>VXBX01000341.1:207290-369278 GCA_013400415.1 Scytalopus superciliaris
GGAGCGCTGCGCTCTTCCCGTCGGACCCGCCAGCCGCGCATCCCGCGGCCGCTCCATCCCAAGGGCGACAGCATTCCCGGCGGGACAAAGGCCCTGCTGCGGAGATCCAGGCCCTCGGGGAAGCCGCAGGAACCTGACGAAAATACTCGTTCCTTAATGTTTCTGGGCAGCGAAGCCCGGGCTGCTTGTGATCAGTACAAAGGCATCTGCTGATAGTGCAAAACGTGTAGGAAGTTAGGTTTGGCTCCTGAGTCCTGGCTGCACGGATGCTCCCGGCTTGAATCGATGAGCAAAAAGCCTGCAGCGTCGAACTTATTCGTTAAGGCTGTGCCTGCTTGTAAGCAAGAAACAAAAACAAGACTCGATTGCACGTTTTCAGGGCTAGGGTGTGAGGCAACTAGCATGAAGCTTCGATACTAGAGCTGCGAGCCACGTGTACACACCTTACAATTCTCATTTGTATTGCTGTTCTAATTAAAGGATTTCTAATTTAATTTTATTTTTCCCCGCCTTGCAGCCTAGTGCAGTAGACCCCCTCTGTAGATGTTGTTAAACCTATTCACATTAGATAGACGTTGCTGAAAGACCCCGTACTGAAGTTTCGTGTATTGAAAAAGTAGTCATTGCATTAGGTTCTTGTGTTGGGTGACTTACTCTGACCGACGGTTCCTTTTGTAAGAGCATTTGCAACAGATCAAACTAGGAAAACACCTACCAGCATGACTTGGACTTTAATTGGACTGAGTGGTTAGTTCTTCCCTAGGGTCTTTTCTGATACATTTAATCAAAGAATGCATAAATTTGAACCTAAATGTTTACATACTTTGGAAGTATTAGCAAGAATTGACCTCCATCTCCAGTGGCATGTAGCAGAGACCTGGGCAGCTGTGCTTTTTAGTCTTACTTCATGAGAGTAATTTGCTACTGTTCTAAGCTTGCTCTTCATAGATGGGTTTCGCTATGACAGGGTGACAGAAGTGAGACATCCTGGGGAGGAGGGGAAGAGATGATGTCAAGCCACGAGAGCAGGGCTGGGGTTGTTTCATGTATACTTATATGGGAAAATGAGTTGGAACTGGTCTGTTGGCCCACTGTTTCAAGAGGTCATTTTGGAAATACTGCAGTGGGTTGAGAAGGTATCTGACTGGTTAAAGAAACTTCAGTGAGGACAGGAACTTCTTCACCAGCAGAGTAAAGAGACATCTCCCACTATTTCCTGTCTCATGAGGAAGATACGCTTGCTCTGAGAAGGGCACTCAGCAAGAAACCACGATGGCTTTTTTGAAAACTTTAATTCTCCAAAAGACAAAACAGCATATAACCCTAGTGCAGCATAAACACAGTGGCTGTGGTGCTCTGTGGAAGCTTGAGGCAGGAGCTGTGCACCAAGATGCACGGGCAAGTGTGTGGTTAAGCCTGCCTTAGCTTAGGCTCCACAGACTCCTAGTGCTGTACCAGCACAGACACTGGGAGCTCCAGTGCTGCACTGAGTGCTTTCTCCTGGGGATTAGCAGTATGTATGTCATGGTTTGGGAACCCCTACTGCATGTGTAGGGGAAAGTGAGTCTGGTTTTCCAGCCCTGTGCTGCTCCCCAACTCGACAGCCTTCTCCTCACATGCCTGTGACCTTAAGCATCACCCCAACTGTGACTGTGACCACAGCACTGCAGTCCCCTCAGTGAGGGCTTGCAACAGGGTCCTCTCATGGTTGCTGTGTAGCTGTTGTCTTGATCCCTGAACCAGGTGGCAGCTCCCTGTTTTGAGAAGGGCGGGAGAAAATTTTGGTTCTATTTATGAGTTCCCTTTCCATCAGTTTTGATGGGACAGGGACCTGAGCAGAGGTGAGGAAGTTGTGCCTTGTGGCTTATTGCCACACTGACATTAACCCTCCCCCTGCTTACTGCACTGCACCCCCTGTTGTGGCCAACTGTTAATGGTGTATGAGTGAGCAAGGCTAGAGGTTTCTGGGGGTGAGACTTACCCCTCTGCCCCACATCTCAGTGCAATACAAGGTTGTTACAAAGATAGACATGAATACTGTGAATTGCTACATCATTGTGGATAGGAAGGGTTTTTTTACTAGCTCTTCTGCTTTTCAACACTGCGCAAGCTTTGTCCTTTTTTCCCTAGTGTTAGTGCTATAAATAAGCTAAGCTGAAAGCTAAAGCTGTATGTTTTGGATGAACTGTCTTGAAAGATGAATCCTCCTCCCTTTTGTAAGGTAAACGGTATATGCATTTATCCTGAAACCTCCCCCTCCAAAAAACAAAAATCCACCCCCTAGCCATGGGGGACCCTGAGAAATTTCAGCAATCCTGCAGCTGGTGGTGACCACTTTGGCTCCAGTCAGAAACACTGGTGTGAACTGCAGTTGACAAGTGTCTGTCCAGTGCATGATTGCTTCAAAACCCAGTGTGGTCAATATAAAAAATCACCCATAGACTCAATTTTTGCATGAGACCCTGCATGAACAGAAATCCAGGATCAATACATTTGCCTTACTGACTATCATTTGCTAGAATCACATTTGAGATGGTGACTACTTGCTTACTTTATATGCCTCAGCTACTTGAACTCCCCCTCCCGTCCTCTGAGCTACTGACTCATTTCCTCCTCTAAAACCTTCCTTTTTTAGCCTTTCGCTCTGAAGTATTTGGTGGCTGTTTTGAGCTGCCTGCTCCATACCTTACTTAGTCAAACTCCTACATGGCAGCACTGCAAGCCTTGCTTTTGTACCATGGAAATCATTTGTTTTTCCCTTATAGTTTCAGTTCTGAGGGGCAGTCTTAGCTACTGGCTGTGCTCTCCGGCAAATTGTTTCTTTGCTGTTCAAAATCAGGAAGGCAGACAATCGGCAAGGCAGCTGGTGAGCTGAGACTGTCGCTACTTATGCTAATTACTGTTGTCTCCCTCTTAGCCCCCGCTTTCCCCATCGGCTTGCATTCACCTGCTGTCTTTTCATGCATTTTTGCCTTCATCTCACAGTTAGAGCAAGGATCACAGGGATTCCTCTTTTGGCTGGGCAATCACCCTGTGACTGAAGAGCACCCGGATGGCAGGATCAGGCCCTGACTCTATGTGCTGTCTCATGCAGCAAAGGAACAGGTGGTGGTGTCTTCTTGTGTGAGGCCTGGCATGGTGGTGGCTCAGAGCTTTTTGGTCATGGCTGATGGATGCTACTGTAACCACACTAGCTGAGTGTGCCTGGAGTCCCTCTTTCACAGGGCTTATTGGAATACTGGTTCTGTGCTTTTGGCATTGCAAGCATCAGCAAAGATCATTTTAGACAGGAACAGAAGGTCTCTGTAAACTTTAAATTCCTAGCTATTTCACTGGCAGAAGCAAAGCCACAAGGGGCTCATTGCTGTGCATTGCTAAAACATTCTGTTTAGCAGGTGCACTGGAGTAAAGATTTACAGGGAAATTCTGGGAGAGGAGGAGAACCTAGAGGTGATTTCCAGAAACTGTTGTGCTGCTCCATTCCTTTTCTGAGGAGGCAGTGGGGTGCAGCACACAGCCTGCAGGAACTGAGAGCCCACTGTCTGGGCCAAAGCTCTCTTCTAGCCCATGGAGTGAAGCTGGGCAAGCTGCTTTTTCTCTTTATGTTAGTTTTCCAGTATGGAAGTGTTAACTTTGTTCCTGCTTTTCTGTATTGCAGTTTGAGATTTAGTACATATCAAAGCTAGATGCTGCTTATAAATACTTGCTATTTTTACAATAATGAAAAGGCTCTCTAAATTGCTACAGATGAATGCCAGAACTTGTGTTCCTATTAATTTGCCGTCAACTTCCACAATTGCTGCAGGTTGCAATCCTTTTAATTTCCATATGGTAAAAACTGCAGGATATGAACAACCAGACCAAAATCTGACTCTGCTTGCTGCTGGGTTAATTATCATCAGAAGCCTTTCTGGATTGAGTGTGATGGGGAAGGTAGCCCTATGCTTCATCATTCCTGGGGCATTTTCTCCACTAGAAGGACAAAGGAGGAAATTAACACAAAAAAGCAGCTCAGGAATGGAACAGGTCCATGTTAATTTAAGTATGCAAGAATGCCATGAAGCTACTCACTTATCTTTTTTTTCCCTTTGATTTTGTTGCCACCACAGTGCCTGTCTGAAATACTTTGTATGGTGAGAATGAAACGCATTCTGCCCCAGAATCAGCTTAAGGACTGGCCGCTGCTCCCTTAAATCGTCAAAAACAGGCAATGTGCAAAACTTAAAATGGTGTGTTTTCCCTGCGTACATGTGAATTGGATCGTAAATCCATGTCAGGCTGAGAAGGGAGGCTCATTTTGAGCACATTGAGGTCTTGAACTCCTCTTAACCAGCTGGTAAAGCTTTAGGCAGCATCTCTGACTTGCATTACCTAAGGGTTTTGCAGCATTCACTGTGATTATGCTCCTGAACTCTTGCTGCGAGACAGGGCTGTGTGCAGCCCCTTTTATAGAGGGGGAGGGCTGAGCTGAGAGAGGCTTGCACGACTCTCCCAGCCTCGGGCAGGAAATCTGTGGTAAGTCCGGATGAAGCCTTGCTACCTTTACAGCGTAACACCCTAACCTTCGGGCCATCTCTTTTCTGCACATGTAAGATGATAATGCTGCTACATCGAATGCAGCACGGCTGCAGGAATTTCTAGGAGAATAAGCATGTTTTGCTTATGTGGGCTTTGTTCCAGGTGTGGAGGTGGTTGCTGCTATCTGCAATGCTATTAATAATTATTTTATTTCGTGACTAAATTAAGCCCCACTCCTCTCACGCTGTGCCCTAGACAGAAGGCCTTTGTAGCGGTTTGATTTTCCTATGACTGAGTTTGCACTCAGAATAACAAAGAAACCTTTTGGAGGCGTGTTGCTCCTGCAGGATGGCAGTTCTGGCTTGGGAACTGCTGGTCTGTTTGTGTTTGTCAGGGCTGTAGCCACTTATTGAACCTGTCTAGATTTGGCTCTCTGGAGTGGGGGAAGGTTGGGTCTCGTTAATGGGGTGGTTAAAATTGAGAGTTCATTATAAGGAGGGCTTCTGAGGGTCAGATTAGATAGTATGTGAATTAGGCCTACCCCAAGTATCACCAATTGTGCAAGGTGCTGTACAGGCATAGACTGGAAAATCCAGACCCCAATCTGCTTACTGTCTAACCATAAGAAATGCATGGGGTAATGAAAAAGGAAGCAATGAGACCATATTAGTCAGCATGATGGATGTTCATCAACAGAAGTCTTATAGCTGTGGTGGATTTACTAGAGGTTAGTGAAGGCCCTTCAAAACTGTCAAAAGATAGTGAAGTAGCATTGAATGTGATTTCTGGGAATGCAGTGGTGTGTGAAGAAGGTGCTCTGAGAATTAAGGGTGGTTATTGGAGGCCTGAGTTGCAGAAGCAGGTATGGAGAGGTAAGCACTTGTTTCCAAAGCACAGCCCTCTGGCCACTGTGATGCTGGAAAGGAGCCACAGCACTGCCAGTGCCTGTGGAGCACAACTGGGGCAGGCTGCAGGACAAGTCTGCCCACAGCCTGGGATTTGGTGGGTCTCAGCTGGATATGCCAGCAGTGTGGTGCTAGGGAGACCAAGCATACCAGGTGTTTTTGCCTTACAATATAATCAGGTGGTCTAAAAAAGGGTGTTGCTTTCCTGTCACACACAGATGGACAACACTCTTTACCACTTCTGCCACTTGGACTGTGCAAGGTGAGGTGGAGGAGTAGGAGACAAATGGGACAAGTCTCTGCAAATTTCCCATTTGCAGAGACAATGGGAAAAGAAGAGGGTCTCACTGTGTTTCTGGCAAGTGTGCAGGCAGACAGCACACAGCCATGGATGGGAACCTCTCACAGTATCACTAACTTCTCTCGTGTCCGTGTTTTGCATGCCATCAGCCTGCAGGATGAGGTCTTTATTCATAGATCATTAATTGAGTCAAGAGTGGCTTGACAGCCATAGCAGAGCCATATATATAGCTCTGCTAGCAACCTGGACTGGCAGCTGGGCTGTGCTGTGGTTGGTCTTGTCCAGGGAGGTGACTACGGAAAAGTCTCCACTGAAAAACAGAGTAGTGTGAGTTGAGCATCCCTTTCCCACCATCCTCTCTAGTTCTGTTCTCTGGGCCTGAATCTGTATTGGTGGCCTGTGTTTGACATGCTGGCTCTCTTCTGGCACACTGAGTGGAGAAAGGCTGGATGGTGTGATAACATGAACCAGTTTGGTCTATTTCTAGTCTTCAGCAACCACTGGTCTCCTTCTGAGCCTTTGCACTGCTTCAGTGGCACAGCTCAGTTCTCCTGATGGGTAGTCACCCAACAAGCTGTTGGGGAAGAAGCTGGCAAGAAGCCTGATTGCAGATGCATTTCTGAAGGAGGCCAGGAAGCACAGGTTACCAGTCACAGAATATGCTGAGTTGGAAGGGACCCACAAGGATCATCAAGTCCAATCTTTAGCCCTGCACAGGACCATCCCCAAGAGTCACACCATGTGCCTGAGAGTATTGTCCAAATGCTTCTTGAGCTCTGTCAGGCTTGGTGCTGTGACCACTGCCCTGGGGAGCCTGTTCCAGCACCCAAACACCCTCTGGGCGCAAACCCCTTTTCTAATATCCAACCTAAAGCTCCCCTGACACAACTTCAGGCCATTCCCCTGGGTCCTGTCACTGGTCTCCACAGAGAAGAGATCAGTGCCTGCCCCTCCTCTTCCTCTCATGAGGAAGTTGTAGATTGCAGTGAGGTCTCCCCTCAGTCTCCTCTTCTCCAGGCTGAACACACCAAGTGCCCTCAGCTGCTCCTCACACGGCTTCCCCTCCAGGCCCTTCACTATCTCCACTGCCCTACTTTGGACACTCTCTAAGAGCTTAATATCTTTCCTATATTGTGGTGCCCAAAACTGCCCACAATATTCAAGGTGAGGCAGCCCCAGTGCAGAGCAGAGAGGGACAATCCCCTCCCTTGACTGGCTGGTGATGCTGTGCCTGACGCCCCCCAGGACATGGTTGTCCCTCCTGGCTGCCAGGGCACTGCTGACTCATATCCAACTTGCCATTGACCAGGACCCCCAGGTCCCTTTCTGTGGCAGTGTTTTCCAGCATCTCATTCTCCAGTCTGTACCTGCATCCCAGGTTGCCTCATTCCAGGTGCAGAATCTGGAACTTTCCCTTGTTCAACTTTATCTGGTTAGTGATTGCCCAGTCCTCTAATTTGTCAAGGTCTGTCTGCAGGGCCTCCCTGCCTTCAAG
This sequence comes from Scytalopus superciliaris, assembly GCA_013400415.1. Classification (NCBI taxonomy): domain Eukaryota; kingdom Metazoa; phylum Chordata; class Aves; order Passeriformes; family Rhinocryptidae; genus Scytalopus; species Scytalopus superciliaris. The sequence continues at coordinate 214,510 of VXBX01000341.1, forward strand.
GCAGTCAACAACTCCTCCAGGTTTTGTGCTGTCTGCAAACTTGTTTAGTATACCTTCCAGTCCTGCATATAGGTTGAATCTGGCCTGCCAGAGCAAATTCTTCCTTGTGCAGGCTACCCTGCCATCCTTCCCTAGGGCTGTGCCACTTCTGCTGGTTCAGAAAGACTTGAATGTAACCAAAACACAACTGTCACACAACAGATTGCCCGTCACAGAAGTCTTTCTCCCAACATATGTTGCTTTGCTATTGCAGTGCTCAAAAAGATACTTCTGACCTTCACTCCAGCTCCAGGGGGCCCAGCTCTGGGCAGGCAGCTCATTCACCCTTCTCTCCCTGATCCCAGGGCTGTCTCAGTCCCAGGTTCAGTCAGCCTCACCCCGGCTCAGGGTAGAGGTGGCCCTGCAGCTGTGAGATGTCCCGCTGAAGAGGCCAGGCCCTGGGCTAGAGCAAGGCTGCCGTTTCCCTCTCCCTGCAGGTTGGGGACAGTGCCCATCCATCGCAGGTGGAGCAGGGAGCAAAGGGTGGTTGTCCCCTGCTGGACCAGCTGCCTGCTGGTGACTGAAGGCACGGCACCATCTGGTGGCATGAAAGGAATTTGCACATCTGTCGGAGAGCAGCCCTGACTTTCCCAGCCAGATGCAACCTAGTAACTTCCAAACATTTTTTTCTCCCTTTTTTGTTTTTCCCCCTTCTGAGACTTCAGGCCCCTCTGTGGCTTTGCTTATCTGCCTGATATTCTTGTTTCTCCCCAGCTGCTGCAACTACTTCTTACACAGAGGCTTAAGCTGACAAATATGTCCAGCTCTGGGTCATTCTGGGACTGTGGTACAATTTCTCATTCTGGAAAGAAGTGTTACAGAGCTGCAGAGGGCATTGCCCAGGGACTAGCTCTGATATGGCCTGAGGTGTGACAGCTTTATTCCCATTAGAGATGTCCTGGGTCAGATCAGAGGTCTAGCCTGGCATCCTCTTCCTGACAGGACATGCCTGGGGAAATGTGGGCAAAGGCAGTGAGCTGGCAGCATCTAGAGTACAGACAGGAATGTCTTGAGTTTGGCATTGTGCCTCTATTTTTAATAACCTTCTGTGGATTTCATCCTTTCTGATTTTGACTCATCACTGTCTGAACCCATGAAGACTCCTAGTGCTGCTACACCTTCTGGAGGTGCAGCTGGGCAGGAGACTTCTGCCCTAGGCCAGAAGGTATAAACAGCTGTCCAAGGTTGCACGGACATGGTTCATCTGCATGCTGGGGCTGCAGGTCAGACCACATGCCAAAAGGCATTGGTGATGTTTTACTGTTGTCTCTCTTTTCCAGGTCCCAGAGGGGTCAGATATGCCAGATGTGTCCAGACTGTGAATCTGCTGATCTTCAGGCAGAGAGGAGCAGTGGCACACAACTGTGAGCCAGATATCAAGGTGGGTCTTAAGGAACAAACTTTGTGCTTGAGCTGTCTATATGAGATAGAGTGGTTTGGGTCCTCCAGATCCCCTGAGACCCCAACTGTTTTGAGGGCTACTGGACACTCAATCTTGAGTGTTGCCTAAGAAGGCAGTGCCAAAAATCAGGTAGGGAAAAGTGGAGGCCTCTTGTTTTGTAAAAATCATGGCAGTTCAAGCTCTTTTTCACTCAAATTCCCTTGTTTTTTGTCTGTGTTTTGCTTCTGTTTTAGGGTCTTTTGAAACCTGGATGATGAGGATTGAGGAGTTTCTCCCCTTGGCTGGCAGATTACACAGCTGCTAGCATTTCTCCAAGCAGACCAATTTCATGCACTTCCCCTTGATTTTGCTGTTGGCTTCCACTGAGACATCTCATCAGCTTTCCTGTTCTCTCATTAGCATCTCAGATTCCCAGAGCAGTACTGTCCTCTGCTGTCTTTGGACTGGAGCCACAACAGCCCCTAGAAAACACTTATCTGGCTGTTTGCTGTTGATTTGGTCGTTAATCAAATACCTCCTGGCTTTGAATGCATGTCCCAGCAGAGCCTGCCTGCCTGGGCTGGAGAAAGGGATGCACAGTCATGAAGGAGGAGGCTGGGAGTTGTGCACCCCTGCACTGGAAAGCATGGTGTCCATTGTTTAGGTCCGACTGCTCTCAGTGCCTTAGGAGAGGGCAGCACGGGACTGTTTTCCTGTTATGTCTTGAGACTTCCACACGAGCAGGGAAAAGTACGGGGCCACTGAAAGCCCATCTTTGCAGATTCACATTTTGCCACCAGAGAGCTCCCATTCTTCACACCAAGGGTCAGGAAGTAGAGACCAACATGGCAAAAAAGTCTCTCGGTCTCCACCACATCCCAACTTTTGTAGTATGGGCTGGACTCCTGGTGCTTGTTTCGCCTTAAAAAAATATTTTAGTGCATGGATGAGTTTTGTTCCTTCATTGCAGGCTTCTTAGGAAAGGGAGAACATTGAGGCTGGGAATATTGAGGCTGGTTAATGAGAGAAAACACACTGAGCATGTGAAATTCTGGTAGCAGCAATGCATTTTTCCTCCCTCTCGTGGTTTTGGTCAGTCTTGCTGATAGAATAGCAGGATTTGAGAGGGTCTGCCTTCAGCACACCCTCACTCCTATTTGACCTACAGAAGAATGTGGCACTTGTGCTTCTAGAAAGAGTGTTGCCATGTCCAGTAAGTTTAGTTTACTAATTTGAGTTTGTAATCACCAGTGATATCACTTTTTCTGTTTGATTACAGGGTTGAAGCATTTACTCCCCCAGACAATATAATTCTGCCCTTTTCCATCCACTCTCCTTTCTTCCAATGCCTGGTTCCTTTCCTGCTCTTACCTGTCACTTTCACAAACACATATTTCATCATCCTGCATTTCTGCTTTGCTGAGGAGACAAGTTCTTTTACACCTGGAGGAAAAGAGAATTGGTATAGTTCATTCAATATGTGAAACTGATTACTGAAAAATTAGTAGTCTGAATACTACAGTGAGTTTGGAAAAATGACTGGGCTCCATTTTTAGGAGCTGATGTGATTGATGCCTTCCTCCTGCCCCTTTCCTCCCAGCCCCTTACCCATGCTGAGAGAGTGAGGAAGCCCTGGCTCATCTGGAACCTGTGAGACATTGGCCAAGGAGCAGTGGCCACCCCACTCTCTTGGCAGAGATGAATCAGCAAATTAATACCCCCACCTTCTAGCTCTGGCAGAGGTTGAAGTGCCCATCCTTGCAATTGCTCTAAATTTGCTCAGTCTTTCCCATTTTTGTTTAGACACTTCTTTTCTGTGGTGCCCTGTGCCTGACAAAAATCTGAAAGGAACTGAGGGCTGAGGAGGACAAGGTGCCAGAATTCACGACAGTCACATCTCATCAGATCTAATCTCCCTTGTCCTGTTTTAGAGCCTCTTCAACAAAGGACCTGTCTGCCAACAATAACTAAAGTACTTCAAAACAAAGAACCAGTAGGTGTATATTTACAACAGCCCTTTCCTCTAGAGCCTTCAGCCAGTGGGCATAAGCTGTGGAGCTGTGCCTCAAAGACTGGCTCCTTCCTCTGCTTGCCTTGCTGGCTAGAGATGATGAGCGAGGGCCACACTTGGCTGTAGCCAAGAGGAAATCCACAGCTCAGTGTTGTGGGAGTTTTTATTGCAACTTACTTTGCTCTGAAAATTGCCTGATTGAAACCTAGGCTTGTTTTCCTCTATTCATTTTGTGTCTTGCTTGGAGTCCTGCAGGTTGTCCTGGGGGGTGGGTTTGCCTGTAGGTTTCATTATGCTGACCACTGACGGGCAGGCACAGGGCAGAGGAAGTGGGGCTATAGGTAACTGGAAAAGCTTGGTTAGTCTCGAAAGCATGATCTTCAAGGGAAAATGGAGGGAACTGGAAGAGAGGACTTCAGAGGTTATAGCAGTCTCCAAAAATATGTGAAGTCAGCTGTGGAAAAATAATGTGTTCTTTGTGTTCCTGCTAACTGTTATTATTATGCAAGGGACATCAGAGTTTGTAATCAGAAAAATATTTCCAAGGATGAGGATAGCAAACCAGTAGACCAAATTCCTTGGGAAGGAAATTAGTGTCCTTTCTTGGAGGTTCTTAAAAAGCAGCATCAAAAATGGTGTAACTCCTATTCATGTCCTCAGCTGGTCTGTCAGAGCAAAGACATTCTCAGCAAATGTTCCTGTAGCATACAGAGAGAAGAGTGGAAGCACACCTTGAGAGATTCGCTTGGTGAGTTTTTCTCCAGGAAACCAAGGACACAGCTCTGGCACTTTTCAGTCCAGCATGGCTTCCTTCTGACTCTAGCTGGAGTTACCTGCCTGGAAATACTATCCTAACCTGGGAGGCAAACCTGTTCTGCAACATTATCCCTTCTCTGGTAATGACCAGCTCTGGCTACACTGGGCAGTAGCATTACATCAAGCAAGATCTCCCCAAGCTAGAAACAGAAGCTTGTAGCAGTCCTAAGTACAGATAAGCCCTGTTTGCAATGAGAGACTGCAGCAGCTTTAGGGAGTTTGCAGGAGACCCTCAGGGCATTGGTTTTGTTCTTGGGAGTGCTGGCTTAGGCAGGATTGCCAAGAAAGGCAGAAACTTTGTGCTGTCTGACATATGCTGTGAGCTCCCTCTCGCTGAGAAGCAAACCAGCAGAACTGTACAGCTGCCTCAGAGACAAACCTCATCTGCAAAACACTCTTTCTCCTGGTGAGCTCCCTGCTCTGGGTGCAGAGCTTGATTCTCACTCCAGCATGCGTGAATTTTCAGTGGGCTGTGAACTCTGCCGGTGCCATATGAAGTATACTGTCATTCTCCTGAACCATTTAAGAGATCTTTAATGAACTGGTTTCAGTGCTGCAGCAGCTATGAGTTCCACTTTTAGCTGAAAAAGGCTGCATTTTGACTGAAGAGTTTTTGCTCTCCAGATTTTCACTAGAAATTTAGATCTAAAGAATATATATCTTGTATATTACTGACCATCAGAACAGCTTCTTAGCCTGGAGGAATCCTGATTTGCAACACAGCTGCGTCACAGCACCAAAACCCTGGGTGGAGAGACACATGCTGGAAAGCTGTCTAACCTGTAAGGGTCCATAAAAGCAGCAAGACTCCTGCAGTAGTAAACCTAGTGCAGGTCAGGAGAAATGTTTCAAGCGAGGGTGAGTTTGGGGACATGTATTGGAAGACCAGCATACGCTAGCATGCATCTGTGTGTGAATATGCACAGGCACAAAAGTCAGGGCTCTTCTAGAGTGCAAGAACTTGCCTCATCATTTATTTACACACTCCAACACTTGCATTTTCGTGAGGCTTAGGTATTTCATGTGTTTGCCAGATCACAGGAGAGGACTCTTCTAAGCTGTCAATGAAATCCTTAAGGGGCTTCATGTCTACTTGTGATTTTCCACTTCTTTGAGTTTACTTTGAGTTGTGAACATACAATCTGGCAATCACAGGCTCTGTGTGAATTTGTGATGGTCTTGGGAGCGCTGCTTCTCCATAAAACAATGTCTTGGTCCTATCCAAGCACAGATGTTTGTCTGTGACAGCTGTAGCATCAATCATACATGCTTGTTGAGCTATCCGAGTCATGTTTTAATGGAAATTCTTTAAAGAAGTTACAAATAGTTCATTTTACTACACTGATTCAGCAAACATTGCAGTAAACTCTTTGGAACAGAGTCTGAATTACACAAATAAGAGAGTTATGTGCGAAAGGAAAATGAAAAACATTATTTTTTTATGGTATATTGCAGTGGTTACCAAGCCTTATGGTTTTGTCAGTAGATTTAAGATGTTGTATATACATTTTTTTTCCTTAAAATCCCAGCTGCTGGAAGGAAGATATTGAGTAACAATCTCCATTTTATTTAAAAATGTAAGTTTCTAGCCTTCATGGTTGCTTAGAAAAACATGAAAACATGAGCTGAATGTTCCAGATAGGATGTTGAAATCTGAACCAAAAACAATGGAAAACTTTGTTCAGAGCTTTATACTCCAGACAGCAAATAAAGAGGCTTAAATTGGCTTAGAAATTCTGCCATTTGGAAATGTATCGATGTCTGACTTTTGGGACCTGACTGCTAGCATAAGGGCACATGTGATTTTGTAATCAGAGTTTAGTCTCTTTTTGATTAGACCATATTGACTTTCATAAAAAGTAAATACTTTTAATATTTCTCTGAGAATGCTTCTTTTTCAAAAATTTGTTTAACATTGCTTGCATCCCATTTTGTCTCTTGTTTTCTTTTCTCAACTAATTTTGTTCTGAGTTGACAATTTCATCTCAAATCTCATTTGGCTCCTGCTTCTTTCCTTCTGGACTTTAGTGTTTCTGTCTGGAGATTTCCATTTGGTTAGGTTTTGATGTTGGCCTCAGATTTGGTGTTTTCTTCCTTTTCATTTTGGCTTTTTCATCCTGTTCATTGCTTCCCAGCTTTGTTTTGAGCTAATGCTCAAAATTCCACCTGGGTACATGTGATGTTTCCAAGTGGCTCAGTCACATTTGAGCTCATCTTGTTGTGACTGGAGAAGTTGTTGGCTTGTTTTCCTTTTCCACAGGAGATGAATGAATTTTTGGTGAAAGATATGCATGATGCAGGAATTCATGGAGAGGGTGTTCTCCAAGCAGAACTGGTTCTGAGGGTCTGTAGTGGCAAAATTTGTGGCTGCACTGCTGGTGAAGCTGTTGGGTCATGTGAGAGAAGTTGGAAGATGAAAAACAAAGAGCTCCTTCTCTCTTCTATACCCTGCTCTGTGACAGGGGAATGGTGACTGTGGAACTTCATCTATGCTGCAGCCTTCGGATGAGCTTCTTCTTGCATTCTACTTCAGGAGCTCACAGGCAAATTCAAGCACAGATGTTGCCTTAGCCTGAACTGCAGCACTTCCTGAAATCTGGAAGACATGTCTAGACACTTTCTGTGGGCCTAAGTTCTTGTTCTTAGGAGCTGGCAGAATTGGGCAAGGCTCCATCCACAGCAGTGAGTCTGAACTTAGTCCCTCCATCATGAATATTCAGATGTCAAGCTAGCAGCCAGCAATGAGAACAAAAACTCTGTTGTATCCCAGGCCTTAAGCTTGCCCTTTGCCTTGCAGAAGAGTTCCCTTTTCTAACCTAACTGACTGACTCCAGGCTTTATGTCATGAACTGTATTCCGTATTTACAGAATGAAAATAAATGGTGTGCAAAGCCCTGGCTATTAGAGTCTGAAGGAACAGCAGCGGGATGAGTATGACCTACATAGGAAACTCAAGGCAGGAGTGTGTTGGGGAAGTCCTGGTCCAGAGATGGTGAGGAACCAGCAGATAGCACTGTCTCAGGCCCATCTGAAGAGGATCCTGAGGTATGTATGACAGCTGTGGGTGCATGAATCAAAGAAAACCTTGATGGTGTGAAGTTAATGTGTCTCTGCACAGCCCAACTGCAGATGAAATAGCTTTTTTGGAGCGAGTACAACTAGCAGCTCTTTTCCAAAGATAGTCATCCTCTCTAAACCTGTCCTGCACTGTTTTGGAAAGGGTATGGGTTTCTCTCCCAGACTGTGGGAGGCAGATTGCTTTTAGGGGAGAAACCACAGGTTAGTGCTTCCACACAGTACTGAATTCTGCAACTGTCCCTGTGGTCTGCCATCTCTCATCTTCTCCTACAGCCAAGCTCCCAGCATTTAGGACCATTTCTTCCCTGGGGAAATTTCACTTAAGTGTAATGACGTTTTTAACCTGGCCTATACAAAATACTATCCATGGTGTGATTTTTCTTTTCCAGATATTTTTTTGTTACTTTAAGATTAGAAATCCGCAGAGTAAAATCTGCAGCTCTGAGCATCACATATATGAGACAGAAATACTTTAATCATAGACAGGCCTGCTAGATTTTATTTGTGAGTCCTCGTCTTCAGAGCCTAAGTGTTTGTATCTATCATCTTGTCGTTTATCCTGTAGCAGACCCCTGACTGTCCAGAGCTTCAAGGTTATATGGATAATTAGCAATCAAGCTCTTACATTCCACCCAATTCAGGCCTTTTCCAGTATCATTAACCTCATATGGCCCCATTTGCACTGGATGCAAGGCAAGGGGCCAATCCATACATTAAGCAATGTATGTCAACTGCCAGAAGGTAGGGGCAGGGGTAGCTTTACTCCCGTTTTAAACCAACATTCCTTTCAGCCATACATCAGGGCATGCCTCAAAGCATGGGCTGACTTATCTGTGTTTGCTAGCCTTTAATAAGTGGTGTGTACACACATTTCAGAGGAAGCTGTTGGGTGGTATGTGGTGATTAGAAGCACTTGATCGGGCAGAGAGAGAGATAAAGTTAGAAGTGGTATGGGGGTTGATAAAGATACTGTGGCACTGGTGGTCTCCAAAGCAACTAGTTATCCCTTTTCAAAACACTAATTTCTGAATTGCTACTTAAAATTCCTAAGTGAGGACTTTGAGAAAGCATGACCTTAGAATGGGGCTGGTGGGACTGAGCATTCTTGCTGGCAGCAAGATGCTGTAGCAGAATGAGTGAAAAATCACAGTTTTTATTTTTCATTACAGGCTTTCTCAGCCTCTCCTCAAACTCCAAAGTGTATTGAAGTTTGACCATCAAAGCCCAAATCCATGAGCTATGGTAGATATGAGAGAAGTGTTTCCTGACAGATGTGATGCCTTTGGTCATTATTTCTCCTTGCTTCTCTTCAGCCAGCCAGGGTGTTATTGCAAGATGACTGTGATATTTCTCAGCAGCACTTTTGATATTTGCCAATAATGCCTGTGCCTGGTTGCTGAGTTTGGAATTGGCTTCCTGGAGTACTCTTACCTGAGTGATGTCTCCTGTGAGATATTTGTTCTCTGCAAGGAGTTTGGTTTTTCCTTTTCTTTTAAAACCAGGTTTGCTGTGTAAAAACATGCAGAAAAATCTGTATTTTGGCCTTGTTCTGTAATATTTGCTTGAAATTGGCTGGTCATGTAAATATTCTTGCCAATAAACTTGAAAGTATCAACAGAGAGAGCAAAGATCTGTTGTACAGTGTAGTAAAAAAAAGTTTTTAGCACTGGGTATAAGTGATCTACTAAAATGCCTAGTTTGTTTTTAGAATGTGGGTAGGACAGAGCAGATAAAGTATAACTCCTAGATATCAGAGGGGGAAGAGATGCAGGGTTAGCCTAAGTAAAATTTAATAATATCTATTTGTCCGGTGGCATGAAGCCTATCTGCTCTTCTGGCAAACTCCAGAACAGAATAAACTAGATGTGGCTGTTCCTCCAGTGGTTTTTTTTTTTTTTTTCGTATCTGGATCCAATGTTTCATTGCATGCTGAAAGGCATGAATTCATTCCAGAATAAACCAAGCATGCATATGCTTTATTTATGTGCATGTTTGTGCTTCAGACCCTTGTCTGAGTGCCTTACGGTGCTGCCTTTCTCTCTGTGTGTTCCCAGATGTTTTAGGTTTGTGAACAGTTGCTCTTTGGGGCACTGCATCTCTGTCCTAATGAGCTGAAGGAAAGTTTGTCTGAGCTGGGTGTTGAGGAACACTAGTGCAAGTAGCTGGTGTGCAGCTGCAGTGTGAGCTGCAGATTATGCCCTGGGTGGGGGGAAACATCTGGGGCCCTTGGCAAGGGGCCATGACCTGGCACTGACAAAGGGCACAGGGCCCTGTGGTGCAGACTGGGGGATAGCTGGTCACCCAGAGACTCTGCAGGAGCCAGTGAACAGTGAGAGACCCCAGACTAAATATCATCATTGGAATGGATGCACAGACTGTAAGGGCACAATATGCAGGGAATTCCTTTGTTGGGGGTTCCTCCCTGGATGCACCAGCTTGAGCTGTTATGGTGTTACTGCACCACAATTAAATTACTTAAAGAAACAAGTTGTGTGGGACTCTGCTACGGAAAACTGGGGGCTGAGCCAGTGAGGGAACTCTGACTGTGATTGTGGTGGGAGCCAAGCAGCGTAGTGCTGTGAAGGGGCTTCAGTCTCAGCAGTGAAAATCTGGGGTGGTAAGAGTGTGACTGCCAGAGTGGTCCTGAAGGGCCAGACAGGAAAGTTTCCTTAACACTAGGAATGTGATAAGAGCTGCAGAATATTTTTAGAGAGTTACTGAATGGTTTGGTAGGGTGTTTTTACTGCAAAGATGCTCTGGTGGAAAGTAATGATGTATCTTCCCAGTATAATGCTGGGAAAACTTACATTTATGTCTCGTTGCCTGGATTGCTTTTCAAAGCCCTAGTTCTTCCGAGTTTTGTGCTGTGCAAAAGGAGGGGAGATTAACCCTCTGCTTCCTAAGGCTAGGAGATGCCTTCCTGCATATGCATGGCTAAGGTTCTTCATGATGCCTCCACTACCCTTCCTTCCACCTGTCTCCTGCACCCCCCTCAGCTGTCTACAAGCTCCTCATCAGTTCATTAAGCTTAGAGGCTGCCCATGTGCTTCCTGGGCCCAAGAAGTGAGTCCTAACCAGTAGGCTTCCTTATGTGCATTGGAAGTTCCAGGCTTTTGAAGCTGAGTGTTGACTTTGTCCTGGGGACAGCAGGTGGGGACTAGCTGTGACACTGCAACATCATGAGGCTGATGATCTGGAAAACTGCATTTTTGAGTTGCTATAGATCAGGAGACTGTGTGTCACCTGGTGTGAAGAGTTGGTGTGCAGGTCCTGTGCCCCTGAGCAGAGGCATGAAGTAGTAGAGGGAGGTGGAGCCAAGGCTTTCTGTTCTCTGCTAAATGAGATGAAATGATTTTTGCATTCCAGTACATTTCTCTTGTTCTTCATTATGCATCCATGGATATGAAGATTGTTCTGAACCTTCTAAAGTCTGAGGCACAACAGGCAGATGGCTTTATTTGTAGCAGGAAAGAAAAAAAGTGGGGAAAATGTAACTGTTAGAAATCTATTTTGATCTCTCACCTTCAATAAAACTCTTTGGGGTAATGTGTAGAAGGTGGAGGCTTGAAAGGAAAGGAATCTACCTTTGCATGAATCCTGAGATGTGTGTGAATTCAATGACTGAAATGAAAGGAACCCAGCAGGAACACAGGAACACTGCTGAACTTCAGACTAGGAGATGTGTGAGGCCAGATGGGAAGGAAGCTTGGAAAGAGCAGATTGCTTGCTAACTGTTATGTCTCCTGGTAGCCTCCAGTGCACATGTGTTTTTGTAGGTACATTCCTGAAGCATCCAGAAAAGTCAAGGAGATACTCTCTAGATGAAGGGAGTCTCTGCCTCCTTGGCTATGTCTCAGACACCGTCTGGGTGTGACCTGTCAGCATCTGGGGAACTTCCAGGCTAGCCCTCTGCCTTTAACAACTTGTATATTTTCCATAAACAAATGTATATTGCAAATGGACAATAAAAGCTATTTAAGGGGGTTAGGAGCAGAGAAGACCTTTCTTTTTCTAAGCCAGGGCCCTTGATTAAACAGGCTGAGCAGTGCTCTGGCATCTGCACTGACTTTTCTTACTGTGGGACATGCTGTTGCAGCAACCTTGTGCCTGCACTTCTGCAATAGGATAATCACGTGGGTCCTATGTTTCCTAGTTTTTCAACAGGTGTCAAGGAGACACCCAGAAAAAACATTGGCCTTGGCACAGCTGCAGAACAGGGCCATGGCTGTGGGGGTTTGCAAGCAGTGTGACTTCACTCATGACCTCAGATGTCTTTACACAATCTGGCATATCCCTGTACTATCTCCCCTTCTGTGCCTGGTTCATCTTGATTCCTCTGCACTTGGCATTGGGGATGTTGTGTTGCAAAAATATCTCAATGAACAACATTTCTGCACTTCCTCACAGTCATGCCCTAAGTCAGGGTGTGGCTGGTTACCAGACTAACTCCATGTTTCCTGGTTCGTGCTTCCTCCTTGCCTTGGTTGATGCCACACTCTTCACTGTGGACTTGCAGCTCCACAGAAATAAGAGGCCTTCCTGGGACTGTCCATGGGGTGGGCTTCTTCCTCCTGATCCCAGCTGAGGGAATGTGTTGAGCTTGGCTGAGCCACAGGGCTTACGTGTGATATTGTAAGTGGCCACTTGCAGCAGCCAGGAGGGTTGCCTGATTGTTAGGGTGGGAAAGAAGGGAGTTTCCTGGTCATGGTGTGAACTTTAGAGGAAAGATACATATGTGGGTTTTGGGAAGAGAGGATGACAACAGACTTTCATTCAGTGCGACACTTGGGCAGTGGAGTTCCAAGGAGTGCTCCCTTCTCATGCAGTCAGAGGAAGTATAGGATTGACACCCCAGCACTGAGGTGAACAAATTTAAGGCAGGGACTGACCTCAGAGGTTGGCCAGTGTGTTTTCATGGTGAGGGAGAGAGAGGGAAAGGAGGGACTTGCCAGCTTCTGTAGACTATGTGTACCTGCAAGCAGATGTGAGGTGTCTGCAAAGTTTTATAGGACTCGTCTTGTCCTATGGGTTTCACAGAGAAGCCAAAGAGTAAAAGGGATTAAATATATGTGTGGTTCTGTACACACCCTTGCATCTTTTTGTCGACTGAAAGGCCAGTGTTCCTACATATGAAGCACAGAGCTTATGGGAGGTGTTACTTTGTTTGAGTGGCTTAGCAGGTTTTGCTATCTGTCATAAGGACAGTGGCTGGATTTGGACTATGTTCTTGAAGGACCTTACCATCCTTTGAAGGGTAATGCTTCAGAATATGTGGGAGTACAGGAATACTAAGACTGGAGAGAGATCATTCGACCTTGGACCCTTGATGATGAAGAATCTAACTTGTGAAGAATAATGGACTGTTTTGCTATAAGTGTTTCAGTTTAGTATTGTGTTCTACAGTTTACTGTATTATCCCCTATATTTTGTATTGTAAGTTCTGGAAAATTCCCTCATGTCCCTGAACCCTGCCCTCTCATTGGTTAATTTTGCTGCATTGCAGGATGTGGTTATCTCAACTCTCTGTTTTCAATACTCCTCCCTTTCTCCACCGAAGCTGCACCCCCTTTCTAGGCAGTTCTTGCCCTACCTTGTATAAAGCAGGAGCCATCTTAATAAAGTGCCATTTCATCCTCAGATCCCAGAAGTGCGTAGACCCTTCTTTCCTGGTGCAGAACTGTAAGAATACTTTATGGCCTCTGGGAAGTTAGCACTGTTGGTGTCTGTGCTTTTTAGTGTCATTTTGCAAGATAATCACTGGCAAGGCCTGCCTCTGAGCACTCAATATATGCAGCTACAATTTAATTTTTCCCTCTGAAAACTCCCACTGAGAGCATTGGTGTGGTTGGACAGGTGTTCAGCTTTGTCAGTCTTCACGGGATGCATTCTCTATGAAATAGGCAAAACTGTAATTACAGCTAAAGCCTCTTATTTCTTCTGTTTAACTGTGTGTGGCTGGTAGCAAGGATGTCAATGAAAAAGTAGCAAGGTTCTTTTAAAATTTATATTAATGGGGATAGACACATGGGAAGAGATACATGAGAACTGCTTCCAGCCTAAAAGCAGCAGCCTCAGAAACAAGTGTGACTTGTTATAGTTTCAAAATCTTTCATGGAATTGTTTTCTGTCCCTTACCTACACAGGGGTTTGGGAGCTGGTGCACACCCTCCACCACCTGCTCCTAGAACCCAGTACCTGCTCCTAGAACCAGCTAACAAAAGGATGGCTGATAGCTTTGCATACCAACTTAATGGCTATGGGGGAGCTGTGGGGGGTAAGGGTGTTGCACATAGATAAAACAGAAATATAATAAATAATATTCGTCCATTATTCCAAACATCTTTTCCCTGTTAAAAAACATCCTTCGTAAAGAACTGTGTCAGCAACGCTCCTCTAAGTGATACCATAGTTAAGAAGGTTCTCACAAACAGAACTTCCAGCTGAAGTAAGCTCTTACAAACATCCTGCTAAAAAATCCTGCTCTTGCTTATGGTTATCATATCTCTTTGAACATCTGAATAGGGCTATGTGCCAAGAAAACATGCAGAACCTCCTCTGAACACTATAAAGGCTGAAGACAAATTTTGGAAAATCAGAGAGGGAAAAGGGAAGAGTGTTTTCCATGTAACAGGAAATCTCTCTCTCTGGTGCTTCTTCATCTCTTCCCACCACCAATTAAGCTGCCTGCCACTGCCAAGCCTGAACAGCACCAGGAGCATTCTGGGTTCACTGGGAGTTCACTGGGTTCACATCAGGTCCATCGCCAGCAGCATAGCCACAATAACACCAGGACTGTCACAGCTGGGAAACACTGCCACATCACAGTGAAACAACATCAGCAAATTTACATATCTAAAGACTGCATCGAACCCCCTGGACCCACAGAGGTAACATAGGGCTCAGAGAGTGCATCACCATATCTGACTTGGTCACGCTGGTCCTCATGCAGCAGGATGATCATTTTGAGGAACTTGGGGGGACATCCTAATCATTCCAAAATCTGCTGCAGGCCTTTTCTGCTCACAGTGTCAAAAGCTTTGGTGAGGTCAACAAAAGTCACATAGAGATCTTTGTTCTGTTCCCTACACTTCTCTTGCAGTTGTCTGCAGCAAAACCAGGTAGCGGGCAACTGCTCTCTCTCCAAAGAAATAGCACAGGGCATGCAGAGTCGGGGGCCAAGCCAAAGGAACTCCCTCCAAGTACTTCCAGCAGCCTAACAAACAGTGGCTGGCACCCACATAACAGCCAGAGGAGAGAAGTATGTCAAAAAAACCAGAAAAACCTGGGTGTGAATCTTGGGTTATCTACCGCCACCACCTGCGACTCCTCGAGCGCTTCCATCAGCGCTGCCTCCATGCAATACTAAACATCCACCGGACAGACTATGTGACTAATGTGTGTTCTTGAGCAGGCAGAGGTCACCAGCATTGAGGCCATGCTGCTGAGAACGCAGCTGCGCTGGGCAGGGCACGTCTCCGGGATGGAGGATCACCGCCTCCCTAAGATTGTGCTCTATGGTGAGCTTGGCACCGGCTGCCGCAAGAGAGGAGCCCCGAAGAAGAGATACAAGGACTCCCTCAAACAACACCTCAGTCTTGGCCATATTGACCACCATCAATGGTCCACTCTGTCCTCCAACTGGGAGGCATGGAGAAACACCATCTATAACGCTGCTGCTTCCTTTGAGATCTCAGGCAGGATCAGTCTCAAGGACAAAAGACAATGCAGAAAGAACCGTGTCTTGCCAATACTGCTTATAGAGACTTTCCACTGCGCCTTTTGCAACTGGACTTGCCTGTCTTGTATCGGCCTTTTTAGCCACCAGTGCGCTTGCAGCAAGCGTGGGGAGAGCCCTTCCCAAATCTTCATTCGTGAAGCCCAGCCATGATGATGATATATATATTTGTAGTAAAGAACCGTTATCCTTTTCTACACATTTTCTGATTCTAGTCTCTCAATGTCAAGGGTTGTGGTGGTTTTTCTGGGAAGAGGCCCCCTTCCTAGTCCAGACAGACATCTTAGTTTTCTTTTAAACTGAGACATTTTTTTATCAAGACTGTGGTACATCCAAGGGGAAAAAAAATGCATGAGGCTGGGATTCAGCAGTTGGGTCCCAGGTCTCAGCCCTGCTAATGGTTGCCTGAGAACCCTATGTAACTAATTTCATTTCTTTCTTCCCAACCTGGGACTCCTCTATGACCCTGAGATCAACTATTAGCTTACTTCTGCTTGGGTTTTTTTTCCTTTCCAGACTCTCTCTCAACTGTTTGGTGACTACATGACTCCTAAACTGGCAGAACACTTTTACCATTCTAATTCAACACTGTGGGCTTCACAACAGAGGACGGCTTTTTGAGGGGACTGCTTGGGCTGTTCTCTTGAGTATGGATGTGAGGGCTTTAGAGAAAGTGGCTTTCATGTGGTGTCAGGCTCAGAGAGGACTGCAGAGGCCTCTCTCTTCAGTGGGATCTTCCTTGTTGCCACAGGCTTCAACTTAGCCCAGCAATGAGGCACATATGGTGACTAAGCTGGTTAAGCCCAGGCAGAGAAGGGAGAACAGCAAGGGATCAGAGATGGAGGCATCTCTGGACCCTGCCTGATCCCCAGGCTTGAGTCAGAAAGGGAGCAAAAGAGGGGCAGCTTAGAGTTGTCTCATGGTTCTTTGGCCACTTTCTCAGCCTCCTCTGTTCTGTGCATTCGCTGCAAACCCAACTTCTGCTTCCTGCAAAGGGCGGTGGTTTCCCTGGTATTGCTTCTTTCACAGTCAGAACCCTTGTGCTCTCTCTTCCCCATACCCTCTGCTAGGGAATGTCCAGTTACACAGACACTATGTCTTAAGGAGACCAATTCACTGATCATCCAATTGCCCTTGACATGATGTGCCTTCACCCACTTGACTGTGGAAACCCCCTTAGAAGGGCCCCAGTGTTGCTCATGATGAAGCAGATGGGGTTTCTAAGCAGCTTAAGTTGACTCTTTAAGGACTTATTTAAGCAAGTGTTAGAGACCCTCCGTTTCAGACAGTGAGGTATTGTGTAGATGTTTTCTGCATCTTTTCTACTACAACTTTTATCATGGTAAGAGGTCTACAACCTTCTTTTTCTCTCCTGAAGCAGCCTGCAAACTAGCATTCATAATAGGAAAGCTAAGACTTTTTTAGATTCTGGAAACTAAGGCCCTAGCAGGTGCCTTCATCTGTCTGTGGGGAGAGAATGGTCATTTTCACCATTCTTGAATTAGAACACCCTTTAATGTTTTGCAAGGCTGCTTAAGTGAAGGGGGGGATTGTATCCAAACCTGAGACTGCTGAGATGCCCTTGAAATATTGGACCTTTTACAGCCAAAATCCTTGGGGTGGGGGGAAGCTTGCATTTCTGACATTATTAAAGTGGACATTGTTAATTACATGTGAGGCTGGATTACTGCATGGCATGCAGTGAGTTCTTAATGTTAATCAATCTGAAGTACATGAGCTACACGTTTTACTTCATTAACAATGACCTCCTGGAGGGACTCTCCTCTGTGTTTGAAAGGAAATATGCTGATGGAAGAAATAAATAATGTAATTAAATGAGAGGTATTAAGGCATGTTTTCAATCTCTCTCCCCTGATTCTGGGCCTTGTTTCAAATCTCATTCAATGTATTCAGCTATGTTGTGTGTTACTGGACAATAACCTCGCTTGTGCTGGTTTTACAAGCTGTCAGCTGTACTAGAAGTTCAATTAATAGCCATATTGACACGTCCTCAAATTCACACAAATTCACAGAATGGATCTGAGATTGAAGAAAGATGCAGAAAAATCATACAGGACAGATCTTCACCCAGCATACACTGACTTCAGTCCTGTGAACTGCAAATGATTTCTGGTATTGTGGCACTTACGAACTGAACTCCTTGCAAATGCACCAGCATAGTAGAAGGCAGCAGCTCTTACCACGCAGAGCTTCAGCTTACTGTGTAGCAAGAACAGCAAGATCTAGGCAGAGTGACACAGTGGCAAGCAGCACAAAACATGGCTTTAATGCACTGCCCTCCTGTTCACTGCTTTAGTTTCTCATCAAAGCAAATTTTTATCCTAGAATTTTAAGGAAAAAGACAAGGTGGCTCTGTGAGTAGTTTAGATAAATAGTTTAGGAGGAAAATTGAATTTTTTCCTGGAAAGCCAACAAAGGGTTCAGGAGACATGGCGTCATATTTGACAGTAAGGATATCTAAGGTGTTATTCCTGCTTCTGCTGTTTGCATCTAGAAAACATTATTCCACCTGAAAGAATGATGCTATGTGGTTGCCTGTGTATTTTCAAGCCCGAATTGAAGTGCTGGACTGTGACACCTCCAGTCTTCTTCCTTTATACTCACTCAGCACAGTGGGACTTCTGCTTGGCTCAGCAAAGCAGGTCTTCTAGGTGGATAAAGCTGCTTTAAGTGGCTGTGGCATACTTGTAATGGCTGCCTCAAGGCATGCTTAGCTGTTCTCTATCTTCCTAGTAGTAATAATTACCTAGTGGTAATCATGACATTTTTGTTGAGTGATTTCCTACTAAGCAAAAAACTGATCAGCTGGAGTACTGAAGTTTAATGTAAGTATCTAAGGGCCCAGTGGAATACCTGACACAAAATTATTTGGAATAACTGGAAAGAAAATACCAGGTGTCAGTGTGGCTAATTAATTCTGCACCCAGCTGCCTGACTTCTCTTTATTTTGTCCTCTCTCATTCTGTAGGTCCCTGGCACTAGAAAAGAGAAAGCGTTGAATGCACAATGTCAGTTCATTCTCCAAGTGAGACTGCCTGCCTGATTAGGGAGTAACACACAAACAGCTGAGTGGCATTTTGGCTTTTAAAAATCTCTCAGGAATATAGGATCATGCATAATTTTTATTCCCCTTGCTGATCTCACTCAGGTAGTGTTTTGTTTATTGGAGATGTGGCTGTGTGTGTTAATATGGGCATGGTTTTATTAGTTTACTCTTGGTCTAGTAAGAAAAATATCTTGCATAATAAATATCTCTGAGTATTATATGTTGCTGCTGGGCTGGTGCAGTGATGTATCATCACAGCCTTGTTAACCCTTATGGATTATTCTTCCCCTCAGATATCTCACAATAATTTGCAGGGCTTTTTTCAGTCTCCAACCCCTAGGAATCATGTGAACATATGCAAACCCTGCTACTTGTTACACTGTGTTTGGCTCTGGCTGCCAGTTTGACAGAGGAACACTGGGACATCTAACCCTGCTTCATGACTGATGTATTTTAAAAGGAATCAGAAAGCAGATTAAAAAAGCATTTAAGAGTGTATTGGGTTTGAGATATTTCAGAGGTAATGTACCTTTAAGGGAGCGTGATTATTTTTCGGTATCTGAGGTTTGCTATCTCATTGCTCAGTGACGGCAAGAACTGTTGTCTTTCCTGCAGGCCTTGGTTTCCATCCTGAGTGCCACGCAGAGATTAGAGTTCTGCAGGCTGGCTTTCAAGCCCTGCAGGAACCTGCTAAATGCAGTTATCTGTAGACAAACGCAGATAGCAGGCCTGCCGTGGAGGTACTCAGATAATGTGCAAGAGCCTGCCACAATGGAGATTTTTCTGGGAAGTGCAACCAAACTCTGAAAGTTGTTCAGAAAATAGCTCTGTGTACATGTTAGGAACTGTCAAAGTGGAGAGCAGGTGACAAAACCTCCCACACTTAAAGATATTCTTTCCCTTAAGAACACATGCCCCGAGTTAGTTTTCCTACAATGAAAACAAACTCGGGGACATGGCCCACAGCAACACTACCTGCTGATGTGACCCATCGTACTTTCACTTGCCATTTCTGGTCTGCGTCTTTATGGCCTTGATCCTACAAATCTTCCTGATGAATTAAATGGGGCATTTTGTCTTTCAGTCTCACCAAGACACAGCTGCCCATATGACTGTCTAACTGGACAGTGGCCTGCCTGGCTGACTGTATTTCACAGGATCTCTGTGCCTCTACAAATGACAAGAGGCTTTGGCTGGAGGCTGCAGAACATTTATTTGAAGGATATTCTGCAAATAATCACATACTGTAATGGCTAGTCTTGTAAAAGTAAAGCTTTTGTGTTTGAGAACTATATTTTTTGAGTGATGGAGATTGATGAAAATGTTACCTAATTTATGACTCAGTGCTTGTATGACTTAATAGTCATAAACCCAACAGCATTCCAGAGACAGTGGAGGAATCCTGCAGCATGTCTCTGCAACTCTTCCTACAGGAGCCAGGCACTTGATATCCAATAAGTTCCATGGAAGTTAGAGCTGCTCTGTACTTAAGGGTCTTTCAGCCTTCAAAATTGGTCCTTTTACAAAGCACTTCCCTTCTCTTGCCTTGTGTTAGTTTCACAGTGTGGTGGGAGTAGAAGGGGAAAGCATGTAATTACCCCACCCTTTCCTTCACTAGATTCATTTAGTGGGATGCAAAGCTGCGTAAGTGTCAACAGGTATGGGGCTGGAGGGAGACGCCCGAATGGGATATGCAGGAGGGCTGACACCAGGTGTTTGGGGAGGAGCCAGTGCTGCCCCACAGCAATTCCCTAGAGGCAGGAAACAACTTGGAACAGAGCTCAGCCTGCCTGCTATGGCCAGGAGCTGCATTGGTGCCAGGGCCAGACTTGCCAGCACTATGGGGGAAGCTACGCTGACACAGCTGCCTCCATCCCGCACCTCCTCCTGCTCCCCACAGGTGTAATGCAGGCAGCCGCAGGCAGCACCACAGCACACACAGATAATGACCTCATCCCTTCATGGGGACAACCTGCCCAGTGATCTCACAGAGCCTTCAGAGCACAGGCAGACAGGCTGGATGGCTGGGAGTCACTGCCCCAAAGCAGAGACACATAGCCAGAAAGAGTGTCCATGCCAGACTTGCCATCTTTCCAGGGGCTTCAAGTAACACTGGCAGCTCCATGCTGGCTTGCTCTTGAAGATCCAGTAACAGCCTCTGTAAATATCAAGCTGTCTGCTCTGCCAGCAGCAGCCTCTGGGTCTTCTCCAAGAGGCAGAGCATGTGCCATGGGCCTCCTGGCCAGTGGCCACCAAGAGCATGTGTCATCTGTTCAGTGGGTCACCATGGCTGCTGACAAGGCCTGTGAAACACCTTCCCTGGGGAGGGGCACCAAAGGGCTCCGGGAACAGTCAGTGGCAAGGCAGAGCCATTGTCTGCCACCTTTGTGACCTTCAGTGCACGGGGACCAAGGATGCTTGGAAGCACATTGTGCATATCAAGATGAAGGTGCTGAAGGAGCTGGAGGAAGAGGATGATGATAAAATGTATGGAGATGTGTTTGGAGAAATCCTATTCTCCCTGGAGGAGGAAAGCTCCAGGGCGAATACCTGCATTCTCTGCAAGCTGTCAAGCCTCAGCCAGGAGCCAGATGCAGGTCCCCAGATGGTGCCCAGTGTTTCCAGCCTGACCAGTGACTTCACAGGAGAGACACACTCAGATCTTGTGTCTCCTGCCCTGTTTGGAGACCAGCAGTCTGCCTCTGACGACTTGCTGTCCTCAGACTTTCTTCTAAAGGGGGAGGAGAAAGAGATCCCTGACAGAGAGGCTGCAGAAGAGAGGGGCAGCAATGCACAGAAAATGTCACTTGTCTTGTTGATAGAAGAAGAGGCAGAGCCAGCAGCTTCTCCCTTGGCAGGAGATCCCTGGGATGAGAACTGCTTTACCTCTTCATTATAGAACTTTGCTTCTTTATATTAGATATTGTAATGTGATACATTAGGTGACCAATAATAAATAAATTATATTGAGCAGGACTTCCTGGCCTGAAGACACTTCATAGTTTAATTTTTACCAGAGGAGCAATTGCCATCTTATTGAGCTTGCCATTAAAATAGTACAAACACAGTAAGAATTAATTCTGTTCTAAAAGAGCCGTGGAAATCAACAGGAAGCACAACCATATGAAATGTCGAGCAGCACAAATCAAGCATGGGAAAAAGAAAGAAGAAAAACAGAAGGTCTGGGAAATGTCAAGATAATTGTGTGTTGTTTTCATTTCACCACAATGGAATACAGTAATTTCAATTCAGTTTTATTTATTAAAAAAAAAAAAAGCAAACATGCAATTTTCAACAAAGATTCGATTTTCACAGAATCACAGAATATATAGATTTGGAAGGGACCCACAAGGATCACCAAGTCCAGTCCTTAGCCCTGCACAGGACCATCCCCAAGAGTCACACCATGTGCCTGAGAGTATTGTCCAAATGCTTCTTGAGCTCTGTCAGGCTTGGTGCTGTGACCACTGCCCTGGGGAGCCTGTTCCAGCACCCAAACATCCTCTGGGCGCAAACCCTTTTTCTAATATCCAACCTAAAGCTCCCCTGACACAACTTCAGGCCATTCCCCTGGGTCCTGTCACTGGTCTCCACAGAGAAGAGATCAGTGCCTGCCCCTCCTCTTCCTCTCATGAGGAAGTTGTAGATTGCAGTGAGGTCTCCCCTCAGTCTCCTCTTCTCCAGGCTGAACACACCAAGTGCCCTCAGCTGCTCCTCACACGGCTTCCCCTCCAGGCCCTTCACTATCTCCACTGCCCTACTTTGGACACTCTCTAAGAGCTTAATATCTTTCCTATATTGTGGTGCCCAAAACTGCCCACAATATTCAAGGTGAGGCAGCCCCAGTGCAGAGCAGAGAGGGACAATCCCCTCCCTTGACTGGCTGGTGATGCTGTGCCTGACGGCCCCCAGGACATGGTTGTCCCTCCTGGCTGCCAGGGCACTGCTGACTCATATCCAACTTGCCATTGACCAGGACCCCCAGGTCCCTTTCTGTGGCAGTGTTTTCCAGCATCTCATTTTCCAGTCTGCACCTACATCCCAGGTTGCCTCATTCCAGGTGCAGAATCCAACACATGTTGTGTTATAATACTGCATACTGTGTGGGTTACCATGCACTGGAACAGATTGCCCTCAGAAATTCTGAAGTGTCTCTCCCCGGAGATACTCAGGAACTGTCTGGATGCAATCCTGTGCAATGTGCTCTAGGATGACCCTCTCTGAGCAGGAAGGTTGGACCAGATGACCTACTGGTCCTGTCCCACCTTCTGTGATTCTGAACTGGCGTCAGTCAACACTATAGCACTGTGACTGAGCTCTTAAAGAGTGAAAGGCCTGATCCATGCAGCTCTTCCTAGAGGAGCTGGCCACTTAACTGCCCAGTAAATTACAGTGAAACTAAAGCTTCCTTGTCCCTGCTCTGCCGTCATGTTCATAAAAGCCTAAATATTATCCAGCTGGGAATCTGAGAAGGGATATGTTCACACAATTTTATTTTTAACTCCTCCTGTTTACACAATTTAATTATTTCTGCTCAAATTAATCCAGTGCATTAGGTCTCTTTTTTACAGAAGTATGTGTATGTAGATTGCTAGGAGAAAGTTGTGCAAGTCTTTGTGACCAGCTCAAAGGGTAATGGTTGGCCACCTAGGTGCTGAGCCCCATTTTTGGCTATTTCCTCCACCCTCTTAAGATTCTGTTTTAGGAATTTAGGTTTTGTGCTGGTGACATTTTGTAGCTCTGTGTCATCAGCTGTGTAGTGTGCTGTGATCTGGCTTTCTGTCTCTCTGCTTGGATGATTGAAACTTTTCAACTGGAGCAAACTGACTGCCAGCCACTGGCTACAAAACAGTCACCTAACTTACAAATAACTACACACTTCTTTCAGTAAAAGAACTGCTCTGAAAGTAAGTCTTTACTTGTGTGCTTGAGCTTACTGAAACCTGAAAGATGGGGGATAAATGGAGAATGCAGCATGGCCCATGAATTAAGAGTGTATTAATTAAACAATTATTTGAGATGCAGTAATCATACTTATGTATAACAATAAGTACTCTTCTGGAAGGCCCTTTCATGTTTTGGAGTGGGCCAATCTTTTCATTGGATGTACATGTACAGAGCAGCGAGTGAACAGCTGGCAGGGTGAATTTGGGGTTATTCACAATTTTACCTCCTTCTTGAGGGAAAAAGTCTTAGTGGCCTAGTATCCCAGTTTGTCTGGTACAGGTGACTAGTTCTGTCTGCAACCTACCTTGACTTCCTAATGATTTCTCTCTTGCAATGGTTAAACACAATAAATGTCCCTACTGCTTCCCAATGCTTCAAATCCCACAAGTACGACATAGAAAAGTGCTTAAGATCTTCCTAATGAGAAGCAGGGCGGAATCATGCAGACAAGTCAGCCCCTTGGGAACAGGCTGTTCTCTGCACTCAGATGTCTCATAGACCAGAGTTTTGCTTCTCCATCCCCCACAAAAAAAGCCTTAACCAGGCAGAGTTTTCTGCTCTGAAGTGTGGAGCAGATAGGAACCACAACCACTTCAAAGCCTAGTACAGAGGTTGTACCTATATGGGGACTGTGAAATATCCAGGCTGTGCACCACTGGTTTGTCTTCCAATGAGAAATCAATGCAGTTACTTGAGAGCAACACATTTGTCTCTTAAAAACAAAACAACAAAACCAAACAATAAAAACCAACCAACAAAACCCAAAAACAAAACCTCTTCACCAGAATAAAAAAAAACCACCCAGGTTGCGTCTGTCTGTGCAGTGCCATGAAATCCAGCAGTCTGGCATCTGGCTTGGTTCTGCTGGGATCATAGAAGAGCTCATTTCAACTGAAAAAAGCCTTCCGTATGGCCTTTTAATTGTGTGTTCTTGCAAGGATTATGGATTTGTAGTCTTGCTCTTGAGAAAGGGCCTAAATATGTATAGCTAAAGGATGATGCCATGCTTAGAGAACACTCTAATTTGTGCTATGTACCAAAGCCCTTGAAGTAGAGAAGTTACGCTACAAGCTGTTGCCAAGGACAAGAGTGATTTCATTTATGGAGTGAACAAAGGTGACTGGTGAACCACCTTCTGGGGATCCTGGGGGAACTCTGCACAGACACCATGCTATTGCAGAGGAAATTCTTTCTCCTCTGGGCTTCCAGAGATCTGCAAAGCCTCAGAGTATGAGCTTCTAATCTTTGCAGGCTTCTCTGTTACACTTTGTTTCTCTGCCATGTGCAGGCTGTGGCCCAGACTTGAAGAAATATATTTTGTTATTGTCTGGCTTTTCCTTTTACACTAAACTAACTTCTGTTGAAACATGTGACCATTTCACTCCCAGTTTAGAGCTTGCTGCTGGAACAGACAGAATGAACAGTATCCCAGCAGACTGCTGGAGGGCCACACAGCACATGAACATACACTTCATTTTAGGCTCAGTCATGTGAAGTCACTGGTATTCCTCAGAAGCTAAACTTAAACATACACTTTGTGCTTCAGCCGGGATTGGAGACCAAGGATGGAACTCATTTTCTTGTCAGCTCTGAACCAAACAATTCGCAGGGGAAAAAAAAAAACCCATCTAGTAAGAACTAATGAACCCAAATCTTATGCAGCAAAGCTATTTCTTCTGCAGGCTGAGGCAAACAAATACATAAGAAGAAAGAAGAATACAGAAGAAAAGAGAATGACCCAATTATTCTTAGTAAATACAAGCTAATGCAGCAGTTAAAGGCACCAGTTTGCATAAAATCTCTGGTCATAATTTTGAATATATGCTATTGCTCTGCTGGCACTTATATTTCTCAGAGTAAAATGGATGCTGGTGCAGAGGTTTCATTTGATACCACCCTAAGTATATCAGTACTTCACTTAAATCAGCACTCACTATCAGTACCATGGCTTCATTACTTCAGTTGCACAATCTGAGGATAACTGGTTGCTCACAGTTGTTTGAAATGCAGCTTTTCTGCTGCCAATTATTTTATTTACTGCTTGTGTATAAAACAATAATGCCTTCCCTCCCAGGCACAAAGGCAGATTAACATGGACATCTGCTTAGTTATTACTGATATTTGGATACCCATTTCTTAGAGGCAGATTATCTTCTGCATTGCCATAAGTGAAAGAGATTCATAGCAGGTGATGCTGTAATCCCACCAGTGATTAAATTGCTGTCTGCAGGACGATAATTGCTGACCTGCTTGAGATCACTGCTGAGAGTTGTTTGGCATTTAATTCCTAAAAATTACTGACAGGGACTGAACAGGGCTCAGTGCTACTTGCACTTGCTTTCTGTGCTCTTTTTTTTTCTCCCTCTTCTCAAGAAATCTAAGGCTGTACTTTCAAGAGAGCTCAACACCTAGACAGAGGGCTTGTGTTTCCTAATAGCTCTGTTCCCACTGAATTGCCTGAAAGGTGCACTCAGCACTAAGTGCTAAGCTTATTTAGGCAGTCATTGAACTTGAGAGGGAAGGCCTTTACTAATCTGGTTGTACTGCCAGGACTGAAATATGTTTAGAGCAGTCCTTTTAGTGATTTTGAAGCCCATTGTGGCACATAGTATTTTTCAGCTGAACAACCACCTTACAGTCTATCCAGAAAAGCCACTACAGGCTTTTTGCTTATGGTGAGAGCTTGCCAGCATGTCAAGGCCTGTGTATACGCAGAAGAGCCAGCGGCTGTGGCCGTGTGGGTAAAGCCGCCGCCCCTGGATCCGTGCTCCTTCTCGGAAGGACGCCGGTTCGAGCCCTGCGGGTCTCGCTCTGCCAACTTCGTCCGGGCTTGCCCCGGCCAAGGCTTAGAGTGTCCCAGGGCTAAAGGGGGTGGGGCCAGTTCTGCGCACGCTGAGCTCCACGTAATAAATCCATTCGCGCAGGCATAAAAAGCATCCGTCGTTCGCGACGGCTAGCCACACATACGCAGAAGAGATGTGGCTGTGGTCCTGGTTAAATGGGTACTTTTAAATCAGCTGTCGAGATTTCAGAGGCCATGCTTTTGAAGCTGAGAGTCAAGATAGGGCCCTGGTTTTCGTTGTGTGGACAAGTAATGGCACTGCCTCTATTCCTGTCCTAAAAAAAAGCTTCTGCGTGCCAGAGCAAGGAGAGCTGGCCACAAGCCTCAAAGGAAGGCAGAGATTCCCACCATCACAGAGTAAGCTGATATAGGATGGGTTTATTTCCAGAAGCAGAGGACACTCTTCCACAGCAGTGAAACGGCTTTGCTTTGGTACTGAGTCACTCTCAGCCATGTCTCATAAAATGCTGACTGTCTTGCTCAAGAGGCCTTTATTTCGTGTGCCCTGGGACTCAGGTGAACATCTGCAAACCCTGCTACTTGTTACACTGTGTTTGGCTCTGGCTGCCAGTTTGACAGAGGAACACTGGGACATCTAACCCTGCTTCATGACTGATGTATTTTAAAAGGAATCAGAAAGCAGATTAAAAAAGCATTTAAGAGTGTATTGGGTTTGAGATATTTCAGAGGTAATGTACCTTTAAGGGAGCGTGATTATTTTTCGGTATCTGAGGTTTGCTATCTCATTGCTCAGTGACGGCAAGAACTGTTGTCTTTCCTGCAGGCCTTGGTTTCCATCCTGAGTGCCACGCAGAGATTAGAGTTCTGCAGGCTGGCTTTCAAGCCCTGCAGGAACCTGCTAAATGCAGTTATCTGTAGACAAACGCAGATAGCAGGCCTGCCGTGGAGGTACTCAGATAATGTGCAAGAGCCTGCCACAATGGAGATTTTTCTGGGAAGTGCAACCAAACTCTGAAAGTTGTTCAGAAAATAGCTCTGTGTACATGTTAGGAACTGTCAAAGTGGAGAGCAGGTGACAAAACCTCCCACACTTAAAGATATTCTTTCCCTTAAGAACACATGCCCCGAGTTAGTTTTCCTACAATGAAAACAAACTCGGGGACATGGCCCACAGCAACACTACCTGCTGATGTGACCCATCGTACTTTCACTTGCCATTTCTGGTCTGCGTCTTTATGGCCTTGATCCTACAAATCTTCCTGATGAATTAAATGGGGCATTTTGTCTTTCAGTCTCACCAAGACACAGCTGCCCATATGACTGTCTAACTGGACAGTGGCCTGCCTGGCTGACTGTATTTCACAGGATCTCTGTGCCTCTACAAATGACAAGAGGCTTTGGCTGGAGGCTGCAGAACATTTATTTGAAGGATATTCTGCAAATAATCACATACTGTAATGGCTAGTCTTGTAAAAGTAAAGCTTTTGTGTTTGAGAACTATATTTTTTGAGTGATGGAGATTGATGAAAATGTTACCTAATTTATGACTCAGTGCTTGTATGACTTAATAGTCATAAACCCAACAGCATTCCAGAGACAGTGGAGGAATCCTGCAGCATGTCTCTGCAACTCTTCCTACAGGAGCCAGGCACTTGATATCCAATAAGTTCCATGGAAGTCAGAGCTGCTCTGTACTAGCAGAAACTGCTGACCATCTTGCTTAAGGGGCTTTCAGCCTTCAAAATTGGTCCTTTTACAAAGCACTTCCCTTCTCTTGCCTTGTGTTAGTTTCACAGTGTGGTGGGAGTAGAAGGGGAAAGCATGTAATTACCCCACCCTTTGCTTCACTAGATTCATTTAGCAGGATGCAAAGCACTGACCCCAGCATAGATTTGGTCTGCTGTCCCTCTGTTTAGAAAAGCTGAAATAGATGTTTAGCATTCAATCATGCTTTTTCCAGTGTTCCTGTCTCTAACACAGGAGTTACTCTCCCCTGAAGGCCATTCAGAATTCAGGTTTGTGAAGAAATTGTTGCTCTTCTTTAAAGGGTTATCTGGTTTTTCAAACATCCTTGTCTAATTGTACTTTGAAAGACATATTACAATATTACAAAGGTTTTGAGATAGCTACCGAGTAGAGACATATGTAATTGGTCCTTTTGAAGGTAAAAGAGAGATGAGCATTGTCAAGAGCAAGGACGAGGAATGTAGCAGTTGTCTGGAGCCATGAGTATGCCTGGTAACATAAAAAGCTCATCAGTCCTGTGTGAAATTGAAACATGGACAACAAGGCAGATAAAAATATACTGGATGTTGCACAAATGCTGCTGAACCAACCATGTAAGAATACACTAAACACTACTTTTCTAGTTACACTGATAGCACACAGTATTACAGACTTTTGTGATGTTATCATGAGTCTCCTGCTGCTTGATAAATTCCTTAATGATCAGCTTTTTTTGCCATCTGGTTATTCAGGAATTTCTGCTTTATATCTTACAAAAAGCACCTCTGATAGAGTAAGATAGTTGCACCTTTCAAAAACAAAAGGACAAAATGCAGTTTTATTTCATGAACTGGGTGCCCTTTATTTATCAGCTGTAGAACATTTTTTTTTTTTTTTTTTTTATCCTTTTTTTTTAAAATAATTTCTTTGTTTTGAGTCCCGATTTTGTGGGGTCTGGACTGGCAGTAGTCAACAAATGCAGCTTGTTTCTGTTTGGGGGTCTGCAGGTGGTCCCTTTCTTGGAGAGGATGGTCCCACTCTTTGTTGAGCCTTTTCCATCCTGTGTGAATGATCATCTGCCTAAGAAGGAGGATGAACCATTTCCTCCCAAAACATGTCACCATGCCTCACATTACTGAAGAAGTCTCCTCTGCTTCCTCAGTTTTTTCTCCTGGAGTGCCTTTGTGGCATCAA
This sequence comes from Scytalopus superciliaris, assembly GCA_013400415.1. Lineage (NCBI taxonomy): Eukaryota > Metazoa > Chordata > Aves > Passeriformes > Rhinocryptidae > Scytalopus > Scytalopus superciliaris. The sequence goes on from VXBX01000341.1 coordinate 243,306, forward strand.
TTATTCATTGGGCCAGTGACAGAACAGCATGTGAGAAGAAACTGAAGCCCTGGATTTCTGAGATAGAACAAGGCTGGCTGGCTGGGCATGCTGTGGCGTTGAAGCAGAAGTGAGGAAGAACAAAGGTGTGTCATCCTGTACCTTGTACAATGTCCCCTTGCAGAAATTGCCACACGATCACCAGGTCTGTACTGAGAACTGACCTGCCACTGTGAGTTTAAACCACACTGGGATACCTTAACTCCAGTGAGCTGACCCAAGCAGAGCTAAGGCTTTTCTTGCTCGTTTGCGTGTAAAGTCAAAACTCTCTGAATTCCCAAGGCACTGGTTGTCCTTCCCTTGTGCAGTAGTGTGAGGCACAGATCCCTGTGGGGCTGGTGAGCATCTCCAGGGGCTGGGAGCTGGGACACTGCTCGATGGAGGCCTGAGCTGGCAGGGTGGGAAGAGACCTGCGTGGTACTTTAGAGGTGCAGTGACTGATTTAGACCAGAGTTGGTTGTTCCTGCTTGCAGCAGTCACTGACACTGCAAGAGAGCACTTTCACATCTAAAGACACTAGGCAAGCTCTCACCTTGAATTTTAAACTGCTCCAGTCTGGATCCAAGGTGCATTACGGGAAAGATAAACGGAGACAAGACTCCTGCAGCTGCCAGCAGCTCTGGCTCACCTTCCAGTGCAAGTCCTGATTCCCTCTCTGGCTCTTTTGGTGGTGCTCATCCAAGGCTGCGTTGAGCACCATGATCTAGTGGAAGGTGTCCCCTTTGTCAAGGCAGGGGGGGTTGCAATGAGATCTCGAGGTCCCTTTCAACCCATGCCATTCTGATTCTTTCTCTAGCTATGAAAACGACCCTGATGTCCCTGTCGGATTAGTCGCACGGCTTGTTGCCAGCCGCAGGGATCTTTCCAGGGGTCACTCGTGCTGGATTCTGCTGGGATACAGACAGGGGTATTGCTGACATGCCTTCCCAGCCAGCACACCAGCCCCTTCCATTACAGAGCACATTTCTTGCTTAACAACTCCTCGAGGCCTTAAGTCTCACTGGGACTATGCCCCTCATGCTGTATCAGGTTCTGTCTTTTCACACGTAGGGCTCCTGACGGGATGGCGGAGACAGTCGGATGTTTATAGGAGCAGCCTGGAGGTGAAACTATCCATCTGGGAACAGATTCCTCTCCTTAGCACACCATTTGCAACTTCGTGGTGTTGAATGTTCCTTGGCGGAACCAGACTGAGCTAGTGGACAGTAAGTGCCAGTAAGCCTACTTTGATTCCAGCAGAAACCAGCAACCTCGGTGTTTTGCCCCAGGAGCCACACCGGCAGCTCAGAATGCCCTGTGGTTTTCATTCCCCCTCCGCGGTAGAAGGAAACACGCGCCAGAATAATACAGCCCCCCGCAATGACGCAGGACTGGAAAAACTCTGCCACCTTCCGCAGCCAGTCCAGGAAAACATCCTTGTCCTTCCCCCGCCCCTTCCCGCCCCCTTCCCCGCCCGGGCCGGGGGGCGGGCCGAGGCTCGGCCCAGCACAGGCCGCCCCCGCCCCGCCGCCTTTAAAGGCCGTGTGTGGGTGAAGGGTGAGGGTGTGTGGCCATGGCGGGGCTCGGCGGATTTGTGGTGTTTCTGGCTCTGTCTCTGCTCTTCGCCGGCGCCGTGCGGGGCGGCGAGTCCCGCCCGCGGCTGCTGGGCGCCCCGGAGGCCATCGAGAACCCCGAGAATGACGAGGGGCTGCAGCGGGCCCTGCAGTTCGCCATGACCGCGTACAACAGGGCCAGCAATGACATGTACTCTAGCCGGGTGGTGCGGGTCATCAGCGCCAAGAGGCAGGTCAGGCCGGGAACGGGGCCCGGGGGGTTCCTCGGGGGGCAGGCCCCGAGCCTGAGGGCTTCGGCAAGCTCTCCGGTTCTTCTCCCCCCCAAAAAAAATGGGGAATAAAACCCCTTTTTTATATAGCTGGTGCCCTCTCGGTGTGAATGGCGTTGAGTGCTGCAGGTTGTTAAAGGAGCCAGTGGCTTCCCTGTGCTGCTGCGGCCTTAGCACGTCTCTGTTTGTTATCCTTAAGGCAGCAGCTCCGCGAGAAGTGTTTACTTGGATTGTGTTTCCTGTTTCTGAGAGGGTGCCAAGCGCTGCTTTCCTGGGGGTTGCCACATGGAATTCCTTCTGCGCTGTTGGAGTCTGGTTTCCCTCACGTAGCAGGAGCGCTGCCTGCCTCTCTGCTGGGCTTCTCTCATCAGAGAGCCCTGCTCCGCGTGCTGCAAATAAAGTTGCCTCTGACTTGTCTCCTTGCAGATTGTGGCTGGAATCAAGTACATAATGGAAGTTGAGATTGCCCGGACGACCTGCACGAAGCCAGCAGCTGATCTCCAGCGCTGTGCTTTGCATGAGGAGCCGCAGATGGCTAAGGTAGGCTCCAGGGTGCACAGCTTGCTGGCTCCCCAGTTTGCAGCCCTGTCCCACTGGCTGACCTAGTACAGACAGCTATGGGCAGTGTCCCCTGTCTGCCCCAGCCGACAACAGAGACCTCATGCCTTTTAGCAAAGTACTGCTCTTGCAGAACTTGTCTTACCAGGTGATGTCAGATAAGGCGGGCCTGTTTTGTAAGTGGGGCTCTGAGGCTGGAGTACTGTGTATGTCTCAGTCTCCTTACCAAGTGCTCATGGTCTGGATTAGAAGGATATGGGGAGGAAACTGCCAAGCCTACAGGTCTCCTGGCTCTCAGCTCCCCTGTCATTGTCAGTTCTTCTTTTCTGTGGTGATGTAAACATGCTTGACTTGGCATGCTTTCCTGTAGCACTTGTGCTGCTGTGAATAGAGCTTTGAGCAAAGCACTGCCCAAAAGAGGCAGATTACCTTTGCTGTCGTTGTCCACCAAGCTGTTACACTGGCACTTTGTCTAATAGCGATGCTCTGTAAGGAATAATTGAGCTTTTTGGTGGGAGCACCAAGTATGCCTGCCTTGATCTGGCCTGAGTCTAGTTTTTCCACAGCATTTAATTTCTTCTGTTAATGGTAGACATAGGCTGTATGTCTATGTGCTCTTTGAACCTTTGTATATGAGAAGTGTAGATGTGCATAAATGATTCACAAAGCACCTCTCTAGAATCTGGTGCATACTATTATGGCAGCTGCAATGATTTGACACAGTTACATATGGATTAGCTGTCCAGGTGTGCTTAGCTGTGCCTGGGTATTATCCATGTGCTTGAGTGTTATCCATGCTAAAAGCTTTGCTCTGAATGGATAAAGGAGGTAACTTGATCCTCAGCAGTGCTGACTGCTCAGCTTTACTTGTTAGAATTTATTTGAGAGACATGACTCATGCCTGAGCAGGTACTAATAAGAGTGCTGTTTCAGAAGGGCAGGTCTGGAGAGCCACAGAAGTGTAAAATAATGGTAAATGACACTGTTTTATGCTCTTACTCTGGTAACTACTTCTTTCTTTTTCTCCTTAGCACACCATTTGCAACTTCGTAGTGTTGAATGTTCCTTGGCGAAACCAAATTGAGCTACTGGACAGTAAGTGCCAGTAAGCCTACTTTGATTCCAGCAGAAACCAGCAACCAGTTGCTCAGATATAAAAGAAGCAATAACACAAATTGAGATGGGCTTTATCAATGCCTGTAACTCAGCTACTTATGTGTNACTTCGTGGTGTTGAATGTTCCTTGGCGGAACCAGACTGAGCTAGTGGACAGTAAGTGCCAGTAAGCCTACTTTGATTCCAGCAGAAACCAGCAACCTCGGTGTTTTGCCCCAGGAGCCACACCGGCAGCTCAGAATGCCCTGTGGTTTTCATTCCCCCTCCGCGGTAGAAGGAAACACGCGCCAGAATAATACAGCCCCCCGCAATGACGCAGGACTGGAAAAACTCTGCCACCTTCCGCAGCCAGTCCAGGAAAACATCCTTGTCCTTCCCCCGCCCCTTCCCGCCCCCTTCCCCGCCCGGGCCGGGGGGCGGGCCGAGGCTCGGCCCAGCACAGGCCGCCCCCGCCCCGCCGCCTTTAAAGGCCGTGTGTGGGTGAAGGGTGAGGGTGTGTGGCCATGGCGGGGCTCGGCGGATTTGTGGTGTTTCTGGCTCTGTCTCTGCTCTTCGCCGGCGCCGTGCGGGGCGGCGAGTCCCGCCCGCGGCTGCTGGGCGCCCCGGAGGCCATCGAGAACCCCGAGAATGACGAGGGGCTGCAGCGGGCCCTGCAGTTCGCCATGACCGCGTACAACAGGGCCAGCAATGACATGTACTCTAGCCGGGTGGTGCGGGTCATCAGCGCCANACATGGAATTCCTTCTGCGCTGTTGGAGTCTGGTTTCCCTCACGTAGCAGGAGCGCTGCCTGCCTCTCTGCTGGGCTTCTCTCATCAGAGAGCCCTGCTCCGCGTGCTGCAAATAAAGTTGCCTCTGACTTGTCTCCTTGCAGATTGTGGCTGGAATCAAGTACATAATGGAAGTTGAGATTGCCCGGACGACCTGCACGAAGCCAGCAGCTGATCTCCAGCGCTGTGCTTTGCATGAGGAGCCGCAGATGGCTAAGGTAGGCTCCAGGGTGCACAGCTTGCTGGCTCCCCAGTTTGCAGCCCTGTCCCACTGGCTGACCTAGTACAGACAGCTATGGGCAGTGTCCCCTGTCTGCCCCAGCCGACAACAGAGACCTCATGCCTTTTAGCAAAGTACTGCTCTTGCAGAACTTGTCTTACCAGGTGATGTCAGATAAGGCGGGCCTGTTTTGTAAGTGGGGCTCTGAGGCTGGAGTACTGTGTATGTCTCAGTCTCCTTACCAAGTGCTCATGGTCTGGATTAGAAGGATATGGGGAGGAAACTGCCAAGCCTACAGGTCTCCTGGCTCTCAGCTCCCCTGTCATTGTCAGTTCTTCTTTTCTGTGGTGATGTAAACATGCTTGACTTGGCATGCTTTCCTGTAGCACTTGTGCTGCTGTGAATAGAGCTTTGAGCAAAGCACTGCCCAAAAGAGGCAGATTACCTTTGCTGTCGTTGTCCACCAAGCTGTTACACTGGCACTTTGTCTAATAGCGATGCTCTGTAAGGAATAATTGAGCTTTTTGGTGGGAGCACCAAGTATGCCTGCCTTGATCTGGCCTGAGTCTAGTTTTTCCACAGCATTTAATTTCTTCTGTTAATGGTAGACATAGGCTGTATGTCTATGTGCTCTTTGAACCTTTGTATATGAGAAGTGTAGATGTGCATAAATGATTCACAAAGCACCTCTCTAGAATCTGGTGCATACTATTATGGCAGCTGCAATGATTTGACACAGTTACATATGGATTAGCTGTCCAGGTGTGCTTAGCTGTGCCTGGGTATTATCCATGTGCTTGAGTGTTATCCATGCTAAAAGCTTTGCTCTGAATGGATAAAGGAGGTAACTTGATCCTCAGCAGTGCTGACTGCTCAGCTTTACTTGTTAGAATTTATTTGAGAGACATGACTCATGCCTGAGCAGGTACTAATAAGAGTGCTGTTTCAGAAGGGCAGGTCTGGAGAGCCACAGAAGTGTAAAATAATGGTAAATGACACTGTTTTATGCTCTTACTCTGGTAACTACTTCTTTCTTTTTCTCCTTAGCACACCATTTGCAACTTCGTAGTGTTGAATGTTCCTTGGCGAAACCAAATTGAGCTACTGGACAGTAAGTGCCAGTAAGCCTACTTTGATTCCAGCAGAAACCAGCAACCAGTTGCTCAGATATAAAAGAAGCAATAACACAAATTGAGATGGGCTTTATCAATGCCTGTAACTCAGCTACTTATGTGTGCTCGTGCTATGCAAATTAAACCATGTAACTTTACTTTTAAAGCACAGTATGATCTCAACTGTTTCTTCATTGGAATAATTTTAGAGCAGCTTTTCAGATCTTCCTGCAGCTTTCCCAAGGAAGTCACTCCAGCATCAGAACTCTGATTAAAACCTCTTGGTATCCCTGTTACATGACTACTGTAAACATAAAAACTTAATTAATAATTGTTGTGATGTGTGGTTTTCTTTGAACTTCTGCTGTCTTGGAGGGAGGGTTTGCTTTTATTTGTCACCTAAGCTATCCTGTCCAAAGAATGGGATGAGAAAGAATACAGGGTCCTGATCACAGAGACAAACCATGCCTCCTTGTTCCTTAACTTGGACTCTAGTTTTGCTTAAGAGTTGGAAGCCTTAGCTGTTTTCACTGAGGGAACACTGCTTTTGAAAACACTTGATCTTGGGGAAGATTAGCCAAAGCTGGTACCAAGGCTGTAATTGTTTTGGGTTCTCAGTGTTTTACTGTTCTGTTGTAAGGCTGCATGTGCAGCTGTGTGGGGTAAGAATTAACCACTCTAATGTCTTTCTGCACTGTCTTTGAAGTGTTTTAGATACCCTTATTTTGTGTGGCACCTGTCTTTGCAAGCTGTGTCCTTAGCTTTTTCTGAGCAGGAATTCTTGGTGCTTTCCTTCAAGTCCAAGCAGTAGCCTGGCTCACTTAATTTATAACTTAAATTATGACTGCTGGGGGAGCAACTGCTTTGGCATGTGTGTCTGACTCATGACAGCTCCTGCTTGCAAGCAGAAATGCCTGGAGCAGATCAGTGATGAGCCTTTTTCTGGGGAGACTGAACTATATCTGGCTGTGTATTGCCTGTGGGTAATTTGAATGATGTCTGATCTGGGCAAATGCCTTTAAATCTGTAGGCAGAGTATCAGCACCCAAGAACTCTTATGAGAACAGGCTATTTCCTATTAAACTGTGATGAATGTGTGTTGAAAGGAAGTTGGAAATACTTTGCCTGCATGGGAAAGGGCAGATGACCCTAACACCCATAACCTATTTAGCCTGAGGACAGCCTAGTGGGGAGAAAAAAATTAAAAAAATAGCAAAGTTAATATCTGGTATTAAGTGGGTACCTGATATGAAAGAAGTGTTACCAGCCAGTGTAGTATTATTAACCAACAACTCCGGGTCAAATAGCGGCTGTACCAGAGAGAAGGAGAGTTTGAGTGTCATGAGCTTCTGAATCTGAAGGTATTGCATTTTCATGCTGAAATACCAATGACTTGAGAGTATGAATGAATGTCACAGCTTACGCCATACTCACAAGCTGCTGAGTGTCAGCCTTGGTGATTATCTCTCCTTGCTCTCCTCTCAGAGGAGTTCCAAAAAAGCTTGACCTAATTTAAACACTGTGGGCTGTGTTACTTTACATTTGCAACAGGCTAAGAGCATTAGTGGAAGTTCCCTTGCCAAGAGCATTTTGCTTGGCGGGCTGGCAGTGGCTCAGTCAACTGAACACCAAGCCCTCATTTTTAGCTGCCTTTTTCAAATTTTCAAATTGGTGTCAAATATGAACAAGTGACAGAAGTGCTTGTTTTGTGTTATGTCTTGTTATACTTTGCTTGCAGCTGGTGGATCAGTTTTGGGGTCATTCTTCCTGAAACTCAGGGAGATTAGAGCTGTGCTGCTATTACAGTTCATGAACCCAGGGCTTTTTTCTGGCTCTGGTTCTCAGGGAGAGATTTAGGGCCAACCATATGAGAAGTGTAGCTCTTGTTAGCAGTGCTTGCACTTGCACACCTCTGCTCATATGGACTTGTGGCTCCCAGCTCTGCAAATCACAGCTAAGATATTGCTGTAGAAGTCATGATGTTTTTGGAGCCTGTGGGCATTACCAGTGTGCCACAGCTTTGGGTGTTTGCTGCTTGTTCACACTGAGTATATAGTCCTGCTGTCTCCAACTGAACATGCCACACACCTCTTTGCCTGTGGCCCAGGACCTTGTTTACACTCCAGCCTGGGTCCTCTGTCCCTGTCAGAGCTGCATTAAATATGTCCGTATCTCCTGTCCTGGCTCTGCATGGGTTTTGGACCTGCCTTGTGTCTTTGTTTCCAGGCCCTTCTCCTGCTCTGAACTGGGCTTCATAAAGGGACCCTGTTCCTGGTTCATCCTCTTGCTGTGTCTGGGGCTGTTTGTGGAACTTGGCCCTGCTCTGCCAGCCATGCTGAGACCCCATGGGACTGTGCCCTGTTTGGGAGGGCATGTGCAGTGCTGAAGTCCCCTTGGCTCCTGGGTCATCCCCTGCTCATGCAGCTCCCTGGGACATGGCCCTGCAAGGTTTTTCTGAGATTCTTGAAGCTTTTTCAGCACTCTTGGCAGGTATGAACGCTTTGCTCTGCACACAGCCTAAACTGCAATTTCCTGCAATTATGAAAGGAAATGACCATGTGAGGGTTCAGGTCAGGCTGCAGCCCTTAGTCTGGGCCAGCCAGTGCTGTTGCTCATGTGCATGTGCTCAAGATGTACAATATTGCTCAGCCTAAAGCATAGAGGCCTCTTAGTGAGTGTTTAAAGATGTGTGGTTGTTTTTATTAACTGTTAATGTGTAATGCCATAGAATCACTGAAGTGTGGATCTCTCAGGAGATTAGATTTACCAATCAAAGCCACAGCCTCTTTTGAGTCTTGGTGCTTTATCTCGACACCAAAGAGGTAAGACTTCATATCCCTTTCCATGTGGGCCATTGGGAGATCATTTCTGAAGGGTTGAGCAGGAAAGTGACCTAACTTAGGTCACTACTGGCAATGCTGAGCCCTTCCATGACTCTTGTCACCCAGCTTTGGTGGTGGCCTGAGGGTGAGAAGGTGGAAGAGAAGGTGCTTGGTTCTTCTCTCCGGGCAGCACAGTCCCAGGCTGACCAAGAAAAGGTGAGGAGGACTCTTCTTGAGTGAGAAGAGCAACTAACCTGCAGGCTCCACAATGCAAATCCCTCATGAACATCTCCCTGCTGTCCTCCACTGGCATGAGTCATGGCTCATTAAGACAGCAGACCCTGGGGTTGGACCTGGGGCTTGAGCTGACACATGCTTAAAGCCTCTCTTCTGTGTTGTCACTAACTTGCATGGCATTGCTGAACCTCTGAACTGGTGGGTTCCTGCTGTAAGATTTTGCAGCAGGGAAGAAAAGGAGAAGCTCAGCTGCTTATCCCTGTGATGAGTGGATGAGTCTTGGGGTGTGTGCTGGGTACTATTTCTAACCTTCCTGGAGGCAAATGTGGGTATGTGTCTGCATAGGGCTGATGATGAGGAAACATTTCTCTGCTTTCAGCTGGAGAAAAACCACTAGCAACTAATGATTCCCTCATCATACCATGCCTTGCTGAGAGATACTGTCCTCTCTTCCCTACCAGCTGAGAAATGTCAATACCTTGTGCCGTGCCATGCCATCCCCACCACTTTGCTTTTAAGCACCCAGCTGCAGAAGAAACTGGGGACTCAGGCCTGATCAGGGAGTTGATTTTATATCTTGAATATAAAATTTAACAGGAAAAGAGTTCTATGAGGTGAAGTAGTGATTTTTACACTAAGTATGCCTCTCTCTCATGTCATAGATGAAGCCCCTCCATCTGTGCAGTGAGTAGTGGGTTTTTTCCCTTCTTGTGAGGCCAAGGAGGAAATCACAGGCATCCGTAGAAGAAAGTTACCATCTTCATGTGCCAGAAGTGGCTAAAAATGGCTTGAAGCCTGCAGTTCTAATATCAGTGAAACTCCATCCTCCTCATTCCCAGTAACACTGCCCACCCTTGAATCTGAGGTTACTGCTGTTGCTCTTAAAGGGCTCCCATGCCCTCATTAGTGATGAGGGAAGTATGGACCACTTCTCTCTGAATATCTTCTACTCTCTATCATCTCCTGATGCTGCAGTGATGACTTCTGCCAAGCTGCAAGTTGCTACACAGCAGAGAGGAAAATGAAGGACCACCCTCCATCATATGGCAGCTGCAACAGCTGCAGGACTGGGGATCGTTTCTCTTCACTGCTGTTTTCTCCACAACTGTTGTAGTGCTGGGTTTATCAAGGTGCAACACAAACTGTGCCAGGATCTTTCCTAAGCTGCTACACGTGGAAGTTCCTCCTTCTGGGTGCCAAAGGCCAAAAGCACAGTGATTTTCCCACACAAGAGCACCAAGAGACGACTGTGATTAGTGAGCCTGGCATTAGCTAGTTGATGGCCAGCCAATCTGGAAGAACAAACTGTGCTAAAGAGGAAAAGGCGAAGAAAATATTGGCTTGGCTTTATGGGTGATTTTGGTTTGCAAATGCAGACAATGCAGTTCTGAGCAGGTCCAGAGGAGAGAGGGCACCAGAGCCGATGGGAGAGATGCTCTTCTTGTACCATGTTGCAGCTTATCCAGGTGAAGCTGGATGTACTGAGCTCTGGCTGTGCAGAGGTACAATTTGGTGAGCTTGGGGATCACAGGTCAGGTTCCAGAAGGGATGTATGGGAACTCTTCAAGAACACACTTCCCTCAAGCAATAGCCTATAAAATGAAATTAGTTTGTGGCCTCTGAGCATGGCTTGGCTGGACAGCTTGTCTAATTACACTGACCTTCCCTTGATAAAACCCATGGGACTTGTTGAGATGATTACAGATTTTTTAAGTACCTTTTTTACCTTGCTGAGCAGCAGGTCCTTTCACTGCTTTCTGTGTTAGCCAGAACACATAGATGGAAATGATTTTCGTATTCAATCTGACATTTTGAGTGTCTCCTGCACAGATGGTTCAGTGAAAATAATTTCTTCTGTGAAATGTTGAGAGAATAATGAAATGTGATGTTTCTATAGCTCTGACATTCTTTTTGCCCAAGTGGCTTGCTCAGAGGCTTTTGAACAAAACTCTCTGGGATCTCAGTTTGATAGGAAATTGGAGAACTGACAAGAAACTCTTTTGCTCTGTGCTGTTTAAACTGCTCTGTCCCAAATGTAGGAAATGCTTCTTGCGGGTATTTGTGCTAGTAAAGCAAGGAGCAGCAGAGTTCAGATAGAGGAAAAGGAGTACAGGCTCTGTTTAATCAACCCAACACAAATCCAAGAAAAATCTCATTTTGACCTGCTGATTACCACCTGTAATGGGAATAAAGAAAGCCCAAAGCCTGCACCTGCTGGTGGAGACAGCTGCTATAGATAAACTCAGTCTGCTGCACAGGAGGGCAGAGCTAAATACTTAATCCCCCATGCAGATGTCATTGGGGTTCACTGGGCCTGGGGCTGCATGGGGTGAGCCAGCCTGGTGTATGCCCTCTGTAGGACAGGCTGATGTGCAGTCAGCACTTGTAGGAAAAGGTGGTGATCTGTGCTTGGGTCTGGCAGGGTAAGATTCACCAGGGAAGAGCTGTGGCTGCTGTCAACCAATCTTTTCCACCTCATCATGGAATGTCAGCTCAGTACTAACTGCAGAGCTTCCCTGCTGATAATGGGGGGAGGAAAGTGGGAGCAAAAATGTTCAACAGGTTTCCAGATGCTCCACTGAGCATTGTCTGACTGTCAACAGAACCAGTTTGATCATGAAGTAGTGAGAGTGAGCAGTGAGTGAGAAATTAAACACTGGCCCCAACCTGACATGTTTTGGTCACATTTCAGATACCTACTACATTTTATACTGAGTGCACTGAAATTAGCCCTTTTGTCCTCAGAAGGGGCAAAGCACTCAGTGCTTCACTGTGTCTGGACTAGGAGGGGAGAAAGAAAGGTGGGGACATCATCTCCCCATGTGTGAGATGCTGGAGAGCTTTCAGTCAGCACTGATGCTTGCTGTGTTCTGCAGGGACAGGACAGGGAGTGCTGGAACAATGCAAAGCTGTGGCTCAGGGATAAGTTCTAAAGCATCCTTGCCCATTCTGGGGGTAATGCTTATGGTGGAGCCTGGTGTGCAAGACAGTTTTTGATCTCAGGCAATACTGTGTGCTAAAGTGACTTGCTTGGGAACAAGCCTGCCTCTGGACCTGGCTATAAGCTGTATGTCAGCCTTTGGGGGGTTTTTTTGGAGGTTGTTTTTTTTTTTTTGTTTTAGAAAAGAATTGCAGAAATCTGTAACACTCCAACTGTCCTTCAAGCACTTTAAAGGAGAAGTATTGCCCAGGTGCTGCAGTGAGAAGACCCGTGAAAGGGCTGGTGAGTATGCTCTCCCCTCCTGGTGCCAGCAGGGCCATGCTGAGCTGGAGAACAGGAGCTAATCTCCAAGATGTCTGTCAGTGAATCCAGTGAGCAAACATAGTTCTGTCATCTGTTCCTTTACCTTGACACTGCCCAAAGCACATGCATCCAATGCAAGAGCTGTGGCAGGAAGCCTTGCTGTTTATGGGTCTTCAGTGCCTTGGACTGGCAGTGCAGACAGCAAAGGGTCTTGCACTGCAATGGGCTCCCAAATCTCCCTGAAGTCACAGAAAAAATTTCTGGGCCTTTCACTGAATCCTGTGTTTGGTATCCACTGCTCAGCCAGGGCACGCCCCATACAAAGGGCTGTATACACTACTGGTGTAGTGCCTGTCAGTAATTTCTTTTTTCAAGCTCCTTTGAAACTTTCCTGTGGAGCCAAAATACCTGCTGCTAGGTGAGCAGAGTACTGCAAAACCCTGCTTTAGCTGACAGAGAAGCGTGGACTGGACCTTGGTCTGAAATACTGACACAGACATACAAGGTTTATATATTTACTTTTATTTTTTAAAATTTTATTTTCACAGAAAATGTTGATGGTATTGTGTGATGGTATCTGAAATCATCGCATAAGCTGCAAATGTGACTGGATGCCCCTTTGCTGACATTTGGGCTGCTCTGCTGGCCTTGATCTTTACAACCTGCCTTTTACTGGGGCATTTGTGTTGTCTTATGGAAGATGCTGTTTCACAAGCCCTCCAGAAACACAGATGTTGCCTGACCATTGCACTTGTGTCTCCCAGAACTGGAAGAGAGGAAAAGGCACGCTGCTGCACATGGCATGGTTAGGAGAGAGAAGCAGGGCAAGTGAAAGTACTGGATGTATTTCCAGCAGGGAAAAGTGGTCCCTGGGTGCCCCAGATACCCGGGGGTAAGTAAAGCCTTCCTTTCTCAACTCTTGTATGTGTAACATGTAACCTAAAATCTCTCCACAGGGGGTCACCATCTCACAGGAGATACAGGACTTGGCTATGGATGGAAAACAGACCGGTTTCTTATCCTTAGCAAAAGCAAGGCAGAGCTGGGCATCTTCCACAGCCATGCTCCTTATTCAAACAGATCTAATCTCCTTTCGGGTATCTGCTGGAGGAAGACCTGATGCAGCCTGCCTGGAGCCACATGTTGCTTTGATGGAAGGACACTAGAGGGACAGATCAGTTTCCCCTAGTCAGTAAGGGGGACTGAGGGGATTACCTGTCAATCCCTCAGAATCCTGGGTGTCTCAAAGAGATGTTCTCCTGCAAGATCAGCATGGATTTTTGCAGCTCTTTGCCTGGGCATTTCCATTGCCAATAGAAACCTCTCAGTATCTTGTGTCCAAGTGGTCTGTGAACTGAAGGAAGTTACTCTAATTTTACCTCATGTTCTTATCCTGTTTCTGAATATAATTGTTTGTGTATGTGTGAAGAGCAAACCCAAATGAATATGTGCTTAGGTGGGAAGTGTTTGTAGTGTTCTTTGAGATCATGATAAATATTGTGCTTTTGTAGAACTTTGCATGGTTTTCCCAGGAACAGCTGCTGACACATTCTACTGCATTGCTTGTAAATACTGGAGCTCCTGAACAGAGGCAGACCCTACAATGGGGAGGTAAAACAATGACTCTACAGATGCTGAAACCACCCTTTTTTGATCCCTGTGGCATTTAACCCTGGCAAACAAGCACTAAGTGGGAAACTGTCTTTAAGCTGCCCCAAATATATTTCAGAGCCACATCCAATGCCAGGAAAAGTTGTAATCATGTTTCAGAAATTACTGGTAAATGTCCTCCCCCACCTAGGAAATTATTATCTAGAAATTAGGTAAGATCTGGAGGATTCAGTTTATGTAAATAGCTGGGACTGTCCCCTGGATTACTAAAACAGGACAACCAGAGCATTATTCTAGTTGCCTCCTGGACCCCTCAGTCTATTAACTTGCATAAATCTTCTTTGCTTTGGAATTGAAATTAGCTCCCTTAACTGTATCAGCATAAAGCAAGCATCTCATTTTCTACAAACCTCTTTTTAAAGGTAGGCTGAGATTAAATGGCTGGCAACTCAGATATAAAAGGCTGTGTTGTGGCAATGCAAGTAATGTGATATAACTGGTATCACTGTGCAGAAGAAATGAAAATCAGGATCACTTTTTGTTTACTTGCTGCTTGCTTGCTTGCTTCTTCCTGGAGTACTGTGCCATCAATTAAGAGCTGATTTCTTCTGTGTGAGGGTGAAAGTCCCCTCTTTGAGGCAAGACTGGGGAAACTGTGAATTGTCTTGTATCAAAGGGTAAAGATTATGAAAGTGCAAATATTATTTGGGAGTGCTTGACTCACTGTCCTGGGGGTGGTCCTGACTGTGCCCAAGTCAGGCATGGCTAAATTCCTTGTTTTCTGCTAACAGCCAGAGTCTAATGAGGTGGCATGTGAGTGAAAGCAAGATGTAGAGTAAGGGATGCAGGGCTCTTGATAGCACGACACTGTGCCAGCTGTGTTACACGGTGCTACACGGACAGTGTGGGAGCCAGGATGTCCCCTCCAAGCCCTCCCATGGACTTTTTGGAAAACTGTTTTTGCTTTTGGAATCCCCAGAGAGCTCTGCACAAGGTCCTCTCTCTTCGACACCTGCTTGGGACGTGAAAGGCTAAATCTCTTATTTCCTTGGAAGGAGAACAGCTAAACAGATGAAAGTTTATACTGAGGGATGTCTTGTCACCAGCTGCATCTCAACCCTCAGTTATTTGGTTTGGAAAGAAATCTTCAATAAGAGCAGACAGACTCATGATTATTTTTTCTACTCTTTGATTTAAGGAGAAAACAACGAGGAGCTTGAAGAAAACTGTACAGTTTCTGTGCTTAGTAACTGAGTTGGTCACCACTGTGCTTAAGATCAGAATGGCTCAACACAGTCAGAGCTAATTCTGTGCTCTGAGACTGTTGCCAGAACAGAGGGAAAGTGTTTTTTCACACCTGTGTCTGAGTTTTTTGTTCTTTTTTGGATTTACCAGCTGCCATTTTTGGAGTATTTTGATATCTGACAGAACACTAATTTGAGTTCATCTCAGAAGTACCTTGACTTTTATCATGTCTTATTTTTAATGACTTTAATGTTGCTATGGGTCAGTTTTGCTGGTATGTTCAATCTTCATTTTTATAAAGTACCATAAAAAGTGGGTAAGGCCTTCAGACTGCACCAAAACCTAATAGTTTTGAGAATGAAAGATGTCTAAGGATGGCCTCTGGTTACTTTGTTCTCCTAAGCTCTTGCCTTTCCCCTTGCAAGGCAAAGCCAAACACAGGTGCCAGTGGCTTCCAAGGCAGAAGCCATCTGTGCATTAAAATAACACCTTATCTGGAGGGACATTTCAGGTATTTTATGTGAGAATTTGCTCTTTCAAACTGGGATGCTCCCAGCCACCATGGGTGACTAAAGTTTAGACCCTGCCGTTGTGCTGTGAGGGATGGAAAAGTTGGTTCTGGGGATGTTTACACAAATTTGGCAGAGGTTAGATCAGGGGTGGCAGTACCACTTTTTCTCCCTGACTGACTGCCACCACTGCTGCAATGATGCACAAACTGTTGTCTGAACTGTGTTTATTTATAGTCCTTCATAAAACCCTGGTAACTCAAATGTCACAAAATGGTATTATTATTATTAGTGCATTTCCTCTTGCATTAGCATGTGCTGAGTCCTTGCACAGGGCAATAGAAAGGGCAGCAGAAAACTTGCGGCTTTTTACTAGCAATGGCAAAAATCACATTTACTGGGCTGTGCTAGAGCTGGAATAATATCTCTCTAAATCTCCAGCCCTGAAGCTTTGAACAAAGTGTTTTGGCAGGAGCTGAAAGGCTGCCAAGGTATGATGAATTGCTGATCCTAGAGGAAAATGTGTTCCACATTAATCTGGCTGTTGCAGAGTAACTGGGATGGTTTGGTGGTGGATGGGTCAGGAGAAAATTGATTGCATGCACAGCCGTGTTCATGGAACAGTACAAATCCTGAGTCACCTCTTCTGTGCAGAGGAAGAACTGCATCTTCTGCACATTTCCTGCGTGCCCCAGGCCACACACACAGGAGAGGTGGTTGAGCTGGAGCACTTCCCCTGTGAGGCTCAGCCTGAAGAAGGGATGGTACAAGAGGACTTAAGAACAAATTCCCAGTACTACAAAGAGGTTACCTAGAGAACAGGTCTGGGCTCTTCACAGCAATGCATGGTGAGGAGATGAGAGAGAGCTGGCATAGACTGGAACACGATGAGGCTGGATTTCCTTATGAGGTTGACCAAGCTCTGCAGCAGCTTACCTGTAGAGGCTGGGAGATCTCCATCCTTGGAGATATTCAGAACCTGACCAGGAAGATCCATGAAAACCCTGCTCAGATTGGCTGTACCTGGAGCATGGTTTGGCACCAAAGAACTCCAGAGAAGTCTGGTAGCTTGCATCCATCTGTGACTCTACCTGTGAATGCCATGTTTCCAAAGACATGATAGTTGGAGCTGTAGTTTTTCTGTTGCAGGCTTCAAGCTGTTGTGTGACTGCCATGTTCTTTTGCTCCCCTACAGTCCTAGTGGATATTCAGAATTTGTGACCTTCAGGATGAAATTCTGGACGCTAACATCCAACATCCAATTTCTTCTCATTCACCCAGAAGGCAAGAATGCAGGTTCATGAATCTCCATTTGCTGCAGGTGGAACACTCAGGTCTACTGCAGGTTTTATGAGGTCACTTACTGGTGCTGAGGTCTACACCTTGGCAAGGTTGGCCTGTGGGTATTCTCAGCTTAGCAGAGAGTGTTTGTGGAGGCAACAGGGAGCCAATCTGCTTCCCAGGGGAACAATGTGTCCCAGAAACCAGGATTGGATCCTAAGAGACATAGTTGAATTTTCTCGCTGGTCTTTTGGGTTATCTTGGACAAGTTCCTTCATCTTTCTGTGCCTCAGTTTCCCTGCAAAATGGTGATAATAATTCAAAGTCAGGCCGGATGGGGCTCTGAGCAACCTGGTCTAATTGGAAATGTCCCTGCTTGTTGCAAGAGGGTTGGACTAGATGGCCTTTTAAAGTCTCTTCCAACCCAAAGCATTCTGTGATTCTAGGATAATGATGTGCTCGTTCCCTACTCAAAATAATAATCTTAAAACCCATTTGATTTACTGTTGTGGTTACACAGGAGCCGAGCTCTTATTTGTTGGGGCAATTTTGTCAATATGTAACTTTTAATTTGTTCTGGCAACTGCAGAATAAACTGCCTCATCATAATAATACAAGCAATTTTCAGTTTTTGTGGAGGAACATTTCCTGACTCTCAATCTGACCCTTATGACACGTGGGTCATTTTACTACTTGGAAAAATTAATTGTGCTATACAGCATCAGTGTCTTCCTGCCTATGTACTTTCATGGCAGTGTACAAAATGCTGTGTTTATATATGAAATTCTTGAAAGAAACATTGAAATATAATGATATAAGGTTTCCTTGAAACAAACCCACTAGTTGAAATTTTAGGATTGTTTTTGTTAGGAAGTACTTGTTGTGGCTTAGATTTTTCATGATGAATTTCTCCATGCCACCATGTGGCTTTGGGAAGGTGGCTGCCACTAAGGTATCTGCCATGGAGAGGCAGGGGTAGGGGCAGATAAGATGGAACCACTGAAGTGGAAAGACTGGAGGAACTGGGACAGACATCTAGAATCACTGAATGGGTCAGGTTGGAAGGGGCCACACTCAGTCTTCTGGTCCAGCCCCTCTGCTCAAGCTGGGTCACCCTCTAACAATTGCACATGATTGTGTCCAGACAGTTCTTGATACTTCAGTGAGGGAGATTCTACAACCTCTCTGGGTAATCTGTTCCAGTGCTTGGTCACCTGCACAGTAACAAAGATCTTCCTTACATTCATATGAAACTTCCCGAGTTGAGTTCCTGCCTGTTGCCTCTCATCCAATTCCTCAGCATTACCGAGAAGAGCCTGGCTCCATCCCCTTGGCACCCATAGATGTACACAAAATGCATCCATTCAAATAGTTTGGGGCATGTGTGAGGGTAAATACAAGGATGGATGTCTCTCAGGTGTTGCAAGTCCTTTGCCAGGGATGCAGATCTGCTCTCTACTGCACAGCTGGGGGAGCTGGGGGTTCACAGTTTAATGCTACAGCCTAACAAAGGGACAGGGGCAATGGTAGCAAGTGCCACAACCCTGCTTACTTTGGCGATAAAAGCAGGAGCAAAAATCAGGGCAAGCCAAGAGCTGGCATCTCCTGCCACACCTCCTGCTCCTTGAGGGGGTTGGTGATCCCCTTACAGCAGAGGCAGTATTACTCTACCCTCATTTTTTGCAGCCCTGTTCAGATAGGTAGAGAGGACAGGCTGCTGCCAGCATGCTGTTTCCTGCCTGTATCCTCTGTGCTTCCTCCATGTTTGACTATTATTTTCTTCCTTGCTTTTCAAAGGCCTTTCATTCCTTTTGTTGGCTCCGAATGCTGGCAACCAAGGCCAGCTGGGAGTGACACATCCCCAACAGGCTGCCATAGCATCAGATGTTTAATTGGCTGCTACGTCCCAGGATGAATAAGCCCTCAGAGCCTCAGCCTTCAGGGTTTAATCAGAGAAGTTAAATGTTCAAGAAACTGGATGGCTTGATCTCTTTACTTAGAAGTTTTTCTGCTTTTCCTTGATGAGCCAGACATGCTGGCAGTTGGCTGAAATCTGAAAGAGGTTTGTGCAGAGAAGAGCTAGAATTGAAATGTTTTTTCTCATTGATTCTGGAGACTATCAGATGAAGCTGTTGTAAAATGGCAGTGTGGTTCAAGCTCTCTGACACTGGCTTCTCCTCCTTAATACAACCTTCTCAGCACAGCTGTGTTTCTAACTTATGGGGAAAATTACTTTTCAATCAGTACTCCAGAAAAACATAACCCAGCAGGAATTCACAACCTTCACACCTCTTGATTTTCCCTCTCTGCTCCTTTTTGGCTCCATGTCACTCCTGAGCAGTGCAAGCAGGAGAGATGTGATCATGAATCACTGCCTTGGGGAAAACCTAGATGTTCCTCTCGTGTTACTCAGGAGGGAAGTTGATTAATGCTATATGCAAGTGTGGAACTGACCTTGAGTCACCCACATCCCAGAGGAGGGAGCTGTAGCAGAGGGCAGATTTTTGCAAGCCTAGGAGCAATGGCAGTGCAGTGAAGGGAAAATTCAATGCTTCTGTGTACTTCCTTCTATCTCTCAGTGGGAAGGTTGTCTCTGTAGCTGATGTGGAAACACCACAGTACAGTTGAGTGCAGATGTGTTTGAGGAGCGAACCCCCATCCAGCTGTAGGTTGAACCTAACAGAAGTCTTCTTGGATGCAGAAGTTTCATGGTGCAGTATTGATTTCATGTTATTTAATTATCATCTTAATAAAAACATTTGGCCTTTGAATGACGGTGTTCTAAATTCCCCTCAATGCAGAATATAGGGTTTAAAAAGCATTTGAAAAACATTGTTCCTTTCAGGCCTTGGGAAGTTATTTCCAAAGGTTTCAAGTAGAAGTCAGATGGCTGTAATTGCTTTTTGTTCTGAAGTGAGACATTGAAATGAAAAACCACTTTGATATTTTAATTGCAAGTAAATGAATAGCAATCATAGAAGTTTCCTGTTTAATGAGATTTTAAAATGAAGTTTGTGTTGATATGGTCACAAGCCTAAGGTGCCACTTTTGTTACAAACAGACATCCCATAATTCATAAACGTTTTTAGTTTGTGAAGGAGTGGAAGAGGCAGGAAGGCTTTGCTGTCTTTCCCACTTCCTTTGGTTATTACCTGAACCAGAGTTAGCTCATAGAAAACAGACCCGTACTGATGAACAGGGAATTACATCTTTTTTCTACCTCTGGCTGTCATGCAGCATTCATCCTTCTGAGAGATTTTTGCTCTTGTCTCTGCAAGCTTCATGCCCCAGTGCTTACTGGCACAAACCAGACATTTTTTTGCAGGACAGAGTCCTTCGGGGCTATAGTCCGTGCTGCTGTGGGGAGCCTGGTGTGCTGAGGTCACTGCTGAGATTAAAGAAGTGCTTTATATTTTGAGGAACGGTTTTAGCTTCTTGGGTGTCCCTGGGAAAGGCCTGCCATTGATCTCCTGAGGTGTGATTCCTACTGTGGCATTTCAAGAGGACTTGGCTGCTGGAGGTCCTTCCTTTCCAGTAGTAAACAATTAGCTTCAACTTTGCAGTTGTTTCATTAGGGCACACAGTGTAGAAGAGACCACAGACCTATTTCCTTTAGCAGTGCTCTTATTCAAGTACTCATTATACCTTGGAACCTTTAGATTTCTCTTGTTAATAACAACCTTTTTTCATTTTGAATGTATGCTGATGACTCGACTTGATTTAGCCTATGGAATCCTGCAGCAGTCAGCTAAGGGTGTCCCTGGACATATGATATCTGTGTTTGAAAAAGTACCTGTGTTCACAGATAAAATTAACAGCCATAAGGAAAGAAAATCCTACTTCCCTCTTTTTGCAACACTTGGCTTATGATAAAATAGTTCATATAACCTTCAAGTCATTAAATTCTTTCTATTATTCCTTTAAAATATGAAATAAAACTCTCAAAGAGAAGAATGGATGCATATGAATAAAGAAAAGGTGAAATGGAACATCTGAACTACTCTGAGCTACCTATTTCTACTGAACAAATTTCATGCAATTTGTGATTCATGTCAGCACCTTCAAAACCACATTATTTCCATCAAATTTATTATGTGTACTTTTTCCTTCCTGCATGTAATGAATTACATTCTCACTGCAAATTGTATCATTCAGCCTCCCACTAGCATGAATGTGCATGTATGTGTGAACCTTCCACAGCCAAATTAAGGCATGATTTGTTCTGCCTTAGAGGTTTGCCATACAGGCCTGAGCTTCCTCTGGCTTTCCTCCCACAGCTGAGTGACTGTACCACGCTTTTGTGCCTTCCCTTGCTCCTGTTCCATTGCTTGCTAGTGTCTCATCCCTCATGTACCCACCTCCAGCCTGGCGGTTTCTGTCCCTGTGCAATGTTCCAACTGGGTGCTGGTTCAGCTTTTTGCCCCACTCACTTTCACAGGTGCCTCTGTAGTGCATCTCTCCTGCAGCACTGGTAAGCAGGGAACAATGTGGCTTCTCTTGAGCTTGCCATAAGGAGAAATCCAAAAGCCAAGCCAGAGATGCACATTTTGATCTCCTTCACAGAGAATAGAGCAGTAACAATTACACTCAAAACCAAGCTTTTCCTCCTTCAGAGCTCATCAGGAAAGCCCCAAGGCTGGAGAAGGAGGGGAAAGATGGGTGCAGATAAAACAGCTGTAAGTAATGCAGGTCATCTTTCTGTTTTTCAGCTCCACTCATTCTTGCAGTAACCCCTTTCCTGTGCAGTTATCGTCTGTGAGGAGAAAAAAGGCTCTTTTCTGTTTAAGATTAGATACAGACCTTCAGATTTAAAAAACCCCAAACCATGGGTATTTTATTGCCTCAGCTATCCAGAGTTTTGAATCATAAACTTGCCTCTCACAGCTGGCTGTGCAACATATTCCTGACAGATTCCTGTTTTCATGCACACAGCGTTCCCATCTTCACACTGTCTAATGTGTGCGTAACACCAAAACCAGGAACTGCAGGTGTAAACAATATTCCACTTCCCATCTGTGGAGATTAAAATCTTAGCAGCTCTATGTGCCAAAGGGTAGGGGTTTGGTTGGTTTTCCCTCCCCATCAGCCAATGGTGTTCTTGTTCAGCCCGTGGATTCAGATCAGCATTGCTGATCTGTGCCATTCTGGTAGTTCCCATAGCTGCAGTTGTGCAGATCTGCTTTGTTCTACCTCTGATGCCCTTCAGGAAACTGTCATTCCTTTCAATACTGGACTACAGGGGCTGGGTTCAAGTGTGCCAGGATGCTCCTGAGCGACTCAGCTGCCCCTGCTTTCTTCCTGCAAGTGTCCAAAAGCTGAATTTCATTTGAACATCTCAGGAATAATTTTTTTTCTCATTTCCTGCAAAAGCTGCCATGAAAAGCCACTTCAAGCATTACTCCTCTTCAGAAAGGCAGTTGTGCGTGACAGGTTTGATTTCAGTATTCACAGTGTGATCTGGTCTGGGAAATTGCACTGCTCAGAGAATGGAGGCCAGGCTCTGAGCTGCACGTGTGCAGGATATTTGCACCAGACTGTGCTGAAGCAGCCAGCTACTGAAGGAAGTGTCACTGAAGATGTTTGCAGATAATTCGGGATGGAGATGCCTTACTAGTGCTATTTCACTCTTACTGCAAAGAGAGATGATATTATCAAGGGAAGTGTTCCCAGCAAGTGACTTCATTATAGAATCATAGAACAGTTTGGGTTGGAAAGGACTTTTAAAGGGTACATAGACTAACACCCCTGCAGTGAGCAGGGACATCTTG
Organism: Scytalopus superciliaris; assembly: GCA_013400415.1. Taxonomy (NCBI): domain Eukaryota; kingdom Metazoa; phylum Chordata; class Aves; order Passeriformes; family Rhinocryptidae; genus Scytalopus; species Scytalopus superciliaris. The sequence continues at coordinate 265,659 of VXBX01000341.1, forward strand.
AATGAGACCAGATTGCTCAGAGCCCTGTTCAGCCTGATCTTGAATGTTTCCAGGGCTGGGGCACCTAAAACCTCTGCCTGTTCCAGTGTTTCACCATCCTCATAATAAAAAAACTTAATTCTTTCTAATCTAAGTTGAGCCTGCTTCAGTTTAAAACCATTATGTGCCCTGTCACATTTCCAACCTTGGGAGGCTTCCTCTGTGCCCTCCCTGCCTGTGAGGGGTGATGAGCACTGGGAAGCATCTCTGGGACTGCGTTTTTACACTGTGGGTGGTGTCAGGACTTCTGTGCTATGGTGCAGAGGTGCTTGGTGTGGGCAACTTCTCTACCTCTTAGGCATGTCCTTGTCCTTGCTGAACTTGGCTGACTAGTTGCCCTGGGCATACTTCGTGGGAAGAAGGGTGGCAAAGCCCTCTTACCTGAAAATACATGGACATGTCTTTAATGTGGCACCCTCAACCAAACCCACCCTAAGCTTCTCTGGGACCACCCCCTTCTGACAGACCCATCTTTAAGGGACCCCCTTTTCTGCCTCTTCTCTCTGGTCTTGTTCCAATAGAATGAGCTTTATTTTCACTATTTTCTGTTTTCCTGGCTTTATACAAGTCAAGCCCTTTGGCTGAGCAGTGGTGTACAGCTTGGCTTTGCTGCAGGTCATAACACTCTGGACAGTACATAGGATGATGAGATGCCTGGGGTGCATGCACTTAGCAAAAGCTGTCTCAATTTTATGAGCAAAATTCATCAACTCATCAATCACAATCATAATGACTTAATTAGGAGAAAGTAAGCACTCTCAAGAGTGTTCCTATCTGGATCTACACAATAATTACACACAAAGTCTCTCAACACTTTAAAATTGGTATTCTCTCTGCTTGAAGTGATGTCTTTTTAAAACAGCACTGTGGCCCCCTGCAACAGGTAATTGGAGGATCAATAGTACAAACCCATATGACAGTCTCTTGCTCACCAGCTTGTCAGTTTGTGTACCTGGGGCTGCCTCTTTACTACTTAAATTAGCAATGAGAGGAGAAGTGTGTTTCAATGTGGTTTCAGCTGCAGAAACAGTAAACAAATATTTCTTCTTTCTGCACAAAGCTGTTGGTCCAGCTCTTGACATAGGATGATCACCCTGTAAGAACCTTGGCTCAGGCAAAGAGAAGAACACAGACTCACACACACACAAAACCCCCATAATGGAAAAAAACAGAAGAGCAGTGAAGTTAGCACGTCACACATTCAGAGTGGTAGAAACCTTGGGAGGTCTGTAGTCCAGAATGGGTCAACAGTGTATTCAAACCAGAGTGCTTTGGGCTTTGTCCTGTTGGGGCTTGAAGTTCTCCATGAACAGAAATTTGACCAACCCATTCCAGTGCTTGACTATCCTTATGATAAAGTAATTTTCCTTAAATGCATCTAGAATCTATAATTTAACTTAGTCCTGTTGCTTCTATGGACCAGCATGAGGTGGGACTCTGTCTCCCTGACACCTTCCTAGGAAGTCCTGGGGGTGTGCTGTTAGTAGCCTTAAGCCATCTCCTCACTTGGTTGAACAAACCCAGTTCCTTCAGTTTCTCCTCAAAGGCCAAGTGCTCCAGCCCCAGATAAACATGATGTCTGGGGGAAAATACAATCAAACAATATATTGGAGAACAGGGAGGCAGAATCACCTCTGTAGACCTGCTGGCCATGCTTCTTTTGGATGCAGCCCAGGATATGGTTGACTTCCTGGGCTGTGAGCACACATTGCTTGGTCATGTACTGCTGGAGCAGTCACACATCGTAGAAGGCCACTAGGTTGGTTAGGCAGGACTTACCCTTGGTGCATCTATGGTGGCTGTCTCAAATCACTTCCCTGTCTTCCATGAGCCTTAGCATAGCTTCTAGGTGGATCTGTTCCATGATCTTCCCGGGCACAGAGGTGAGGCTGACAGGTCAGAGTTCCCAGGGTCCTCCTTTCTACCCTTTATTAAAATTGGGAACAATGTCTCCCTTTTTAAAGTCACCAGCGACTTCACCTGACTGCCAAGACTTTTCAAACATCATGGAGAGTGGCTTGGCAACTACATCAGCTGATTTCCTCAGGACTCCTGGATGCATCTCATCAGGTTTCGTAGGCTTAGGTCTGTTCAAGTTCCTCAGGCAGCATATTCTATCTTGAGTACTACAATGTATGTTTTAGGAGTCATGAAGAAGTCTCCATGCTATGGAGAACCAGGCATAAACGTGATTTGTCTAAAACATTCTGACTGTTACAACAGGAAGCATGATCAGAGGAGAGGGTCCTGAGAAGGTGGGGCATCACTGTGTTGAGCCAAATTCCTGCTCTGCCTTGAAGTTTGTGCTCAGTTCTCCCCTCACCCCTCAACTCACTTCACTGAGGAGAGCTCAAAGGACTGGCTGTGCATGCATGAACAAAAGCACTAAAAATCTAATTTACATAAGAAACATACACCAGGTTAACATAAAAGGAGTGTATTGGTTGCCCTTGCACTCTTATTTTCCTCTCTTTATCTTTCACTCTCATTGTTTACCCCAGCTCTGGACCACCCACACGGCAGGACCAACATGGGATCTACAGACTGGTGACATTCTCTGTTCTCTCTCCTCTGCCTTTATTTCTCTAGTCCTTTGTTTTGCCTGGGCAAAGCACAGCTATCATATGCTACTCTGAACTCCGTACTGAAGTGTGTTGTGGGAGTCAGGAGCTTGTGGAAGTGTGTTGTGGCTTGTTGGCCAGTACCTTTGAGTGGTGGTGTGTTGTGGCTTGTGAGGCAACACCTTTGAGAAGTGGTGTTGTTGGTCATTGCAGGACAGTCAGCAGCTCCTGCAGGAGATGCAGGAGAGCAGTGTCTTGTCTGAGCAGCTGCTTTCCAACAGCAGTGACTGAGTCCAGAGCTCTGCCCCAGACTGGGCTCCTTCCTCCTGCAAAAGTCCAATCCCCATCCCCAGAGCCCCTGAGGACATTGCCTCTGAAACATCCGGAGGGAGGAATGGGGTTTTGCTGGGCATTGCTGAGTTTTCCAACATCATTAAACACCCAAGGAGCTGTTTCCAATAATTGAATCTGACCTACGACACATCATGAGTCTTGATGATACTCAAGTCCTGATTACGGCAAGTAGGAGTTTGTGTCTGGGCAAGGGTTACTTTTTTGCGACTGAATTTTGGTGTGCTCCTGGTCACGTTATTAAGGTTTCTCATCTCTAAATAATGATGACATGTCATACAATATTCAAAGAACAGTTTGCCGGAAAGGTCTTCAGAGTGATGCCTCAGGGGTTTTTTGATTTTTGATTTTTTAATTCTTATAGATTTTAGAAGTTACTGTAGATTTAATGTACTAGCAAAATAACCTCAGTAGCTTAATGTTTACACATATCAACTCCATCCTGTATCAGTCCCTCAAAACTCCAGTAGCTGTTTAGTCTTCATTTCAAGGTAAAATTGCAGAAAAGCACCATGAAGCCTGCACTGGAAGATAAAAACATAGACACAAGACCTCCAAATCTAGAACTTTGGAAGGCCTCCATGGACCCCGCATGCTGTGAGGAAGATGATGAAAGAGGGGTTCCAAACCCCCAGACTCAGTTCCCAACAGGGTGTACTGGGGGGCAGAATGGGGCAGGATCGGGGTGGGTAGTAGAATGGGATCAGATGGACATTATTATAAAATCTTGGAACCAGGGTCAGAAGGAGACTTTTATGGATATATGTGGATATGTATTCCTGGAACCTGATGGCTCATTAAAGCTTCTGCTCTCCTTATCTCCTACTAAATTGGCCTGGAGTATTTTTGTCTCCTCAGTCCTTAAGGCATCAAGAACAAGAAACATTTTTCTTTAGTTTCCAACTACCAGCCACTCCAGACTCTGGAGTAATTTTTAGCTTTCCTTCATTTGAAGTAAATACCCAACAGCAAAGTTAATTTCAAGACTGTTACATGTATATCCACATCTTGTTCTTTTTCAATACACATACTGTAAAATATGTGTATTGCAAAGTATTATCCTATTTAATAGGTTGTTTTAAGTTTAACAATTTATAGGGCCACAGGGAACCACTTTGTCCCAGAGAGCTATAATTTCTCCTGTTGACTTAAACAGCAGGAGAGTGGTGACCACCTACCTGGAGGTCCATGGAACTGACAACCCCTTCTGCCTGTCACAGGAGGTTTTCACATGACTTTCTTGCATGCCAGCTCTGTTACTCTGTGACTGCTCAAAAATTTCTAGCTTGCCTTGCCCACAGAAAGTCTTGATTTTGTACTTTTTAGTTGAAAACTGTCATTATGAAAATTGTCCAAAAATGGAGAATGTTGGTGAAAGTAAAAGTTTTATTTGATTTTTGTAGGAGGATATGGAAATACAATTATTTGTTGAAACTGCCAGAGTGCCACATAGGAGCTGTCCTTTGGAGAATACATTTAATTTCCTTCGTAAGTCAAACTCCCTTGTCATATCATTTCTAAGGGGAAACCATTGGTAAAAAATGAATTATTGTGGTTCTTCCCTCACCAACTAACAACAAACCCCTTCAGAAGAACAGAGCAAATGAACAACATTTCTTCAGAAAGTTGACAAAAGCCCCATTTAATCCGAAATTCAAGTCTTGAAAAACAGACCAGATTAAAAAAAGAAGAAAAAACCCCACCCTGCTAAATTATGTTCTGAAAGGTTTTTTTTTCCATTTGCCAAAACTTTAGGAGTAAAGGCTCTCAAGAGGGGCAGTTCTGAAGAAAAAAAAAAATCAGTTTCTGTGTGAGTATTGGGAAAGACTCTGCAATCTGCTCAAACAACTGAGTCTCAGAACTATCAAGTATTTGTATCAAATCAATTATGAACAGCTTATTTCCCATGTCATTTCATTATATTTGAAGCAAAAAATAAGTTTTTGAAAAGGATGATCAGCACATCCCTGGGGAAAAGGACAAGAAAAAAACCCTGACTTACTGGACTTAAGCCTTTGGAACAAATTGCACAAACAATCTACAATGAGTTATTAAAAGAGGAGCACATTTCACCCCGGGGGTAACTGCAACACCTAATACAGTTGTAGGAGAAAGGCGTGCACTGAAACTTGGAAATGCTGGGGGAAAAAATAAAAAGGGTTGGAAGGAGAGAAGGATTTGCTTCTCTGTATTTTATTGTAATCTTTCAGAGAAGTTTTCTAGGCAGCAATATCATTTAACATTTGCTGGAAAACCATTAGATCCAAGTGCTGAAAGGAAAAATAAGTGCTTTAGCTGTAGTTCAGGCAAGCAGTGGTTCTTCCACCCTTCATAAATGACAATTGCCTGTACTCCAAAATGAGATAAATGGAGCAAGGGACCCTGCCTCTGGGACCTGCACTCCCTTTGCTTTACGTGAACTGGGCCTATTGCTTCAGCACACTTACCTTCCTATCCTTCCCCAGGTCTGGAAAAACAAAGAGGATGAACAAGCCTCTGATGCCTTGTGCTGTTGTTGGGTCATCAAAGGTGGTCCAGTTTCCTTTCATCACTAGCCTAAAAATAGATGCTGAATGTGAGAAGTTGGGAGGCTGGAAAGCAGGACCTGTTTCCAAGGGACCTACTGCAGGAAATATTAAATGTATTCAGCTGCCACCTTTGCTCCAGGTGGAAGAAAAGTTTCTTGGCAGGAAAGGTGGTCAGCTCCCATTGCTGCAGTTCACCAACAGTGCTCCTGGACAGGCAGGACCAAACCAGTTGTGGAACAGAAACCTGAGTCATGCAGTGGTTTTAACTCCCTTAGAACTGCCCCTCCCTCCCTGAGTCCTGCATGCAGGACACCAAGCTACGCTGGTTATATTTGGGGGAAAGTAGCTGTGGCAGTCAGTGGGGACAGAGAAGAATCTCAAGAAAGAGACCAGGTGTACCTAAGATTGGAGTCCCCTCTTTGGGCTGGGGATTATCCCTTTTCATGTTCACTCCCACCTACCAAGACCATACCTGACAGGACTCTTCCTTGCAAACTCTTCTTTGCCCATACTTGTAGAAGAGGACAAAGAAAGGCATTGGCAATTTTAGCACAACTTTTCTTTCTCACCTTTCTCCCCTGCCAGTCTCTTTCATGACCAGGTAGATCACTGTCATGTAGATGGCACTGGCTGCCAGCAGCAGTAAATCACAAAAAACAGGGCTGGAAGAAATCCAGGAGGTCATTTGCTGTTACCTTGTTTCTAGGCAGCATCATCTCCTTTTTCTCCATTCCAGCTAACTTGTTCTTAAAAGCCAACGGTGATGGGTAATAAGCACTGTCCCAAGGCACTTCAGTCTCCTTTACTGTAATGTAAGCTGTGTGAATCCCATGTTTATTTACCTTTTTAAAAACAGGGATTTTTAGGGCTTGTTTTCAGATATTCATACAGAAAAGGACACATAGATGCCAGCTAAATCCCAAAGTGAAGATGTAGAACTCTGGCTGGGTGGTGAGGGTGCTTTGCTGCCCCTCCACCCTGTGTGGTGGCAAACAACCACTGGCTGTGCCAACCAGCTCCATGAAAACTGAAGGGAGTCGATACAGATTTATCAGTTGAGAATCCAGCCCTTTCTCTTTGGCATTACATATTTATAAAGGACTCTGATTCTTAAGTTTTAACTGTCATTGAGTTTATAAACTGGCTGAGCCAGTAAAAAAAGTCCACTGGCCCCTCTGGTGCTGTTAGGATGGGAGAGTCCAGCTTGCAAACTGTTCAAAACTTGCACACATAACTATTTAACCACAACAGATTTCTTCCCTAGCAGTACTCCAGCACAGAAAATTTTTTTGTCCCTTTGGTTTTGACTGAATTGAACCAAATCTCTAGGGAATTAATCACTCTCCAGACTATGAGGAAGGAGAGGTTACCCCTGACCATGAAGAAGCCATAAGCCAAGTGATCTCTCCAGGCTCTAGAGGACAGGCTGAGGAGAGAAACCATTGCTGCCAGAGACACTGGACATCATCAAGGAGTGTATCACATCTTCCCATTGGGGAATGATTTGCCATCGGAGATGCTACGTAGGTATAGGCAAGATTTAATGAAGAACATGGAAGTTCTGGACAGCAGGACAGAGAGAAGGGGAGAGAGGTGAGGGATGCAGGGGAGATGTGACTTACAGTTTTCCCTCCTGTCACAGTGCTTTGTAGAGATACTAGGCTGGTCTTCATTTGCTGCTGTCCCCTAATGGATAAGGAGCCTTTTGGCTTAATGCAGGGAGGGGTACAGAGAAAAGGCAATCATCACATTTAGAATGGGCAGCAGCTCAAATCTCAGATGTGAACAGGGAACTGCCAACCTGGTCAGCTCACTGTGACCTGGGACTGCTCCTGGAGCAGGGATCTACAGGCTGCAGCTGCTGGCTGCTCTTCTTCCTGCTGCATTAGGCAGAATGTTGCTGTTAGGGCTCCGTGCTTTGATGAGGGGAATATACCCAGGGGATAGGGAAGAGATTTATGCCTTGGCAAAACAAGCAGGGAGGAAATAATTCTGCTAGGCACATATTACTTCTTCCATCTCTCACCACTGCTGTGAGGCATCTGGCAATATCAGCTCCCCCAGAAGAAATTTGGGTGTCTCTGAATGAAGCAAGACTCCTCTATACTACCAGGGGTATCTTAGCAGCAGGTAGAATTGCTTCCTTTGCAAAATTTATTTTCTCGGGTTATTTTACTCCACATCCCTGAGTCCACACTGACATTTCCTTTTATGCTTAGCTAGCCAGCTGATTGATCCTAGCTGGAGCTTTCCCTGTATGGACAGCAGCTGGGGCCAGAGCAGCACCCGGGGTCAGAGCAGCACCCAGTAACACAGAGAAAATCAATTAGCTCTGTGAGACAGTTCCCTACACCCAGAAAAGTTTCTTTCCCAGCTACTCTACCTGAAACCACATCACTCAGAGCTAAAGGATGGTGCCTTGTTGCCTCTAAATTAGGAGCCTTGAAAGAGAAGAGGATGGATATCCTGGATCTGGCATCTCTTCTTCAGTGCCCTTGTTCTTCCTACTGTGCTCTGGAGACTCAGAGCAAAATATGTCCATCATTCCATGAGTCTTAGTGGTTTATGGGATGGGTTAGGGATCACTCATTTCAACACTGCTGCATATTTGTATGTCAGAAAACATCTCCTTACAACATTTGTAGGCATTCCCAGCATTTATATGCGCATCACTGTGTTTATGGAGCTATGCATAGTTATGCAAGCAGATGGTTCTTTAAAAAAACCCAACAACTTCATTCAAGCAGTCAAGGAGAAGTGACTCAACAGCACAGCTGAATAGCCTTTAGGAATGTAGAGTTCTAAAAAAGATGTACTTCTTAGGACACAGCAGAGCTGCCCTGCCTTTGCCTGGGACATTAGACTTAGTAATATTCAGCGGGATTTTTCAGAAATGCTTGTTTTGCCAGAAGGATATTTCTTATTCTTAATGATTTGTACTCCTAAATTATTTAGATGTCTTTGACAATCTCACCACTAATCATAATGAAAGCCAAGTCAGGCTCTTTAATAAGCGCAATGATGTGGTTCACACCATTTGTGTCCTTGGTAGAAGTTGTGCTGCTCAAATTATAGAGGTGATTAAATCTGTATAGCTCAGCTATGCAGAGATAACTGGCCTGAATGGTTTTATTTTTTCCTTCTGTCAAAACATAAAGGACCCATTTAGTGAATACCCATCAATGAAGAACAAAAATTGGGTGCCTGGCCACAAACAGGCAATTCTAACAGCAAGTCCCACCAGTTTAGCAATATTTCATACCAACACAATTTGGGGGCAATATTTATCAGCACGTGCTCTGGGACTGCAGGCTTAGCATTTCCGTATGCATCCCTTAATGCACGGTATTGTCCCTTAAGGTCCAACACACACCTCTGTGATTCACAGTACATCTGCAGTGTTTGCACCTGGAGGAAAATTAAACTGGAAAATAGGAAATACAAATTTGGGTTCAAGTACAAAGGAAATTACACGTCGTCTGAACAGTAGAGCACTTCTGTCCCTTAGTTCTGAGCAGAGAACATCCTTGGGGAAAAGAGCAGTATGTACTCCATCAACCTCTCCTGCAAAATATTGACTCTGCAACCTGGGTGTTCTTATGCCTGCTAAAACTGCTAAAACTAAAAAAGTGGTGTTGACTGTGTTATCATGTACCTCTTCTACTACTCTTGAAGGAATAGCTGAGGCCCTGCTCCTTATTTGACAAAACCAATAAAAGGAATCATCACAGGAATCTGTGTGATTCTCTCCTAGATGATCCCACAGTTCTTGGAAGAGCTCAAACACAGATCAGCATGCTATATATGGGAGGAATGGAGCAGATACCAGGCTGTTTTCTGTCAGCACTTCCAGAGTGCAGCATCTCATAGTTAATTACATCTGTAGCTAAATAGGAAGCTTTCCAGAGAGCAGATTTTGCCAGAAATTGACTTTTTTTTCCTTTCTTTTTCTTTTTTTGAAAGCAAATGCTTTTATAGAGAACATGGTGGTTTTGATTATATTTTTAATGGGGAAAAAAATGTCAGTGAGTCATTTTGAATTTGCCATTTTGGTATATACAGTGCAGTGTGTGCATGCTGCACATTCTGGCCTTGAATTCTTCACAGATGTTAAAATAAAACTACTCCATAATGTGTGGAAGATGGAGCAGGATTAAAATATACCACCATGAAAGTGAAGTTTTTCCTTTCTCAGATCAAAGCAAAGGACATCTAATAATTAGCTTGAATAAGAATTTAATTCAGAACTCTCTGCATCATGGAAGTTATAATCAGAATTTCACTCAAAAAATGGAATGAAAAAAAAAATTTCAACAGATTTGGGATTACTTCCCAGCAGGGTGCTCCCAAATTCTAATTGGCAGCTTTCCTTGGGGCAGTTTGTGCTCTGCAAGCATTTTGGTCTACTCACTCTTATATCTGAAATCATATTTCAAGCCTGCTTGCCTTCTATGAGGTGGTTTTGCCTTTGGCAGCAGAAGTGATTACTGGGGTGTTGCCATTATTGAATGATATTGAATAATATTGAATGACATTGAATGAGTGCTGAGTACAGATTTAACCCAACCCAAGCCCCCGTAGAAGGAATCCTATTACTGATGGACAGTTGTTAGAGGCTAGAAGTGCTGACGGAGTTCTTGACAGTCACTCCCAGGCACCACATAGTGGTCATAATTTTCTTTAAAATCACCTTTTTTCCTGGGATCTGGTTCTTTAGGAGCAATAGTAAAATCCAAGCTCTCTAATTCAGCCTGCCCTGCAAGCCAGCTCTGCCAGGGGTGGAATGGGTGAGCCCAAAGGGAGAGAGAGCTTGTTTGAGCCTTCAGGTATGTGTTTGTGTACTGAAAGAAATCAGAGCAAAGGAGAGGAGAAATCAACAGGTGGCCTAATAGTAACAGGAAGGCTGAAAAGCCAGGCAATCTGTTCAAATTAATTAATGCTTGCTCATTTGCAGGAGGAGGAGTACATACCTCAGACACATACATTTAGGGAGGATTGTCAGGGTTTGTTTCAGAGTACATCTTGCTTTAGAGTAGCACCTCTCCTCTACTGTGAGGGAAATGCCTGAGTGTTCCCAGGTACAGTGTGGCTGCACAGACAAACAGAAGTACTGAAGGAGTTGGGCTCCAGACATGAAATGCTGATGCTGCTTTGCACCATGAATGGTGATGCTGTGTGACATCTTGCCGCTCAGTGTGGCAGTCAACATATGTGTGCTTGGGCTCAAAAGTGCTCAGGCAATTCAAGAAAAGAAAAATTAATTGCGGGCTATTAGACATAGGCATGCTCTTCTCCAGGAGCCAAACTCACTGCCTGTCAGGAGAATGACTTGGGAACAGAAAGTCTGGCTTTCAAGGGGGTTACTGCATAGGGAGAGTCACTGGTGGATCTTCCATTTCGGGTATCTCAGCAGGCTGCACCCTAACCTGAGGGTCTCTTGAGCACCTGAGAAGTACCCTCTTAGGAAGGGTACTTCTAAAACTGAAGTAGAAGGAAATTGGTGGAAGACAAGCAGTATCTGAAGAGGAGAGAGCTGGCAAAATTTTCCTGTTGCCACTTAAAATTCCAGTCGCTTTCCACTTTGATCCTGCCATTCATCACTAAAGTGGAATGAGATCATAGAAACATGAAATGTAAATTTATTATATTGATTTTTTTCCATTTTTTTTCTTTTATTCCTGTCCTATATATAGGCATGACCTGTACCCAGGAAGATATCAGGCACCTGCTTTGATTGCCAGTGGTAGATGAGGACAGCTTTCTTCCAGTAACATAGACGCTGTTTGGGTTGTTCTTGCTTAGATGACCCTGAATCAGTTAGGATAGCAGGAAATGGCCTGTTCCTTTCCTGTGGATCCATTGGGAGACCTGTAAATCTGAGCCTTATTTCGTAGTGAAATCGTGGTCATGCTTGTACACCTTCTGTCTTCTAAGGACAGAACTCAGCTCTAGTGTTTTGTGAGTAGATTTTTAGGTGAGTTTCCTATGAAGTGAAGGTTAGCTCACGATGATGCATAAGTATACTTGCACAAGCAGAGCTGTGTGTCTCAGACCTGTAAATCTGAGCCTTATTTCAGCATAATTTGACAAAACAGTAGGGAGTTCCAAGGTGTTAGGGTAAAGAAGAGCAACCCTACAAATGTAATCTTAAGGAAAGGTGGAAAAGATTCAACGTGTGAGTGGGGAACAGAGAAATTGCAAAAACAAGAGTTGTTATAGAAGTGTCCATGGGAAGGAGCTTCCAAACCAAAGCTGTTAATCCCCCACAGTGGATTCCCACACAGAGCCTTTCTGATGCTTGTAGAAATAATTCACAAAGCTAGTGGAGATGAGGCAGCTAGTGTCCAGGCTGTCCTCTGTTTGTCAGTAGCTGACAAGAGTCATCAGCCTTTCTCAGACGCTTTGAATCAGTCTTGACCTCGGAGAACAAGAGTCAGCCTAGAAATGATGGGAGACTGCATACTCCCTGTTCATATGAGTTAATTTGGGCTACAGAAATGTTGGTTATGCCCTAAAGCTCCAGAACACCTGGTGTGGCGTGAGGACTGTCCTCAGTCAAGTCATTTCTGCCCTTCACTTGTGTATTGGCCCATCAGTTCTGATGTGACAAGCCCCATTGATAGGCAGTTTAGGTTGTACAGGGAGGAATTACTATGTGAGGCTGTATTCATGTCTTATTACCTGGGGATGGTGTCTCTTGAGGTTGACATTTGTCTTGTAGCTTTCTTCACTGAAGCTGTTTAGCCCAGCATTCCTCCTTGATCTGTAGAAGGAAACGCATGATGTGGCAGTAAGGCTCATCTGCTCAATTTTAGCTCCTCATGGGTAAAATGAGTGGTGCAATAGAAGTGCCTGTACAGAGCAGTCTCATTCCAGGCATAACTACTGATGGTGATAGAGGTTAGTCCTTGAGAAGTGCCTGGAGTCAAGGGCACCAGATAGCATTGACCCTGCAGAGAGAAATGAGTGCACCACCTTGGTTGGTAACACAGGAGCAGGACTGACTGTGTGACAGTGAATCAGCTCAGTGTCTTCAATGTAGCTGATTTCCACAAAAAGACTGCACACTGAGCTGCAGGGACTATACTGGTGAGCTTTGAGGTGACCTAACTGAGGCCTTCCAGTCCCTGAAGGGAGCCTACAAGAATGATGGAGAGAGACTACTTACAAGAACATGTACAAGGACAAGGGGAATGGCTTTAAACTGGAAGAGAGTAGGTTTAGATACTAGAAAAAAATTCTGCGGGGGTGGTGAGGCACAGAAACAGATTGCTGAGGGAACTTGTGGATGCCCCATCCCTGGAAGTGTTTAAAGCCAGGTTGGATCTCTAAGCAACCTGATCTAGTGCAAGGTACCCCTGTCCATGCCAGGTGGGTTAAACTAGGTGATCTCTGAGGTCCCTTCTAATCCAGGCCATCCTGTGATAAAAAAATTACTCTCTCAGATGGAGAAAGAGATTCTGTAGAATTTCAAAACCAGGGGAGATTTTGAGAGAGAGAGACAGATTGTCTTTCTGGTCTTCTGTGCTCAACTGTAGCTTGCTCCAGGTATGGTATCATGCCCTCCATTGACAGCAGAGCGTTGGAGAGGATGAACAGCTAAGAACCAAGGAGTAGTGTTAGTGAATTGTAACACATAAATGGTGCACAAGAAGATCATTTGGTGGCTTGATTAAATTGTGTAATTACCTCCATGATGGATAATGTCAGCTGCTAAGAGACTATTAAATCTGAAAGACATGCTAATTTATTTTTTTGTCTTTTTCCATCTGTTAAAGTTTATTTCATATCTTCACTGGTTTTAAAACATCTATCAATAGTCTGTTTGAATGTTGGACTTGGCCCTGCAGCACAGGACTCGGCAGGTAGCAGGTGGAAAGTAAAGTGTTGTTGATGGACAGGGGAGAGAATTGCAGCATGAAATCTGTTTCCATTGCCCCTTAGTTAGGGAAGCATGTCTCTGTGCAGGGATTGAATCAGTCCTGGGGTGAACCTTGTGGAAGGATTGCAGCCAGCTTTGCAACCCCATTTTACTGAACATAGTAAGCTACAAGTGCTAGGACTGGACACCAGGCATATCCTGCTCCTGTCCTTCCCTTTTCTTGGCTGTAGTTTGGTACATGGTACAAGGGGGTTCCTCTGATCTAAGTGGTCCTAGGGCTGGACTGAGGAGTTTAACACTTACCTGACCACCTAGTGACAGATGGATGGGCAAAGGCAGATCACTTGCTTCATCTGATGTGTTCACGGGCTGTTGTCTGAGCTACTCCCAGCAGTCCAAAGTGGATTCAAGACCAAAAGAAGTGAACTGAAGGACTAAACATGCTGAAAACTTCTGTAGAAAAGATATCAGAGTTAATAGGTTATGTGTTGTCTCGGTGATTATTTGCCACACTCAAACTGGTAGTAAAGCAATGTTTGGAATACAAATCTATTGGTCTATTGGCCCCACTTCACTCTTGAGCAAATTCTTAATTTTTCCCCCACCAAAAGGTTGCACCCTGTCCCTATTCCTCCCACTGTGTGTTTTGCAAATTTAGCAACATGACCTGAATTACTGAAATCCAAATTATTTCAGGTCTCCCACTTTCCAACAGGAGCATGATGACTACTGACAACGGGCCATCAATCATGTTTTAAAAAGAGCTGTCAGTCAGGAGAAAGAATTATTTCAAGGACTTCTGGGAAAAGATGAAAATACCACTACAGAAAGGCCAAGTGAAATCTTTTCCTAATAAAAGCCCCCAGTTGTAACCAGAAACTGTGTGCTGTCAGAATGCCTCTTCCAGGCGTTGTTCTGATTGGCTCCAGTGAAAAGAAGTTGGTACATCTTGGATTCACCATGCAATTTAATTGGTGTTCAGAGGGTTTACTGAACAACTTTGCATAGGTTGCATTTGAATAAGCATTTTCATCACACCTGCAAGTGCTTCAGACAAAGTGCAAATGCAATTCATAATAATGACATTGACTTCTGATAACCCTGTGTAAACTCATGAATGAACTGTTTAATGGAGGTCAGAACAGATGAAGGAAGCAAAAAACTGCCATGGGTTCTACCGGGATGCAGTCATTTTTAGACATTTTGAAGTTATTAAAATAATTTCCCCATTTTGTTGTTAGCATTAATTTTAATCAAGAAAAGTAGCCAGCATGGGAGAAGAGGCATAATATGGCCCCTCTCTAAAACTGAAAGAAATTGCTTAAGAAACCTAGGGCTGCAAATTTGCTTTCTAGGGGAAGGCTGACTCCTTAAAAGTTAATATATTGAAAAATGTTGCAGAATTTGCACTTTTCTTCTTTTTGCTGTCTTGGCAGGTGAAGACATCTGAAAGATGCTTTGCCAAGGCACTGAACTTCTGTTAAATCTTGTACCAGGTTGACTGTAATGATTTACATGGTTTTTTCCCTTGCTTGTAACTAATTGTGGTGCATCTTCAAAACAGGTGCCCATTTGGGATGCCCAGATGGTTTGGGCAGAACAATTTAGGCAGCACAACCTAAGAAGGCTACGAAGTGTTCATGGCATGTAGCTTTTGTTACTTCCAGTACAAAATGTCCTTGGCTAAGCGTGGTGTGCCTCTAGACATGGAGGAGGCAGGCCAGATGGAGAGTAGGGTGAGTGACCCAGGAGCCTGGGGTGTGTGCATGTCCCTGACAGTGAGGCAAATGGTGGAGCTGACTACTGGAGAGACCAGAGCTGTCCCAGACAACTGCTAGACACACCATGGGGTCTCAGCTGTGGGTCATCTTGGAGTCCAGTGGAAATGCTTAAATTTGGTCAAACTTCTAGGTTGCATTCAACTTTTTAAAATTTTTATTATTATACTGTATTATTACAGGATTTGAAATTTTCAAGTGAAAATTAAGCACTTAAAAAGTAATTTGGAAGAGGGTCTCTCTTCACCCTTCAAAGGCAAAGTCTGGTGTGGCCACGATTTATTGATACTAATTTTGCTGTAAAGAACTGAGTAAGGGCATGGGCTGGGAGAGTTTCAGATGAACCTGATTTCCCTCAATGCATTTGGCAAATGGGTACTGAGAAGTACTCACATAAAAATGAAATCATTTTGAGCAACATAAAATATTTCGCCCAGACCAGAAAAGAGTATTTTGTATGATAAGCACAACACATAGAAATAAAAGCTAGAAGAGAATCAAAGGACTTTTGAAAAATTGCAAGGCAGACAACTGAAAAGTTTGAACTCAGAAAAGCCTGTTTTTTCACAATTCTGTTTCCTGTCACACAGGTTTTGGGTTTGAAATGCTGCTGTAAACATTCACACTTCTGGGGCCAAGACTTTGAGCTGGGCATTGGGGGTCTGGTTTGGAGTCCTCCTAAGCACACATCAGCCTGCAGTGACTTAGCAGTAAGATTTATTTGCTTGAGTTCAGTGGGATTGCTGTCCTGCTTATGGTTGGTTGTGTGATCAGCTTCAGAAATACGAGTCTGTGCTGTTATTTTTTGCAGAACTCATGAGAGTCCCTTACAAGTCCTGGGAAGCTGTGCCTGGCTTGGGGTGCTGGAGCAGTGTGCCACAAAGCCCCATGTTCAGCTCTGACATTTGTTACAGGATCTGGTTGTGTATGTCACCCAAGGTCTCTCTTGGCTTTAAAAAAAAAGCCAAAAATTTTGTTCTGATATATGGTCCTCTCATTAAGGAGATATGTCAAGTTATACAGACAGCTCCACATGAAAATCATCTCTAGAAATGCATCTGTCTCTTATAAAACTTGTCTAGCCAGCCTGATTTTGTTCCTTTCAATTCTGCATTGTCAAGACCTTGTGGCAAGAAAGTGCTGCTTGTTTTTGTATTTGAAATGCAACAGAGAAGTACATAAGAAAAAGGATAAGATAAACAAAGCGGTTGGCGAATGTCGAAGAGAGACCTTGAGTATCAGAACTTGTGCCAAGCAAAATTATGTAGCATAATATTTACCTGTCACCTGGGATTTGTTATAGAGAGTGGGAAAAAAAGCCCCATAGACTGCTAGAGAGCTCCTGGAGCAGAATAATGAGAAAATAAATGTCAGGACTTCACCAAATAAAAGATAGTCCAATGTTGTGGTCAGGCAAGGATCTTTCTGCATTAGTGTTCTTAATAAATGGAAAGGTTTGGGAAGTTGTTTTTCAAATGGAGATAATTAAATTATAAACTGCAGTGGGTTAAGAGGTTTAGAAATGAAACCTGGGAATACAGTGGTGGTGAGGAAGGTAGAATGTCAACTGGGTATGCTTTAGATTTGGATGGGGATGTTCACATCTGCTGTCTAAGTTAGCTGCTGGAGTCATTCTTGTGCTGAAATAAATTGGCATAAAGCGAGACATGAACCTGCAGTAGTGCACCTGTTTGCTTCAGGACCATGCAAATGCTTGAGGGAAGAAACAATTTTCCAAATGCTAGTCCCTGAAAGATGTTCCTCTTCCCACCTCTCTGGTGCTGATAACCAAAGCACAGGGATATCTGTCATGAAAGGACCGGAGTGGAGAAAAGTCTGAGCGAGAGAATCAAAGAGAGACAGCAGAGACTGGAGCAAGCAATAGGGGAACAGAACGTGACAGAGCAGAGTCTTTCTCTGACTTGGAAAGCTCTGGCTGTGACTGGGGGTGAACCAGGACACCGGCTGCACAGACCCTCAAGCCAGCATGTTGGCTGCCAAGCCAAGGAGGGTGCTGTGTGGTGTTTGAGCAAGAGAACAAAACTTCACCAATCTGTACCAACCTGAACTTCATCTGCTGTTCAGCCTCAGTCCTTTGGAGCTCCACTAGGCTGAGCTGGCATCCCACAGGGATAGTCTGCATCACTAGCAAGCCTGCTGTTACACATCACTGGGGTGTATTTCTAAGCTCAAGTCTGTTAATGGAGACAGTTAGGGGCTGGACTGCACTGATACTGTTGTAACTATGGTCTGTTCATACATTTGTGGGGTCCATGGGACCACAAGCCTCCTGCTAAGAGTTCTGAGTTTCAGTGCTTGTATTTCCTGGTCCTGTGAATGTCCCACCATTCTCTCTAACTGCACCATACCTGCAGAAAGGTTGTATTCTCTTGGTATCCAGGGAAGAAGTGATGCCTCAGTAAGTGAATGAAACCTCTGTGGGCAACAAGCTCCTCCTAGGAGTAATTGTGGATATCAAATAGTGGAGTCAGAGAGTGGTCAGGGTCTAACAGCCCAGGTGTTTTGTTACCTTTTTGATCAAGTCAGGGAGGAAGAGCTGGTGGAATTTCAAGAGCTGACATATTTCTTCCCCCTTCCCATCAGCTCTGTAAAGTGGGACAGTGCAGAAAGGATTGCAAACAGAAGCACGGGAGCGAATATGATACCTGGACGTTTCCTTGAGGACTGTAAGTCTCACAGCTGCTGGGAGACATGTACCAGTGTCCTGTTCACCTCATCCACATGCTCTGAAGAACTGGCACTGAAATATCTGGAGAATGAATGCACATGAGATGCACCAGGTGCTCAGTTACACTTGGACACATGCTGTGGAGACAGACAGAAGAGACCACCTGCTTGATTTCTGGAGGATAAAGGAATCCCAGTGATGCCAATGACAATAGTTTAGAAATGCTTTCTCCTTTGCCTGGCACAATCCAGTAGTGGTCTTGTAAGTGAAACTCCAAAGCTTGCTTCAGGGCTGTGATGGAAAGAAAAGCTTCTCATGGGAAGCTTGATGTGAGCCCTCACAAATCACCAGCACTCACAATCTCAGAGAGGTATCTGGGGATAGGAAGAAAAGTGGTTCAAGAAACAAATAGTGTCAAGATAGGCTCAAGGAACACATGTGGTTTTTGCAGGTTTTGTGGAGAGGAAAGGGACTGTCTGCACATACAAGGTAAGCCTTAGAAAATAAGGGGATATTCAGGCTGCTGTGTTTCTCTAACAGCAGAAGGTGCCAGCACTGATAAATCAACAATCATCAACCCTCTAAGAACAGGATGAAAGGCTGAGCAAATCTTCGTGGTGAGAAATGGTTCCTCTGTGGCTGTTTTTGAAGGAAAATGAGCCAGTTAAGGCTGCAGCATACTTCACAAAAGCTAAGTGCTGCTGTAGCTGTGATTGCCTAAAGTGAAACTATTTCTCTGCCTTCTGTTTGCTTTGCCCAGCAACTACTGGGCAGTTACTGGAAATGAGGAAGAAAACCATTTCCGCTCTTAAAAGCAAACCAAATTGTGGTTTTGCAAATATGAAAGAAGGTAATTTTCCCTAGAAGCTTATGTTCCCCTGAATGGAAAGTTAAGCTACTGCGCAGCTTGGGAAACATGACTTTCTCCTCTCACTTTCTCTGCCTCCACAGATTGAAAAGGTGGTGTTGCAAACTTCACCTGGTTTTGTACTCTGTACACAACTGGGCTCTGGCTTTGTGTCCAAGTCCATCTGTTTGCCAACATCATTCAGAGGTGAAAAATCTCTTCTAGTCCCTCCCCATCCCCTTGTTACTAGACAGGCAGTAGGTGCTTCATTAGCAAAGCCACCCAGATGTTTGGCTTTGTGGGGCATGTTGATTAATTGAATTTCCATTTAACTCCTCATTTAGGATTGCCTGCATGGCCAGTACAGTTGTGTAAAGTGATGTGCACACTCAGCTGAAATTTCGCCCTTACCTCTGAAAACAGCGCTGCAGAGTGAGAGAAGGTCAGTGTCCTGGTTGCCATAGTAATAACCCACTCTGCAAAAAATAGGCCTTTTGTCTGCTTTGTGAAAAACATTTCATCCACCAGACATTTCTGAGCAAGGTAGACATTACAGGGAAGTATTTAAAACAATTTGCTTGTGCTCTCCCTGACTCATCAGATGAAACGATGGGAACACTCTAGGCTCAATTCAGGAAAGGGAATGCTTGAACAAGCACAAACTTCATTGAAGAACATGCCTAAATGCCCTAAACTGGGGCCTTTGTAATAACTTCTTCTTACCTGGGTCCTTACAACAGTTCAGGAGTGGTAATTTCTGGGCTTCTCATTCGTATTCATACTTCAGATTTATTTTTTTTTCCCTTGGGAAGCAAAATGAAGGAAGAGAAACATGGAAATACAGCAAGGCAGTTTCATTGCTGGTATCTCTTTGAGCTGTTCAGAAGAAACAGTTCTCTGAAACCACTTAACTCAAGCAGAGGATCTGCTGATTTGAAGTGGAACAACAAATTTCATTGAGATAGAAATTTTTTATGCCTGCCTCAGTTCTCAACGCTGTCAGGTCCTGGGCCTGGACTCCTGCCAGGTCTTTTCAGAAGTAATGAAGTTATTACTCTTATTTCCAAGCTAGAAAGACTTTCAATTGAAAAAAAAAAAAAAGGAAAACACACCCTGCGCTTCTTACAATTTTACCCCTCATTTTCATTAACAACCCATTCCTAGTCTAGCTTGGCAAACATGTACAGTTCATTGAATTTTTTTCACCTTGTGTTTTTGATTTTTTTCTTGTATCTTACAGGGCTGGAAATTGGACTATGATGAAGGGAAATTCACATTAAGGCAAGCCAAAGAGGAGCAGAGAAGCAAGGCAAGGATGGTGGAGGAAAAGACCCACTGGAGCAGGGAATGTCAAGGAGAAAGTAAAGAAGCAGCAGATTTATGACCACCTGGTGAGAAGGCAGATAGAAGATGGTCTGGGAAGAATTTGGAGTAGTGTCCTGTGGATTATAAATGAAGTAGAGAAAGAAAGGGGAGCTAGGCACAAAGCAAAGGTAACAGAGGCCAGTGGGGGCTTCTTGGAGTAAAGCTCTGCTATAGTTTTGTAGCTGGAACTTTTTTCCCCCAGAGTGAAAAACAAATTCATCAATGCCACCATATTTGGTGAACTCCTTTTGGTTCTGCCAAGTTAACCATATCAGAAGCAAAACAAGTAAGATAAGAAGAAAATTTCCCTCTTGGTATTTGGAAATGAAACATTAATTCCAAACATCTTCCCTTTTTTAAAAAAATGAGAAAAAATGATTGTGCAAACTAAATAATCTGTTCCCCGTTACTTCAGTGTTTCACTGAACTTAGAGAAATATTTTGGTATTTGTTGAAAATATTAAGACTATTCTGGATAGAGAAGGATCTGAATACACGTCTTAATTTTGGGTGTAGGCATTGCAAGCAATGCAAAGTAAATGTTACGGCATTATTGGTGATGTGTTACTGCTCTGGAAATCCCTCTCTATGCTGAGGCTGTGCCTGAAAGCAAATCTTCTGGCATGGGGCTTTGGGGGCTGGTAGTGCCCTGGATAAAATGTGGTACACATGGATTCAAATTGGTATAGGAGTAATAGAACGGAAAATCCCTGAGTGTGGTTGAGCACAAAAATGCTACTTCTGGCTCTGGAGGCTGAGCGAGGTTTGTGGGAAGTATTGCTGCATGTTTGTCCTGTTTATACAGTTTTTCTGAGTCACCTGTATTCTCAGTGCCAGAAAGGGTGCTGGATTAGACACACTTTTGGGCTGAAGCATGAAGTCAGTCTTTCCATTCTAGTCTTAAGCTTAGATGAAGACATAGAAAACTAAGTCCCCCTAACTTTTAAAAGGTTGGGGAGAAGGTGGGGAAAACAAGGGATCCAAGGCAGTATTTTTACTAGTATTATGCCATGCCCAGTGTCCTGCCTTGAGCAACTTTCCAGTGACAGCATTAAGCGAATTTATGGAGTGAGTGAGATTGGTGAGAAAATGAGAATGGTTCAATTAGAGTTGATTAAACATTCTGACGTGAAGTTATGAATCTGGATTTCCAATACCCACATAAGCACACCAAGGATGAAATGAAGAGGAAGAAATCCTGTAGGTGATACGAAGTTTTGAAAGACATCTTTAAGACACGCTGACTACAGGCCTTTTCAGGCAGAACAGATTTAATATGTGACACAAGCAAGTGAAGCACTGAATAATGTAGACTGGAAAGGACCTCTGGAGGACTCTCATCTGTACCCCCTGCTCAGAGCAAGACCAGGAGGAGCAGGTTGCTCATGGCTGAATCTGTTCAAATTTTTAATATTTCCAGGAATGGAATTATCTTGTGTCTCTAAACTTCTATTTTCATGTTTAACCACTGACTGATGAAAAAAAATCCAAACAAAATAAGAAAATTAGATACAAAAAAAGGTTTTGATCCTGTGGTGTGAGGGGGTTGGCGCTGAAAACTTCAAGGCCTTGACAGACCGAGGTCCCCTTTGTCACCATGCATTACATTCCTACCCAGTTTTGTATGAAAACCATCTGTCTTGTAAGCTCAAATTCCACTCTGCAGTGTGACACAAATCTTGGTGACAGGAACAGCTGGGGTGTTTTATCAGATGTGGACTCTTCCCTTGGATTATAATCCCTGCGTGTATGTTCAAAGTCAGCTGTACCATCTCCTCTCAAGAAGTCTTTAAAGCCAGGCTGGATGGGGGCCTCAGCAACCTGATCTAGTGAATGGCATCCCTGTCCATGGTGGGTTGGGACTGGATGAACCTTCAAACCCAAACGATTTTAAGATTTTCTGATTCTTTGAACACACACTTTGTAGTTGAGCAAATTCTTGAGTGCTTTATGGGGCTTCTAATTCTCAGCTGTGACTCTCCTAAGCCCTTTCCTCTCTGTACTTGCTTTGATCCCACAGGGGCTGTGACAGGAGGACAAGGATATTTCACTAATGCTTTGAAATGAACACAGAAAGGACTAAAAGGGAAGAAGGAGGACTTCTGAGACAGTCCACTGTTTTGACCTTTTGAATCAATTTAGGTTAAGTTTTTACCATCTTCAGCACTGAGTTTCCAGAGGAAAGAGACTCTCTTGCCTGGAGGTGGTCTGGCTTCTCTTGAGGTGCAAGATCCTACCAGTTGTGCATAATGTTGATCCTGTTTACCTGGGGAGAGATATTCTGATTTGATTAGTGAATTGGGCTATTTTTGGAGTTTCAATCCTATTCTTCTAGTTGCAGGAACCAAGGACACTGGGAAGCTGAGCAAGTCCGTGCATGTCATGGGCAGCTTGGTGGAGTTTTCACTGATAACACTGATTGTGTTGATGGAACTGAATGTGTTTTCTTTCAAGAGCCATAATGTCCTGGGCTAGAGCAGCATCTCTTATGCCTTTGGACTTTGAAGTACCTCAGGGAGAGGACCCCAAGGTGTGCTCACTCTGTGCCACCCCTGTTCCCGTGCCGTTGCAGCTGAGACTTTGTCACAGTCTAGTGCAGGATTTTTTATGTTGGCTGTGCAGGTGTGACAAGTACAGATAGGTTGCTAGGAATGAAGTACTTTCAGAGCAGTTCACACCATTAATCCCATCCTCACCAGTACAGAGATACTTCAGCATCTTAGTAGATGAAAGGAATGAAACCTATTTATTCACATGATTTCCTGTAGAAACAAGGGTATTGTGGTTTTTCTTGTTGGTACCTGTTGCCCTTACTCTTCTCTCCACCACTTTTTTAACTGTTTTTTAGTTTCCACCAGATTTGACCATAGGTGAGAGATCTCAAAGGTTCTGTTTTCAAACAGAGCCTCAAAGAGATGGCCATGTATGGGAGACATTGTTGGATTTTCATACTTCATGTAGTAAAACAACAGAAATGTGAAGTTAAGCCTTTGTAGACAACAGAAAATCCTCAGATGAGAGATTAAACCAGTTAGCAAGGTGTCCATTAAGGGCCATTGGGGGGGGGGGGTTGCCTCTCCTTTACACCTTTTGAGTAATAATGGCCTCGTACAGCTGAGAAGAGTCTAGAAGGAGTACACCATGGGACTCAGAGCTTTGGGATCAGCCTCAGTAACAGGACTTTCCTGTTGATTGCTTAGTAGGTGAAACAGTAGTGGCAAAGAACCAAACCCAGCACATATAAATAACATTTGAAAGTTAATCATTCCATTTCCTGCAAGTGATAAGAAAATTTGCCTTGTCTGTGAGTAATTTGCAGTCATTCACGGCAATTTCTAATATTTAAATACTGAGTAAATTAATTATTTGGCATTGCTTTTAGTTAGCCGATTTATTGTAATTGCAATGACTAAGTAAATCAATCACTTAAAAAAAAAGCCCCAGACAAACATGGTAAGTTGATTACTTTCTATTAAACGGGAACTACTTGCTGTTACAGAAAACAACACAAAAACAAATCCTTTTATGACATCAACAAAATTCAATCACTGTGTGGGGAAAAGGGTTTCAGCACAACATTACCTCTATTTAGCCGGCGGCTGTGGCCGTGTGGGTAAAGCCGCCGCCCCTGGATCCGTGCTCCTTCTCGGAAGGACGCCGGTTCGAGCCCTGCGGGTCTCGCTCTGCCAACTTCGTCCGGGCTTGCCCCGGCCAAGGCTTAGAGTGTCCCAGGGCTAAAGGGGGTGGGGCCAGTTCCACGCACGCTGAGCTCCACGTAATAAATCCATTCGCGCAGGCATAAAAAAAAAAGCATCGTCGTTCGCGACGGCTAGCCACACACACACCTCTATTTAACTCAAGAGATAATGAGAATGTATGGGAATAGCAAGACCAGATGACCATGGGAAGCAAACAGCTGGGACATGATCTTCTGAACCATCTCAGAAGCAGGAAACACCATATTGGGTGCCATCAAAGCTGTGGCAACAGGTGGTGGATACCTGGATAAACACCACTTGTGCTGGAAAAACAAAGCTCGTGTTTGAAATCAATAGAGAAGGACTGAAGAAGAAGAGAACATTGGAGAACATCATTGCTATGGCTGTGTGTGGAGGTTACTGTTAGCCCACACATTGGACACCGCCTGCAGCTCCTGTGTGCTCTTCTCAGGAGAGTCTTTTAGGAGATGCTTCAACAAAAGCCAGTGGGGACAAATCGGAGTCTGTCACAGCTTTTGTGCAAGGAAACCATGGATCTGCAGGTTAGGACTTATCAGTATGGAAATACGGTGATAGAGAAAGTTTAGGTGTAAGGGAGGTCTGGATAAGAGAGGGTTACCATGGAGGGACACTGAATGCACAAGGTGAACTGTGCCTAGAATGTTCCTGGAAAAAACAGCTGCAGGCACGGGCAGTGCCCAGGGCAATATCATCCAGCTTGCCAGAGCCCCTTGGCCATGACTGTTCTATGTCCTTCCCATCCCATGCAGCAGCACAAGAAACATAGCCTGGTTTTCCACTGGCTTGAGCATCACCTCAGCAATAACCTTCCCTGCTGACAAGATGCTGGTCCTGCACTTCAAATATGCTGGGGACTCTTGCACCACAGGCCTACCTGCCAGTAAACATGGTAACTGCTGAGCTCTTCCTGGCAATTTCCTCTCAGGGGGTGCATTCACTTGGCATCTCTCTACCCAGCCAGTGACTTTCACAAGACTTGGAGGAATTTAATCACATTTCAAAGTTCAAATCATGTCTGATGAGCTTTAAATTGGGCAGCAACTTCAGTATGAGTCATGAGAAGGTAGACACGCAGATAGATGGTGCTGTGCAGTGTGAAAACCCTGCTCCATTAGGCAACTGGGGTTAGAGCCCACCAGAGCTAAAAATAAATAGGTGCATTATTATTTCTAGTCTCCTGTCCACTCTTCTGGTAACTGTTATGTTGTCAAGTTTGTTTTCTTGGGATGCTAAAAAACAGGCCAGAATCAGAAATTATGAAATGTTTTACCCAAGGTAAATGCTATGTCTGTATTTTTGGATATGTTGAGACCTATCTTAGCATGAAAATTACCCCCTTGGTGATACAGGAACCATCCCAAAACACTGAAGGAGGAGAGTTACAAGTAGCACAAAAATATATACAGCATAATTATTTCTACTGTGGTTACATATTTAAAACAAAATTACTCACAGGAAAAAAAAGAACATTTTTAATGGGACATTCCGTGAAGCCCACATCCTAGCTGCCAGTTTTAAAATACTGCTCCCAGTGATCACATGACTGTCTCTTGACCCAGCAATCCCATTCATGCAGCTTCAGCCTACTCTGGATGATCCAGGAGCTCAGTGGGAGTGAGATGAACTTCAGTTTTCCCCCTTAACCCCTGAGCTATAGTGAGCCCAACCTGACAGTTGCCACTATGCAGAAATTCATGGAAACAGCCTAAAGAAGAAGAAGGAGGCTTTTAAAAAGAGTAGTTTCAATTTTTATCCAAAGAAATGAAACCATTTTCACTGAAGCCTTCTGCAAGACAACTTTCAGAAGAGGGCTCACCAAGCGAAACTTACCCAGTTTATAAGAACATTGGGAAAGACCACAAGTAACTGGAATATCTGGTCCCATAATGAAAAGCACCATGTTGTAGGTAGCAGTACAAGGGCCACAGAGGTCATAATTACACACAACAGATGAATGTGATTTTGTGAAAAGGGAACAGCTGAATCCTGCTCTAGGAGATGTGTGCTGAAGGATCTGCTATGGGCAAGTCTGTGAAAAAATTCAGAAGCAGAGGTTGGAAGTGATGCTGACACACAGAGATTTGAGGGGCTCCCCCATGTCCATCTTTGCGCGTAATCGAAAAGGTTAAGGTCACTCCCCAGCCCCTACTGGAGACGGATGGATAGACAGACGGATAAATTAGCACCTTGAACCTGGCTTTATCTTTAATGCAGCCTGACAGGAGCTCTCACAATGAAAGTGAAAGGCTTTCCCTGAGTGCAAGACCTTTCTTATGAAGCAGAATTTAGTCTTTCCACTCTGACTAAAGTACTATCAGAACTTGTGTTACAACTTCTAAGTGTTTAATGTGTCAAAGCTGTGCCCCTGATTGTATCAGTTAACCAGGCATCAACTGAGAAGCCCCTTTAGGTTTGAAATAGTTTCTTTTTTTTAAAGAAGCCCAGCAACTATCATTCCTGGAAGGTGGAGGTTAACGTAGAAGTGTATCGTTATTTTGTCTTTGTCTTAAAATAGTCCCCTTCACAGTAATTAGGCTAGAGATGTTTTCCATGCAGTTAGAGACCCTGCTACACAGTCTTTAACCTTGATACGTGACACCAGGATAATTCTTACTTTACAGAAATTAAAGGCTAAAGCCACCTACAGAAAACTCAGCATGCTGGGACATAAAAACACAGAGGATGGCAAAGCTGTGCAGTGTTATGGTAACCATTAGTATAAACTACTATATCCTAAAATTATTTTGGGATGGTCAATTCACAAGCAGAAGTGGCAGCAGCTTGTCCTGTTGCTGGTGGTTGGCAGGTCCTAGTTCTGTGCTCAAGCATAGCTCACTTGGAGCTTTTTCTGTTCCTAGCAAATACTGCTGATCATGAGAAACGAACAGCGGTGCTGATGAAAGGAGTTCATCTCCCATCTGTGGGGTGATAGCCCTCATAAGCCTGGTGGGTTAAGGGAAACACCTCAGCCCCTGGAGGGTGCTGCCAGGAACCTTTGTCAGATGACAAAGAGGCTCCAGCGGTTTCCTTAAAGTGCTCAAGCCAGAATGATGAGATTAATGAAGAATGAAGTGTTATGGAGATAGCATGGCCTTTCTTTGCTGTATCTTATGGAAGCACAGGAAGCCACCCCTTAAGCCTATGTTATCTGTCTATCACCCCAAGAACTATTATTGATTATAATCCCTCAAACTACCAGAAAAAAAAAAGGTATAAAAAGAGATTGATCATGAGCAAAAACATACCATCTCTGCAGGGATAACCATCGAGCTGCCCTGTTTCCTCCCACGCCTTTGGACAATGAAGGGGTGAGCAGTCTTTTACTCTGTTTTCTCTTTCGTTCTATACTTTATGCCTTCCTTTTTACCCTTATACCCTAGGCTACACCTATTACTTTATGCCTTATACTGTTCCATCTTTATCCCATAGCTACATCTTTATTTCATAAACACAATACCTTGCCTTATATCTCCTAAACCATCGGGAATTTATATTGGTTGTTGTGTTCCTTTAAGGTGTGTAATTCCTTTTAACATGTTTGTTAGTGGGAAGCAGCTGTCTCTGTGTCACGGAGAGTGTTGTGTATAATTCTTCTCTGTGCTATGGGTTACCAGATGGGTTTAGATTGTTGTTTTAGATTGTTGTGCTTCTGGTTAGTTTTCTGTTGTTAGTAAAGTGTTGCTGTATTGAGGCTTAGACTGATGTGCTGTCTGTAGAGTATGTTTTGTGTTGGTTTCTTTGGGATCTTTTGTGTTACCAAGTAAACATAATCATGCAGCTAACTATCACCCATAACGCTAAACCCACAATAAATGTCACACCCTTGTATTAATAAAAATCATTTTGGGAACTCGAGATAATTTCAGTTTGTTTCTGGTGCTGTGAATCTGTGAACCAGTGAATCTGTCTTAGTGAATGGTCCCTGTTAGGTGGGATGAAGACAGACTGTGTTGGGTGTTAAAAGTCTTTGATATTCTGAGGACGCTTATAGCTAATGAAAATATATTAATAGAAGTGGGGGTGGGACAAGAAATCTTTGCATTTTTGCCCTCCTTTCCCCTTTTAACGTGACACAGTCTCACCTCTTGAATGCTGTTGGAAGGTTTCATTACCATGCAAATGGAAATTTCACACAGCCTAATACAAATGCATCTGTCAGACTGCACATATTTATAAACAAGAAGTGTTAGCATAACTGGATTTTATAGAGTGAATGGATTTCAATTGAGGCTGGTTAGTCTTGTCTCACCACCGTAAACAACAAGGGTTAATTATGCTTCAGTAATTCCGACATCTTTCTGAGGAACCATTCTTCTCTAATTGGACCCAAAAAACTGACACGGTACTAGGAAACTTTTGACCTTGAAATGGCGGAGGAGGATTTTGACAAAGAAATTGCAAAACTGATAAATAAGAAGGCATCCTACAAGGAGCAATGAATGCAGCCAAGTGAAGCAGGGAAATGATCATTTAAGCCATAATTTTGTAACTGATCAGGTTGTTGGTAGACTTATGTTGGAGTGAGACTCCAAGGACATGCACTGAGAATAAAGACCGAAAGGATTTTACTGCTCTGACCTACTATGGAAAAGCTGGGGACTCAGGGACACTTGTGACAGGTTGTGGAGTGTGATGATATGGGCACCAACCTGGAAGTTCAGAAATCAGTGGCTGTGTAGCTTGGGCTGTACAGTGGAATTTTTTGCCTGGGAAAGCCAGGGGACCTCAGGATGCAGAGGAAGCAACTGCGCTAAGCTTATGATGTCGTGCTTTTCTTCCTCCATTTGAAAAACCTACCTCTAGGCACAACTGGGCACGCTTTGGGCAGCATCCCATGAAGAAAGCAGTCATCCTGCTTTGCCAGAGACACCCAGAAGGCTGTCCAGCTAAAACTATTTTTATATCTTTATAAATATTTTTATATCTATAGCTGTGATGGTACACCAGCACCTCCAAAGAGTGACTTGCTCTGTGTGGGCAGACAATGCTAAAGCCTCTCTTCACAGTTCACAGGGAGACTGAGAAGAACATCTCCAGCTGGGTATGCTAGCATCAGATGGGGAAAGTTATACAGGACAGTTTTCTTCCAGTACAATATAGCTTCCTTGAGTAATGGATTACAAACAGCTCCCTTGAACATCTCCAGTGGTAGAGAACAGAGTCTCAAGCCAAAGTAAATGAGATCCATCCTAAGAGCCAACTGGGTAGGGAAGAAACATACAGTTTTGTTCACAAATGCCCACCTGCAGACCCAGTGTGTCATCTACATAAATCAGATTCTGTAGAAAGTATCTTAGTATCTTATTACAGAAAAATAATATATTGATATATTAAAATTGACATGTGCAGAGTGCAAGGCGTTTGCAATGCCTATGTATTTCATTTACTGAGGTAATACTTGCAAGAAGTCAGGGA
Source organism: Scytalopus superciliaris (assembly GCA_013400415.1). Classification (NCBI taxonomy): domain Eukaryota; kingdom Metazoa; phylum Chordata; class Aves; order Passeriformes; family Rhinocryptidae; genus Scytalopus; species Scytalopus superciliaris. Next base: position 294,854 of record VXBX01000341.1, read on the forward strand.
CAATTAACTTTGCAAAGGCCCTCAAGGGAAACAGATGAAAGCAAGTTTTTAATGTTTACTAGAAATCACAGGCAAAGTCTGTGTGTGTTTAACCTGAGCTCCAGGATATATGTTTCTTGGAAATGTATAAATGTGCTCCCAGGTTTTGTATCTAAACATGTTGTATTGAAACACAACTTGGTTATCATGGATTTCAGACTGTTTGTAAGGGTTAGTGCAGAATGTTTCTGTGTTGTATTGCAAGCATTTTCTATCCTGCTGTACTACCGATTTTTTGGGGTGTACACAGATACCCTGTCACAGCAGATTTTTACTCTTTGATCTGCCAAAGATCTGAGTCTGCAACAGCAGAGAATTACTCTCTTCTCTCTAAAGTCCCAGTACTTCACCTGCTATTTTAAGAAAGTTGGCCCCAGAGGTACTAAATAACCACAAAATGCTGCTGCAGCAGAGCTAGAGATTTACTAATAAAGGTAAACTGACACATCGAGAGTTTGTTGCAGGGCAGCATTAGTATAGAGCTCTGCTGTGAACCAAAAAATCATTTCAAGCTCTCGTAAAAGTAAAGCTAGACCTAGTGCCAGACTCAGTGTCAGGTGCTGTGAATCAACAGATAGCCTCTTGATGCCAATGGAGACACAATGCTTAAAGAGGATTGGCCTCCTCTTACCTGATGTTTTTTAGAGCTCCCCAGATGCTCCAGCTGAATCTCACCACTCTCAGGTTGAGCAGGAAAAGAGGGTTTTTAGTAACTCCTGGAAGCAGATTCAATTAGCAAAAAATCTCAAACTGGAAATTCATGTGCATAGTGCAAATTATGGTGGCACCTGCAAGGATAAATATTGTTGAGGATTTTCTCTGATGACCATTCAGCTGCTGTCCACAGGAACTGTCTGTGTTTCTGGCAAGAGGACAGTATTTGTCACCTGTGATTCTTGAAGGAATGTGCCTTTTGGGGTCTTTTTCATATCTTTCTTTACAAGTGGGCAGTTTTTTTATCTGCCCTGCTCTGGGCAGCATTGCCAGTCATTCGAGGAGAGGAATAGGGCAGAGCGGTTGAGGGATTGTGGTATCTCCAACGGAGAGAGATCAGCAAGTACTGAGAAAAGTCCAAGGGAGAACACACATTTTCTTTGCTGCAAAGACCGAAGAGGAAGAAATAAGAGAAATTAAATTTATTGGTCTTTCAAGCTAGAGAGCTCCTTTCCAAAAGAGGCTCGGAAGACACATCTGAACTATTTATAAAGTACAAGAAACACCAGCAACACTATATTCTTTGCCACGATGTGAGCAAGCACAATGAATAGGAGCACAGTCATCACAAGGACCAAACGGATAGGACAGAGCCAGGAAAGAGCAGGAAATGGGACAATTTCCTTGGAACATGGAGAAGTCCTCTCCCAGTAATCTCCCATTTCTTCCAGAAGAGGAGAGGACGGTTTATAAACCTCTCCTCAGTCTTTTCTGCCACTGTCGCTTGCTAAGACTTATCATCTTGAGGAGTTCCAGGATGAGGAAAACAGACAGAAAATTAGTTTCTCTCATCTCAGGGGATCTATAACAATTCTTTTGATGCTGTGGGTGATCCAAGTAATACTGAACCACCCAGCATAAAGAAATGCAGAAGAAAAGAGAATGCAGGATTGAGCTGATGAATAATTAGAGAATGCAAGACTAATGCCAGCCACTATGGTTTTATGGAAAATAGGTCTTGTCACAGAAAGGCTATTTTTTCTTCATATCGGCTTCTGAGTAAAGCAGAATGAAGGAACCATGTGAACAGAAAAGGACACTGTAAGCTGATGAACTGGCACATCTTAGGAGAATGTGGTGTTAGATGGTCATAAATAGGAAGTTTGAGGGTTCCAGTCTGATGCTCAAAATACTTATATTCTCACTAAAGCTTTTTAAGTAAATATGAAATCATTGCTCATAATGTTTGCCATGCTGTTGCTAGTTGGTAAAGAATAAAGAAAGGCAGGTAACAGATCTACAACAATCTGGATGATGTAAAGAAAAATATATTTGTACTGCATGGAAACATTATTCCTTCAGGAAAAAGGATCTTATGCCTTGCTATCAGAAGAGGTCATGTTCTGGAAAACCATGAACTGGCTGAGAATGTGGTGTCGGGGTAGATCAGGTGCTGAAGAGTTCACAGGACAAGCCCAGGATGAGGATGTGGTCTGTGAATTGCGTTCTGTGAAATTGTGAATGTAAATACATTCAATTTCTGCTTCATTTGATTTACATCAGGCGCTCCTGAGCTGTCTTTCTCCTGAAGCAGGAAATGTCAGCCTTCACCAGGGACACTGGCTGCAGCAGCCAGCTGGTGTTTCCACCACTGGGGTAATTGCAGACCATCCCTGGTGTCTGTGCCCGTGTCCCTGGGCAGTCAACTCTGCAGCCAGCCGAGACACGACATGGCCACCTGCTCCCCTAAATAATAAATAAATGCATCCAAAGGAGGTAGAAACTTCATTGTGTTCAAAGGTGTTGATTACAAATTGTTTTGTTTGGTTCTTTTTTCTCTGAGATAGATACAGATATAGATATATAGATCGATATAGATATAGTATAGATATAGATATAGATGATATAGATATAGATATAGATGACATGTTGTAGTTAAGAACTGTTATCCTTTTCTTTACCTTTTCTTAATTAAAGTTTATTCTAAATTTAAAGAGTGGGGTAGCTTTTGTTTGTTTTTTTTTCTTTTCCTGGTCCAAGTAGACATCTTAGTTTTCCTCTAAATGAAGACATTGGCTTTTGAGCCATGTTAAGGACAGCCTACAAGTAGTAAATAAAAAATTGAAAAAAATTAAGCTAGTTATAGACACTTTGTAATTTGACAAGGTTGCAATAGGAGCTTTCAAAGGCTTACCTACTTTTATTAGGATTTTAAAGTGAAGCCATTTTTTCCAGACATGAAGGCAAGGTGATAGCATTATCAGCATGTCCTGAGAGGGATTAGGAAAGAGCTGGTTATGGATACAGGCTTCCACATTAGGATGGTAGGTCTGCAGAGCATTTCCCAGGGTTCTCCAAGGCTTCCTTCTCTTCAGATACTGACCTTAAAAGTAGATGCAGTTCAATACCTACTCATCTACTTCTACTGCCTCAAGTAGGTGTTTCAGGTCCTGCCAAAAGCCCTTGTTTTCCAGCAGCACATCCTATAGGAGGGCAGCTGTGCATGCCAGGGTCTGTGTGTCAGAGCTCCTCTGATGCAGATGCGTTTGCTGATCCATCTCTCTCATGACAGCTGCCAACCGAATAAATGAAGACTACAAAGGCATTCTGATTCTGACTGTTTCATGGCTTTGTTTAGAGTTTCCAGTAATTTACTGCCTGCAACATTGCTGAGGAGGCAGGGAGGTGCTGCTAACCCCCCCCCCAAAAAAGGAAGACCTGGTTCATTTATTCTACACTTGACAGTCCCATTGCTGAAAGCCCTCTCAGAAGTGGTTTCATGTCACTGCTACTATCACAAGCTTCTGCTGTAACTAATACCATGATAGTGTGGTCCTTTTAGATCTGGGTTTGCTCGAGGCTACAACACTTTCTGTATTCAGTCTGCAACTAGTCATATTATTTGCACTGTCTGTCAGAGGAAAAGATGCTGAGATATTTCCCTCACCAGCATGCAGGCTGGAGCACACTCAAGCTGTAGAGTCCTTAGGCACTCCTCTGGCAGCCTGGGGACAACTGTGGACCTAGAAAAGAACTGACCAGTGCAGCAGAGACACAAAGAGAATTGTGAGACTTGCTGCTGTCCTATGGTTGCCTTGCTTCCCCTTCCTCACTCTGCTTGTGAACATGCCAGCCCAGCTCTGCACTGCAGATTACCTGGATCCCATGTGCTGGGCTGGCATTTTACACTTCCAGAGCAGAAGAGGTTGTCTTGTTTAAATGACGGTATGCCTAAGGAGTTGGGACCCCTGATGAATCAGAAAGTCTCCTTCTCTTTCATTTATTTCTCTCCCCCTAAATTACAGACTTTTTTTGAAGTTACATATTGTTTGAGTGAAGTAGAAAATTAATAACAATTTTACTAAAAACAGAGAACAAAACAGAAAAAAACAAAACCAAACACTAGCAGAAAAAAAATGTCACCTAAACCACCTTCTCAGATCTATGCTGCCAAGATGGGAACGCAGTCCAGATGGAGATCACATGCAGAGCTGAGGGTGGTCCTGCTCATGGGGTGGTGGATGCAGAGAGCAGTGAGGAGGTGGCATGGCCAGTGCAGCTCGGACACTGTGTCAGGCAGTAGCTGCATCGGGGCAGGGAAAATGGCCAGAGACAAGAACCACAGTTAGAGAGCAGTTTGATCACAGTCCTGCCTTTATACTCCCTCCTGGAACAACAACTCGCAGAAATGCTGTAGGGTTTTTCTCTCCTGTCTTAGCCCTCACAGAGTTTTACTTTTAGGGATCTTCCCCCAACACCTGGGCTATGTAATGGTATGAAAATTGCACCAAAACCTCTTATTTTCATTTAACTGAAACTGTAATAGGTGCACTAGCTCTGGATGGAGAGTTGAGTGTCTCTCTAGTTCTACTATCACCATGCTACACCATTTACTGTTGGAGCTATCAGGAACAGGCTAGGCATGGCACAGAGTTCATGTCCTGCAAGATACACTGGGGAGTATCCAACTCAATAAACAGTGTTGATTCCACTCCTTTGAAATGCTTTTTATCTGAGGCAAAAATCTCTCTTCAGTGTGGAGGCTTGCTTGCTGAGAAACCTTTCTGAAATCTAGGGGGAGCTGCATTCCTCAGCTGGACCACTTTGCATGCAGGTCTTTCCCTAGCTTGCCAAGAGGCAAGAAAAATTAGAAACTGTGGACCATTCACATCGTTGTCTCCTTGTAGTGCCTCTGTAAGGACTTAATAAAGTTGCCTGCTGCAAAACACTGTCAAAGCCACAGAAGGAACGGGCCATAAGACAAGACACCACAGCGGGAACTTGAGATAAGCACAAATGGCAGAAATTTACAACTGGAAGGTGCTAATTCCAGGCCCAGCAGAGGTAAGGTCTGGTTAGCAAATCCTGCTGCTGTGTCACTTAGGCTTCAATCTGGTAGAGACACAGTTAAATGATTACAAAACACAAAGTAATTAAATATTCTTATTTTATCAGGAAAGCAGGTTTTAAAAGGGTGTTATGAATTTCTTAGTCTTTTAGATGCCTGAGATATCCTGAAGAAACGTGATTTGTAAGAAAAGCTGAAAATTCACTACTTGAAAATCAGACCCTTTAAAGCACATAAAAATTCAAACCCCAATACTGTTACCTGGATAACAAAACACTCTGGAAAGTCTTAACCAACGACCTACTTCGTAGGACCTCCTGCAGGAGCTAGGGCACCCTCAGCATACTACAGAAGGATGAGGAGCAGAAGGATAACTTTGAACACAAGAGATCTGCCTGACTGATTTCTTTACTGGCAGCAGTGAGAAATACTTGTTAAATTAATAGTCCAAGTACTTTCTTATCATGTAAGTTCAATCTACCTTTATTAATTATGGTTTCATTCATTTGCTGCATGAGTTTCACTGGTCACTAGATGTCACTAATAACAAATAAGAGGAAAATCGGCAGACCTTGGGGAGGCAAAATTTTAGGGACAATGGTGCCTGGGAGTGACTCAGTCCAAATCTTTGTTAGCAAAAAAGTGTCACTCAAGCACATGCATAGCTTAAAGCCAAGCTTTAGTTGAAGCTGAGAAGGTGTGTTGGTGTGTAGTGGGATCAAATGCTCTCTGGTTTCAATAAACTGAGAGTCCTGGCTGGATGCGTTTCTCAAGGAGACCTACCAGTGCTCATCCACTTCAGTAAGCAGGACTTATTGTCAAGAACAAAGAGCACTGAAGGTCATAGCTCTGGTGTCTGGTCATTGTCACCTGCCTTAGATACGATTTACACAAAATAGATCTGGACCCAAAAACATTCTTTGCAGCACGGAGAACAAGAAGTGTGACCACACTTTCATGCACTGGAAGAAAATTAACTTGAGCAGGCCAGTATAAAATGCCACCACATTATTCCACATAGGTCTGTTCAGGAGACCCTGTCACATGGCTACAGACAGCACACTGCCTGCACTCCTAAAGCTGACCAGGACAGTGCTATGTCTTGTGGGATCTCCTGAGGAGCAAGTAGTCATCATGTCTGAGAATTTGGCTTGCATTTACTCAGGCAATAGTAAACTTCTAATCTGGCTGAAACCATGGAATTTTCTCCCCCTACCAACACAGTTTGGAAGCTAATGTCCAACTCCCCCCCAGCTACTAGCTAACCAAAGTGGTGGCCAAGTATGTGACATTCCAGCTGGTGGGCTGGGGGGAGGTGAGGGGGAAGGGACAGAGGTTTTCCTATGTACTGGGTTTCACTTCATTTTGGTGGCTGCTGTGAGTAGAAGCATCTCGAAGGGAGCCCCTCTTAAGTCTGGCTTCTCTTTTTCCTCCTGCTCCAACCCCTAACTCTGGGCACCTTGTGCTTCAGAGAGAGAGCAAGTCATCACTACCTTGGATTTGCTACAGACTTCCTGTATATATATATATTTATATATATATATATATGTCTTTATGACACTTCATGGTGCATCTTCTGGCACATTTCTGCTTTTGGAGGAGCAACCAGTACACATCACATACTTGAGTGACTTTGAGGAACTCACTGCTTGTTAACATAAGTCCTTGCCTCAGTGATGATATAATCCAATAAGCACAACTACCATCACACCATTAGTTTAATGAATAGATACAGCCAAAGCCTTAGATATGTTTAGCTCATGAGTGAATCCATTAGGAAGTGAAGGTCATCCAGGTCCCCTTATGGGGACTGCATCCAGCTCTGCTGTTTAAGGTACTTTCAAGTCATATTTCTTTCAGGCTGTGTCTTCACTGGGAGTATAAGTGAGTTTTGCCAGTTAGACAACACAGGAATTAACTTTCCCTGGAATGTAAATAGTAAAGCATATCCTTAGGTCCACCTCCCATGGTTAGTTACATCTCCATGAACCACCTCAGGTCTGCTCAGTTTGAGCCTGTTGTCTCAGTCCTACTGTGCCCATTTGATTTGTCTGCTTATGGGGACATAAGGATGGTCTGGACAAGGCTGTCCTTCACCCCGGCCTGCTCAGCAGTGTGTAAAATGTTGGAGAGAATTCTAGCAAGTGGGAAAGGGACGGCATTCTCCCACTACTACACTCTTGAGTCAGCAAGAGGAACTCAAGCAACGCCACTGGCAGAAGGAGAGACAGAAAAATGGCAATAAAAGGTTGAGAGACAAAGGTGAGACCTTTAATTTGTAGACTTGAGTATCCATTTTCTGACAGCTTTCCCTGCAGCAGCTCTGCTTCATCTATAAACCAGCAAGGTAACCTCTGCAGTCCCAGACAGGATCATCAGCAACCATCCATCTCCTTGTTCCTTTTCATGTTGTGCCTAATTTTTTTGGCCTCTTTGTTTCTTGGCAGAAATACCTGCCAGTACCAGCATTTTTAGCCAGCGATAAAATCCCAGCATTTCAGAAGTCATTTTTGTTTTAACTCAAGTTTCAACACAAGATGCTCCTCCCTGTCCCTCTTCTAGAAATGCCTAATGAGAATAATCAAATTGGGTGGTCTTGAAGACATCAAATAATTTTGTTTCACCAATACCTAAATGCTCCAACCTATATTGCTTCTAAATCTTTATCAACACCACCTCTTCCCTTGCCCTCAGTCCTCCTCATTCTCTGTTATAGCTAGTATTTGCATCACATCAAATGACCAGTGTCTAATCAAGGCTGAATGTCAGAGACTGAAATGGTAACTGCTTAAACATTGTTAAAAACGAAAGACTTGTCCGCTGTAGAGAACTGCAAAGAAACAGCAGCTCATCTACCAAAGCCCACCCCTTCCCGAGTATTCCTACAAATTTGGACTGCAAAAGGACTTTGAGACAAGATAAGGTGGTACTGTTGTCCAGCTATCCCAGGTCAAAGGAAAATAAGGTATCCCCAAGTGTAAGAGATTGAACTTCTAAGACTGAACTACTTGCAGTAATCCCTCAGGTCCTGTTAAAGACTGGTGTTAATGTCTTGAACAGTGGCTGCTTTGCTAAGGATGCACAGAGTGGCCTCCCAGGGGCAGAAAGGCGGGCATTCCTGAAGCTACATACTGGATTTCCAGAAGAAGGAAGAGGCTGATAAGAGGCAAAGCCTTCTAGGTGGGCTAGTTCTTCTTATCATGCCAATGTCCTCCCACTCGTGATGACTCAGCTGGGAAAACCCCTCTGGGGAGCATCGCAGACATTCACACTAAGTCTGAGCTGCGCATCTCGGTGGATGGACCAGGAACGGGTCATGACTGATTCAATAGCTGCAACATCTTAAAAGGTGTCAGAGAATCATGAAACATTCTGTGATCCAGTATTACACCATGCAGGGAAGGAAGCGGGGATGTCTCTGCCTAGCCTCTGCACAACACAAACCCCATGAAATGGGAGTTTTGCGGACTCCTTCCCCCACCACTCAACAGATACAGTCTGCAACCACCCAGAAGACCAACAGAACATTGTCAGGATCTAGAGTGGTGATATCTTTTTTCTATTTAATCTGTTTCTCTAACACTCTTTTTCTGTCCCTCCTCCCCCACCTCCTCCCACTCTTCTTTCCCTTTTTGCTTTCCTTGAACCCCTCATTTACTGGTAAATAAAATCTGTACTATTGAATTCAGCCTATGGTCTTGTTTCCACCTTATATCGGGTACAAACATCTCTCTCTAATGATTTTGTTAATCGGATTGTAACACTGACCAACAGTTTCTACCCAAGCTCATTTTCACCCTAGGTACCCTGGAGGGTGTTCTGGGTTCAATCCACCAGACAAGTGCACACAGGGCAGCTACCTCCTGTCAGGAGAAAGGCAGAAGTCTTGGGGTATGATGCTTTCCACTACTGAAAGCCTTTTGCCCAGCTAAAGGCTCTTTCTGACATGTGATGCTGGAGTGTCCTTCTTAGGACAAATATGTCTTATGGACAGTCGTGGGAAGTGGGGGATCACAGGCAGTTCACAGGGTAGAATGGTGAAGATCTTCTCTGAGAGCCAGTCCACTGCACAGCACCCTCCTTTTCTATACTGAATCACTATTCCTTCTGTGGCAGTTTGAGCAATAGTATGTCTATCCTCTTGTGGTTTATGTACTGGAACTGTGCAAGCCAGGATATGTTCACGCTGTTCCTCTACGTGAGAATTCCTGTAATCTCCACTGAGGAGAAGAATATTGAATTTCCTTAATTATGAAGCTGCTTAAGCAAAAACCCTATGACTTCAAACATAAAAATACATTCACTAGGCTTCTCAATAAACCATGGACCAGTAAGGAGCAGACAAGCAATGCATCACTTTTTCTACCTGCAATGAATGGATTCTGTCACTAGTAAACCAAATGCAATCAAGCTCTTGACTTGAAGCATAAATCGCACTTAAGTCACAGTTAGCAGTAAAGCGAAGCATCTGGCAAAAGACTGGTCCAGCAAATAGTCTCCAATAAGGAATGAGAATGTAAGTATTTTATTTCAATATGTGGAATATATTCCAGTTTTTGGAAATCCATGTAGTAGGAATGTTGAGAGTTACAGGATGTCAGTATGATATATCCTGTCATCCTGGTCTTTTCCCATATAACCAGTGTTATATTATCAGGGTGTTTAGGTCCTTGCAGGCCTGTTAGGTCTAATCTCATAAGAAATTGTATTGGGTTGTTTTTTGGGGGTTTTTTTGTGTGTGTGCTTTTTTGTGTGTGTGTGTTTTTTTGGGTTTTTTTTTGTTTTGTTTTGTTTTGTTTTGTTTTTTTTATTTAGACCAATCTTTTGGAGAGACAGATGTTGAGACAAAAGTCCTTGCAAAAACACCTTCATGTGGGGAAAATCTGCAGAGGGCAAAACTTTCTGTACAGGAAGAGATGAACTACACCCATGCAGCAGTTCACCTAATGCAGATCTAATTGACTCTTCTACTGAAAACTGTGTCTAAAAAGATGTGACCATAGTCCTTGTTCTAGAAAGCTGTGCAGAGAAGCTTCAGTTTGGTAAATGATTTCTTCCAGGCTGGCAGCAGCCAGCCAGCAATGTCATTCACCCCCCAGCTAGAAGCTTTTGTGTCTCTGTGAAATGGTGTTAATGAAGATGGTCTTTGTAATGAGTCAAAAGGATAGGAAACACTGGGTGACAGGACAAGGAGTTGGTAGAGAAAGACACTCATGTGCATTGAAAAACTGTGTCGAGGCTTCCTCTGCAGGGAACTGGGACAGAAAGGCAGATTTTTCCTGCCTTTGCTATGACTGTGCACACTGACACTGAGTTTGATCTTTATTGCTTGACAGACATGGTGCCAGTGCAGGACTTGCTTATGACTTGCAGCCTGCGGAGGACCACCCCAGGTGCTGGGAGGAGATTGCCTGGCAAGTAAGGATGCTCTGGGGAATGTCTGATAACACGAGATGCCTTAAGCCAGGGGACTAAAACATATTCCTTTCTGAGCATATTTGGTCAAGGGGCAATCCATGAAAACCTGCAGAGCAGTCAAGTCCTCTGCTGTCCTCTCCATCAACTCTCTGGACTCTTCTTCCAGATGCTCATCCTCGGACACTAGGACAGTTCATCTCATCTTTGATCTCCTTCATAAGCCTTCTTGAAACACCAATGACTCAAGCCAGTCCATGAGCTGAGTAGAAAATGAATAGCTTTGTTCATGGCATGACATCGTACCACTGGGTAGGGGTTCCCTCTTTTCATCACCACCAGCTCTTCCTCTGCCTCTCCCTTTCTCTCTTTCGACATGCAAAAGAGATCTGTACTTCACAGCTGGTCACCACCCATTCACTCTCCACCAACAGCCCCGTGGTTGCTCTGGTGGTGTAAAAACTCCTGGTCTCTGATCTGTGAGCAGGGATACCTAACACTTGACTGAAGATCTGATTAGTCACACAGAGATCATCAGCACAGAACTTGGATAGTAAAGACCAGCCAGGTGTGTTTCTCAAAAGGCTGACAATAAGAAGAATTTTTTTGTGTCGGAGCTGATTGTGCTTCAGAGTGCCAAATTTTCTTGCCATCTGGAGATGACAAGTTTGTCTTGGTCTGCCAGGGGGCATAGGTGTTCTGTAAAGACATGTATCACTCCTCTCATGAATTAGGGAGGTGCTATGATGCATGAGGGTAGTAAGAATATCTCAGAGGTCTCAGTTTTTGTGGAATTCTGTGTTTCTTTTTGCAAGAATTGGTAGAACACCCTTGAAGAGAAAGCTCTATATAGAGGTCCCAGGGTGGGCAGTCTTTTCTCAATGTCAGATGCATCTAGGTTTCACAGCGTAATACTGTTGGGAAACTTAATTTGTCCTTGGTACTTGAGAAAGGAAACTATCTGAACTGGTACCATCCTGTTTTGCATTTCCCAGTATAATACCAATTAATTTTCAGTTAGAAGATTTATTCCAAATTTCATGGCATACTTTGGTGGAAATTGGTTGTTATTTCCTAACACATCCATTCCAACTCATCTATGTGAGCCTCAGATCCACCATGACCCATACCAGCTGGCAATTTTCCACAGTCAAAGACAAATTTTCCAAAATATGTAACGGTGAAAAATATTCTTTCCACAGTAACATCACATCAAATCCAGGTACTCAGAAGCATATCAGATTCTCATGTCTGGCACACTTCCCTTTGAGATGTGCATCTAATGAATTGTCCACAGCTTCCATCTCTTCCCAAATTACCTTCTCCTTTGGAGAGGCATAATGAATACATTTCAGCTCTGACACCTCTAACAAGTCACTTCAATAACACAAGGTACCTTATGACAGTCCAGGTAGAGCCTGCAAGTCCTTCTCCTGCAAGAGGAAAAAAAGAAATAAGAAAATGAGAAAAAAAAATCGAAAGTGGGAAGAAGAAAATTCACAGGTGTTGGAAGCTTACTTTGAATTACAGTGGTACCACTGGTGCACCAGGACAGCAGGAACAAAATACAGTTTCTGGCTTTTACTAAAAGTTCAGCACATGACAGTGCTTTCCCCTTCAGAAGATAGTTTTTGGATGGGGTGGACAAAAAGGAAGGGACATGAAGAAACCCTGTTTCTACTGTCTTCTCACACGAAACATGGTTGCACTGTGGAGCTCCACGCCACTGGCAATTGACACACCTCTGAAATCAGAGCACTATGGAAAGAAAGGTGAGGTCGGCACTCCTGGTGCTGCCTGGGAACAGCTGCTGATGCAGGTAGCACCTGGACACCTTCCTGCTGGAGGAGAGCTGAAGCAGAACCAATCACCCCATGCACAGCCTCTATCTTGCAGTCCTCCTGGAGCACCTGTGCTCAGCCATCACCCCAGAGCACATTCGTTTGAAAAGATCAAGAGGTTTAGTAATCCAAAATGCTACAGGAACAGGGCTTGGCCACCTCTGGCTTCAGTGGTGAGCTCTTCAGTAAATTTTAATCAATCCAGCACCACCCTGTCCATTACACCAGGTGTATTGGAATCCAGACTGTCGGGTTTCTCTCTGAAATATTGTTGTTTTATAATGTGAAAACATTTTCCTCCACAGAAATTGTATCCATTCAACTGCTAACAGTTAGAATATTTGCCTTAAGATTCTAAATCATATTGCTGAAGAAAGGTTGGTGTGGGCATAGACACTGTTTCTTTCCAGCTAAAATTACTATTTTCCTCCAAGTTAAAACACTTTATTTGCCAGACACTACATGTGATGTACGACCCTGTGAATTAATAAAAAACTGCCTCCCTCCAGCTTGTCTTTTCCTGCTGAGTCTGATAATGAAATTTATTCTTCTTTTATATACTCAATTAAAGTAAATTAGGAACTGAAAGTGTGATTTCAATTATTCTTTGGACTGGACATATTTAGTTTGTGCTGCATCAGTGTGCAGCGCACAACTCTGTTTCACCTTGATCTTTAGAACCTCTCTGATTTGCTGGGAATAGAGAAGAGAACTGAATCAGTATGGGCCAAAGTTTACTGGAACGACCAAGGACCTTCCCATGGGTGTGAGCATGATTTCATTCCACACTGTCACTCTTTTCATAGCAGATTTTCTGAAAGAGCGAAGTTCCCCTGTAGGGGCCAGATTTGCAAAAGGCCTGAACAAGTGGGACCCTCCCTGAGAAAATCCACTGGTAAACATGGAGCAGAGGCAGCAGGGAGTAGAGGTCTCTGCAGAAGCTGAGAGGAGATTTCCTGAGATATGATTTCAAAGACCAATTCCCACCTGTTTTCCTGCTGCCAAATTGTAATGGCCACTGTTTTGGCAAAGATGTCCAGCAGGGATTTGTCTACCCTTAGCATTGCTGAAACACTGCAGTTGCAATGTCACTTTATTAATTATCCCATCTCTAAACCACATGAGGTCTGGCTTTACTTATTGCTCATGCATAGTCAAAAGCGTAGGGCAAAAGTATAAAAAGACAAAAAAAAAAAAAAAAAAGAAAAGAAAAAAAGGGTGCAAAGCCCAGCACGTGTGCTTCTCAGGCTTTGCAGTGTTTCATACTGAGGATGACTGACACAAAACTGCTTTTTTATTCTTCTGCAGTGCAATGATAATGTGGTCCTGACCTTCTTCAGGGGAAGAAGTGCAGTGCAGGAGTCAGGTTGCTGTAAATGCTGAAAGAGTAATCTCAGTGTGCGCCAAGCCTAAAAATCCGTGCCACATTATTTATGCTTAAAGCCACAACAGACTGGTTTCTCCCACGGTGGTTTTCACAGGATTTTAGCAGTTTTCTTCAAGGAACAAGCCTATCAACAGTAGGTACAAGGCTCTGAGACTCAGGAATTATGGTCCACTTTCATCCAAAAGAGGGCCAGTTCATCACCTGCACCTCTTGTGGAAAAAGTTGGAATGTTTTGAGAAAGAAGCCATTACCTGTTTAAAATAATGGATTTCTTGATAGACAGCAGCATCTTGGATCTTTCTTTGCATGTGAAAATTCCAAAACCAAAAAATTTAAGGAAAAAACCCCCAAAACTTCGAACCAACAAGGCTCATAATCAAATGGAAAGAATTAGCAATAATACCAGTGTTGCTGCCAGAGACAGCAGAGTAGTGGAGGCTCAGCAGTCCAAGGCTTGCTTTAATGCCCTTTGCTGGTCTTTCCTGGTGGCTTGTTAAGTTGAACCCTCACAAAAAGAGTAAAATATGGTTCCCCCTCAGAAAATTCATTTAGCAAAATTACCCAACCATGAACAAATGTCAAAACAAATCTCTTCACCTTGCCCAGCTCGTTCTGATAATGTAAAGCCCTCCTGATGATTTGTTCCAGTGACAGAAATGCTGCTTCACAACTTTCTCTTTTAAGTTCCATTTTGGCTTTACACAAACAGATTGACATTCATTTTCATTTTAATGGACCTTGCCATTTGCAGCATTAGTGTTTTGGCTTCAAGATTTTTAAAGCCAAATGTGTGCTGCTTACTCTGCTGTGAGTTGCTTTAACATTACTGGATGCAAACTTCAATCAACATTATTGCAAAGTTTGGGTTATGTGTTTTTCCAGCACTGGGCTGCACTGAGAGCTTGGAAAAGAGGGATTTTGCAATAAAACCTCAACACTTTTGACTTTTTGCTCTAGTTATGAATTAAAGCAGAATTTGAAAACACCGGAACCTGCAGTGTGGTGGAAGATCCATTTTTCATGTCCCTTCAGTTGCAGGCGCAGGCACATGTTAATGGTTTGGCAATTAAAAGTCTTCAATCGATTAGCATATTGATACTCATTTAGTGAAGATTTCTGGCATGCCCCTATTCTGCTGTCCAAGCCTTCCTCTACTCCTTCAGCCTGATCACCTCCTCAGCTCGCTGCTTGTCCCTGCTGGGTAAATTGTTTACCGCTGTCAGAGCAGAGGGTCAGCACTGCTGTCGTGATGAGAAACATGAGAATTAAGTTACTTTGAGATTGCTTTCAGGGCTAGGTAGGGTCCACCATGCACGGAATATACTTCTGTCAGGAATCTCCAGAATATGGCACCATGCAAGAAGTGATCCCCCAGGGGAGTGCTAGTCCCAGAGGCAACCTTCATTCCTTAGCTGCTTCAGTCTGGTTGGGTCACCTTGCTTCCTCCCAACTCCTTGGACCCTACCTCTTCCTATATGCCTTCTGCCCAGCTGGAAGGTGGCACATGGGAGAGGTATGCCTCATCTTACCACATGTCCTGAGTGGAAGGCTGTATCAGGGTGTCCAGCTCAATGAGTCATTTAGGGGAGAGAATTCTTCCTCTTTTTCTTTTCGTGAAATCCCTGCTCTCAGATGGGGAGAGGGGCACAAGTCTGACTGTGTATGCATACAAATATCAACACTGGAGAGATATTTCTCTGAAAAGGAGATCTACAGAGCCCTTCACACCACTAAAGGATCTTTTTCTCAAAACCAATGCTCTTGGGACGCAGAGGAAGTTAATAACTCTGCTTCAGACAGGCTGAGACATTTGCTTCTGGTAAATACATGTGGAAAATATTAGATATCAATGCAAATTCTCTCTAGCAAGCAGCAATGTGGTCTTAACTGGGAAGATTTAACTCTGTAAAAATGAAGAAATTTATCTTCCCTGCCCAGTGGTTACTGAACAGTTTGCTATGATAAGTTGCCTGCATTTTAAAGACTATCAAATTAACTTCTTTATGCAAGCCCCTCTCCTAAAATGCCTGTGCTGATGGCAGCAAGACTCTTATTTCTCATGAAACACCTGCTCCACTTCTGCTAAGGGAAGGATGCAGAGATCCAAAAAAATTAAATTATTTTTGCACTTTCTGTGCCCCAAAAAATGCAACTCTGGACTTAAAGAGGTTTCTAGAAGGCAAAACTCTTTTGCCAAACCAAAAGCCAGAGGCATGTGCTGAAAATGGAACCTTGAGCTGTCTCAAGGTGAGAGGGAACTTCCTGACCAGCTGAGACAGATACAGATACAGCTGGAATTACTGTGGTAATCTCCCAGGTGCAAGGTGTGAGTTGAGGAGGGGAGCCATGTATGTCTCCAGGAGCTGCAGATTTCCTCCTGGCTGCTTAAAATAAGAGGGAAGGAGGGAAATAGTTTATATCTAAACCTATCTCTGGGACTTACAGCTTTGGAGGTGAATCAATTCCTGATTTGCTCCAGGCTATGATCAAAAGTGGTACACAAGTTCCAGATTTTCAAGCTATTTTGTGTTCCTTGCTGCTAATTTTCTCCCTGGAACACATCAATATATATATTACAGAAACCTTTTCTGCAGACGTTAATGCAGAGTGTGGCTGACTTGGTAATGCTGCTTTTGCTCTGATGATTTCCTAAGGCATTTCTGATGGTAAAATGTTAAATCAGTGAATATTTGAATGTGTAAATTGAGAAATTTTAATCTAGAAACAATTTTCTCTTGCATTTACATATGTTTTCCCACATGGGATCCTCTTCACCTGTCAATATATTTCCCCCTAGAAAAATCACTGGATCTATGAGACGTCCTTTTGCTAAGTTAACTTTTCTCAGTACTTACCTTGGTGGGTTTTTAATGTAGGTGCCCAAATACACTTTGCAACGTTCTCTGTATGTTAATTTTAAGAAATTTCAATCGAACAAATTTGTTGTGACACTCCTGTTGAACACTGTGCTGGTTTAAAGGTAAACCAGCAGGAGAAATGAACCTGATTCAAGAGAGATTACAAGTCAGACTTACAATTTACTAAAAAGATTAGCATAAATACATAAAAAAATTGGTTTCTACTCACAAAAACAGATGTATAACCCAGCACCCTGGGGCGTGAACAGAATGGTGTTCATAAACCCCTGTGCTGAGGACCACTTGGCCCCCCTCAGGTGTAAAGTAAAAGGAAAGGAAAACCAGTTGGTGAGAAGGATGGTCTCAGTCTTATTGAGAATGGCAGTTGCAGTTGTGTTGAGGTTCTGGTCCTTCTCGGGATTGGATGAGGGGTATCCAAAGATTATATATGCTCAGGTTGAGGTGGGAATATCAAATATGTCCCCGGGGCAAGGAGTTTCACAATGGGGGACTTAACTCTGTGATTCATGGGATACTTTTGGAATCTCTGATGGTCTAGGTCATTGCAACTGCTTATTGTGTCCATCCTTCATGGCCCATTAGCAGACATGACCTCTCAGGCTGGGTGTGAAAGTGCTAATTCCTCCCCAGAGGGGACTAACCAAAGTTGTTACTGGTGTGAAGACAGAAAACATTCTTATGCCTCTCAACGTTCTTTACCACCCAGCTTGTAGCCTGAGGGGTCAGGTGTGCCCCGGACAGCTGCTGCAAATGATCTATTATTAATAGTTCATCAGAAATTACACAGAGGGTGTAGAATACACAGTTTTGGTTACACCCGCACAGTGATAAACTGGTCCTGGAGACTACATGGAGAAGTCGTGGAGCACCTGTCAGTCAAAAGCAGCCCAGGAAAAGTCAACACCCCACACCTCCTGGAGCCCTAACCAAGGCTCAGATTGGCAGGGACAGTGAGAACATGGCCCCTCATCCTGGCCTGGAACTCCAGAGTGGTCAGAGATCCTGCCTGGTTTGGGGTGGCCATAAGGACCAGAGCAGGTAAAACAAAAGGCATGTGCTCTCCACAGCCCTGCAGTCTGGACATGTGAGAGCTGGTCCAGTGGTAGGATTATACTCTGTCTCTCTCTTTCTCCTTCTTCTCTCTTCTTGCTCCCTCTTTCTTCGCTCCTTTCTCAATGCTTTGGGTGACTTAAAGTTGGAGGGATTGGATTTTGACAGTCTTGTGGATTAGTGTGTGTTGGGTCAGTGGTGGAATGTTTTGTCTAGATTGTGTGGCGGCCTTTTAAAATTTTGCTCAGTTCCTTAATTTTCTCACCCTAAATTATAAGGAAAAGTGACTCTTGGGAAAAGGTGTGTGGCTTATTCTCTTGACGTTATCTCGAAGTATTAAAGAACCCTTTATATAAATAAAAGTAAAAGGTCTGGCAAAGCTTGAGGATTTGAAACTGGAGCTTTACAATTCCCTACACTCATAATAAACAGCACACCCACTGAACTAAAAGCAAGTGAGCTGGCAGACAAGCTTTTGCTTTGCTTTTAATAAAACATTAAGTTTGCACAAAAAGTGGATTTTTGAGGGAAAAAAATATCTACTAATGAATTTAGTTCAGCAGGAAACCTGGGAAAGTATTTTAAGTTGTAAAAGTATTTTAATTTAGCCATGTCATTTCAGCTGCATCAAATGCTGATCATTTCTGAATTGCATTTGTAGTTTAGAGTTGTCTTTGAGGGAGAAAAAAAAAAGAACAGAGAAGAAGTAAACTGGGTTGAGAAGCTGTTAAATAAGCCCAAAGTCAAATGAAGGCGTCCATTTGAGACTGAGCAACAAGAGTGAAACACAGCAATATAAAAATAATAAAAATCATGTCTGGACATGGAGAGTAGTGTCTCCTGTCACCCTCATGTCCAGCTGAGTATACAGGGACTTCAGGCCATCTGCTGGTGCCGCCCTGCCCTATCTGTAGAGGGCTTCTGAAGCTGCTTGTGGAAGCATGCAGCCTCACATCTCAAATCCTCCAAAGACATATGAATGTGTGCAATCCCGTATGGTGCGAGTAATGCAAGAAGGGGGAGGACTGTAATGCAAGGATGTGTTGGATGCACAGTTAGTGATGTGACGTGACAGTCTCTGACTTCACCATACCATCTCTGGAGCCATATCACAGCGATACCTAAAGGACCTAGATAGGGTTAAAAAGTAACAGAAAGAAGCCATACAGTGTGCCAAACCTGCCCTGATGACTATAATTTTGGGATCTTCTCTTTTCTGCTGCCCCAGCTGTGGTGAACCCAACAAGGATGGGAAGACTGGTGAGACACATGGTAGATCAATAGCATGCAGCATGGCACATTAGCAGAAGGTACTGGGACTGCAGAGAGAGTGTGGTGCTGGTCCCAGGAGGTGAAGGAAGGGTTGCCATAGTGCCAGGGCCATCTTATTGATGGGCATTGAGATGAAGAAAGATTCACAGTGAAAATTATGGAGAAGTATTGAGGGTACAGAGCTCTGTCAAGAGCTGTCAATCTCATTGTCTCCATATTCAATCTTGCAGAAGAAAGCTTTCCCTGATGGGCACAATATTTGGGAATAAACCCTCCGGTCTTTCAGTAAGACTACGTCAAGTGAAGCCCCAGGCTGAGCAGGGATTTTCCTGTGCAAGTGTATCCCTCATATATAATGCCTTTGATTTCACACTTTCTGGCCTCTGCTTGTCTCTTTCTGATACTTGTTTCACTTGTATTCCTACTCAATGTAAGACACGCAGGGGTGACAGTGCTGGCAGGATATGCAGGGATTTAAAGTATCTCATTAGCACTAATAATATTAATTACACCACAGAACGAAAACATTCCACAGTATCTAAAGCAAAGGTTCATTTATATATACTATTGTCAAAGCTGCCTACCAAGGAGAGCATTGTGTGAATGACAGATGCAGAAAAATGTATTTATCCAGGCCATGGGAAGCCTTTACTCCTCTGAGAGTTAGTCACTGAGGAGGGACAGAGAGATTGGAATTGTCCAAGGCATTAGCACTAATGGCAGTATTAGGAAAGGTTCTGGAAACATAAATGATCTTTGCTTTTTGCATAATGTATCTATTTGACCAAACAGGAATTTTAGCATAATGCCAGTCGACTAAACAGTACAAATCCCCAGGACACAGGTGACTGCAAGTGGAAATCAGCACAGAGTATGAAATGCTAACAAAAGCAGAATTGCTGGAATGGATTGAATAACTGCTTGTAACCTTTTTGCTACATGGAAGGCGTAAGACGCCTTAGGAAACTGCAATCTGTCCAAAACAAAATTATTTCCTGACTTTCACCAACTAGCAGATGCTGTAAGACTGGAAGATGTGGATTCCTAACTTTTCCAAAGATTTGCTCTCTAAATTTTCATTGTTGCAACTCAACATTTTCTCCTTAACCATAAAAGCAGCTAATGTTGGCTTGTCTCCTATTACTATCCCCTCATGTCTGGTTTCACAGGCTTTTTTGATGGGGTAGGAGGAGGGGCAAGAATTCAATTTCTAGTTCTTGTAAATTTGGGGTTGTTCTGCTTTGTCTCTGATTGTCCAGTGACCTAATAGCTGAAAGTCTGGGCTGGTCTTCTATAAAAAGGTCTCCTCATCATCATGGCTCAGCTTAGCGAAGAAAGATTTGAGAAGGGCTCTCCCCGCGTTTGCTACAAGCGCGCTGGTGGCTAAAAAGGCCAATGCGCAATAGGCAAGTCCGGTCACAAAAGGCACAGTGGAAAGTCTCCACAGGCTGGATTGGCGAGGCACAGTTCTTTCTGTGCTGTCTTTTCTCTTCCAGAGTGATCCTACGTGCGGTCTCAAAGGAAGCAGCAGCGTTATAGATGGTGTGCCTCCATGCCTCCCGATTGGAGGCCAGAGCAGACCATTGATGGTGGTCAATATGGCCAAGGCTGAGGTGTTGTTTGAGGGAGTCCTTGTATCTCTTCTTCGGGGCTCCTCTCTTTCGGCAGCCGGTCTCCTAGAGCTCCAAAAAACAACCAGCTCTGAATTCTCATGACATTGAGGGGTTCTCTGCAGAAAACATCAGTCCTGCAGGCAGGAGAAGCACCTTTGTGCCATATGCCTGAAGCACCTGGGTCATGTGGGACTGAGGGCCCAGTTCATCTGTGTCTTCATAGTGCACTCTGGCATTAGTGCTAACACCATCTGAGCCCCCTCTCTGAGGAATGTCCCTCATGTGATCATGGAAGTACAACCAAACTTAGCAGCTTCCAGTCTAAGTGTGAATTTGCCCTCACTGCAGAAGAAGAAATCCAGGCTACAGTTGTTTTCTCTGAGTGAAAAGTAAAAATTTCTGTTGCAAATTCTGGTGACATCAGAGAGAGGGCTCAGCCTGAGGCTTTAGTAGACAATCCTGGATACTTATTCTACAGTTCTCAGGATTAGGTGAGTTGTTTGGAGAAGTTAGTCCTTTCCATGGTTCTGTGGGCAGCAAGAATCCAAGCAGGAATTTTATTTTTCAAAAATAGAAAGACTTTCTCCCAAAAGAAGCTTGGCATTAGATTAAGTATGTTTTCCTTGGCCCACAGAGAACGCAGCAAAGCTGAACGTGAGAAATGAACTAAAACTTGAATGGAGTGAGCAGGAAGAGCTCTTTCAAGGCTATTTTTACCACTTTGGCACCCTCCTTTTCTTCCTGTGAGTGTGGTTCTCTGTTCGTCTTCCTCAGAGAAGGAAGCAGGGTGAGGATGCTGAGTATTCACAAAGGGCTTAGAACAGCATCTCACTTCAAAAGTACCCAAGCAGGGTCCAGCTGATTAAGAGCCAGAGTGACAATTCCTTTGGCAACTGAGGCAGTGGGGAGCGAAGTGTTGCTCGGTAATGCCATTGCTTTTTAAATGATTCTGTCTGTTTTCCAGTCACCTGTTGGTATAGCTGTGGCCCTTAGGCATGTGACAAATACATTGTAACAGAAAGAGTTCAAAGCATAAGGGGATAAGTGAGCAGATGGATGGGCAAAGACATGCTAATCTCAAAGCTAGTGCAGGTGTTTTATCAATGGAAACTTGTCCTCAAGCCTACCACAAAAGCACTGAGTGGGACTGTTGATGGAAAGTGCATAGATAGGACTCATGGGACAGGGCATGGACTGATTGAAAATATTCCTTCATCACAACTGAGTGGGTTTAGTGCCAGAGAAGTAACTTTAATCTACAACCCTAAACAGTAACAAAAACAAGTTATGCTATACCTCTGGCTGGGCAGAGCAGGAGGTTGGTGTTTCCTGCATTAGAAGGAATGGTGATACCAGGCTGGTGATGCAGAGGGTTGGTGTGTCAGTTCATGGGTTTCATCTTGCTGTTGAAATGGGTAGCAACTGACCATCACAGGATATTCAGTCCAATTCCTTGGTCTGCCACAAAGCCCTTGTGCAAAAGCATGCTGAAAAGTCACCTGGGCTGCAGTTGAGATGGGCCATAATTCAGGGCTGAAGGGACCACAAGACCTAAAATCCACCCAAGCCTTTGTGCTTCTCATTACCTTGTCATGGCCTGGAAACCACTAGGAGGAAACAAAATGCCTGTCACACTGATGGAAATTTGATCACCTGAACCTGAGGTATTCTATAAGTCAAGGTTGGTGACACTGCCACTCCTTGTAAGAGTGTCTTGAAGGAGATTTGTAGGAGGTTGTGAGCTTCTCAGGCACTTGGAGAAGTGCATGAGATTGCTGGCTGAAGTCGAGTGAAAAAACAGCCCACAGTCTTCATTGAAGTGCATCATGTTACCAGGAAAGCATAAAGCATTTTTCTGCAGGTGGGTTTACAGTTTGTGAATGTGTTCAAAGGGCAATGATTTGCTGGCCCATACATCCAGGTCAGGGCCTGTAATTCAGCACACTTAAACTGCCATTTCCAATGGCAGTCATAGTGAAGAGGAGGCCTCCCTTTCCTCAACTAAGAGCCAATTGCCTGCATTTTTGGTGTTAAGTCTAGGGGAAATCTGCCAAGACAGTGGAAATGATCCCATAAGATAAACTGCTGACAGTATTGTTAGATGATCTGCTGGAATGATCTGGGGGAATACTCAGTAAAATGAGCTTCAGTTTCCCTCTTTTGAAGAGTTTCAAGTCTCACTGGGGGCACTGTTGGGAAACAAAGTTGCATCTGTCCATCATGACAGCAATTTACCATGTCTGAACAAAGATGCAGAGAAACTTTTCTAACCAAAAAACCTGAACTTCTGTGACAATAACTTGCACTGATCAGGTACTCTGACACAATTTTGAACACGCAGTCTGGGTAAATTGTTCCAGCTTCCCTTACTTTGCAACAATGATTAAAGGAAGGTTTAGGTGATCTTTAAAACAACGCTTCTGTATTGCTGCCCATGGCACTGAAAGCACTGAGATTGATTGTGGATGCATCAAGCAGCTTTGACAGATGGTTGTTCCAACTGTAAACATTTGGAAAGTCAATAAAGGTAATAAATCCCTGCAGCATATGGGAAAAAGACAGTTGAATAAAGGATTTGGGGATGTTTGGACTGGATGCTGCAGAGGACTGCCCTCCTCTGGGATAGGACAGCTACCATTATGATACATTGCATTTGATGGTTTTATTTCATCATATGAACCCAGAGGCAAAGCACGATGTGCTGAACATGCATTTAACTGGGAGATGGAAAGAATGTGAGAGGGTTTTTGTACTTCTGCCTGGTTTATCTGGGAGAGACTGCAAGATTTTTGAAATGGGATAATAGATGTCCAAGTCCTATTTTTGGACCTGATCTAGGAACAAATCTGAGAAGATTTTGTAAATGTCTAAAGGTGCAGGTAGATCTATGTCTTTAGTCATTTAGGGTTCCTGGAAGAGCCATATATACCAACTGATATCTAATCTACGGGTGCTTTTTGGATATCTCCAGAACCTTTCCTGCATCTTACAGGATTCTTAATGCTCCAAACCTCAGCTAACTAGAACCTTTGCTAATTACCGAAACAAAGTTTTGGACAATCATACTCTTTGGACCTGATGACAAAGCTACTCTGCAAACCAGGACTTCTATGCAAATTTCAGAAGTTCAAACCCACATATTTACAGTGCCAGGTCCTTGCATCCTTTCTCAGGAACAGAAGTGCTCAGCTACACCGATGTTTCCAACAGAGTCAAGGAAAAGTGAAGTTGCACTTGGTAGCAGACTCCATCCAAGAAATTTAACAATACTTATTCTTATGGGGATGTCACAAATTGTAAGATCCAATCTGGTGTTCCTGAAGTCACTGGAGGGTGGACAATAAGCACTAAGTGCTCTCTACGAAGTATCTTGTGAATCCAGCATCATATTATTAGCGTCTTCTTTGCCTCAGGTTTTAGGGAGAATCCCTTATAGTTGCAGGTGCGAGAGCCCTCAGTGAGATACAAAAATCTTCAATGACAAATGTCAACAAATGGTACAGAATTGTAATGCTTTGTTAGCTACTTATTCTAGTTTTTATTTTGCTTCTCCCCATTTCTCTCTTGTTGTCCCTCATGCCCACCCCTGCACTAGTTTCCATAGAAACAAATGTGCAGAATGGGTTCCTCTGCATCCTCTAGTGGGATTCAGCCAGCAGAATATATTCTCTTTGTAGATCAATTGTTGTAAACTAAAAAGTCACCTTTGACAAAATCAAGGTGTTTAACCTGCGAAGAACACAAACAAGCTGCCACTCTATTCATGAAAGGTTTGTGGTCTCTACCACAGATCAAGAGGTGCTTTCTCTTGTAAAAATAGAGAATGTGGGTACACATGATTACTGACCTGCATCCCCCTGCCCACGCTGTGCCAGGATGCACAGACCAGTGTGAAACAGTTGTGGTTACCATGGTGTGAGGCTGAACACAGACACTCCCTGCCAGGAGCCAGCTTGCACAACACAAACGCTGGCAGGGCAGTGCTGTAAAAACTCATTAGAGCTGTAGATGAGAGTCCCATTTCCCTAGAAATTCATGCAGGGACACACCTGGTGTTGCTGTGTCTGCAAGATTTCACCCCCATGTCCTCATATAGTGCTTAACTGACACATTTCTGGGTAGTTTGAGACAGAGCATTAATCTTTACTTTTATTAAATTGTGATAACTGCATTTGAGCAGGCATTTTCACTGAGAAACAAACCCGTATGGTTTTAAGACTTTGTGGAGCATTAAAAAGAATAAGTTTAATAATAGGATCTTTTTCATGTATGGATGACTCTTGTCAAGAAAAAAGCTCAATGTTTAGTGCCCACATGTCCAAAGATTTGAGGTCAAGAGCTACTCACACAAACACTTTGCTGCCTCTTTGCAAAGCCAACAGGGCCTATACAGTGATTTTGAAAGGGCTGTTGATCAAGTTCAGTTAATTTTGTTGGTTTATGACAAGTATTCTAAGTAACTCACACTTCCATTTCTTCCACCTCCATTTAAATTTTCTTAGACAATTATATTTAAAAAATAGCAGTTAATTACAGGGGCACTGTGACATCAACCTTTGCAGACTTGAATGCACCAGTTCACACAATACAGTAAAGCACAAAAGATTACAAAAAAAAAGATAAAAAAAATTCATTACATTCTGTCAATTATAGTCTCTTCAAAGCTAAAAATTCCAGTTTTCTGGGCAATGTCAGGAATATTTACAGGGATTGGATGCTTCACCACTTACCAGTTACTACAACTTTCATATTTTTTTCTTTGTGCAGAAGTAAGCCTTATTTCTCCACAGAAGGTTTACATATTTGAAAAATGGAAAGGGGAGGAAAAAACTAATTAATTTTGATTTGTGACTATACCTGGAAGTCATGAGTTTGCCAAAAGCTACCTATTAGCACCTCAAAAAGCACCCAGCTCTTAAAATTAAGTCTCTCCAGAGTCCTGAGCCACCTTTTAATTTTATTTTCTGAAGCTGGAGAATATCCATTTGCTATTCACAGTCATCCTCTCACAGAATGATCATGTTATTTTAGCGAAGCCCCAGACATAAAAAATTCTAGCAGACAGACAAATTATCCACTAGATCTTGATGGTTTCTTTGCAGAATGATGAATAGTTCTCTCAGAGTCACATTTCCCACTGACACTCCACTGGTACCTCAAGCTGCCTCCAGCCACCTCCTGGTTTCTCCATAGCACCCTTCCAGACCTAATAAAGTAATCTAGTTGTCAGAAATCTCATGACATACTGAAGCAGTACTGCAACTGCCTTCAGCCATGGCTCCATGATGGCAGCGCTCCCTCTCCTCTAAAGGCAAAAACCTAAACCCTCTGTATTACTCAAAAACCAGGCACAGCTGCCTCTCAGAAGTTTTTTGCCATTTTCCTTCAGTTCTGTGTCTGGATGCAGACTGCTCTTCCTTTCTTAGACAATCTGCTGATTGGAGATCTCAGTTCAGTAAACCACTATTGTCCTGTTTATAAACTGCAGGTAATTTCTCTTCCTCTCTTCATGAGGGTTGTAATATGAAGATGCCAATATTTTGGTCTGAATTGCCAACTGAAAACCATTTTTGTCTGTTTTGCTAGAAACCATCTGCAGATGAGAGATCTGTTCTGCATTTCCATGATCTCTGGACCTTCCTGTGTGACCTCCTTTGTTTAACAAATGGTTCACCGTGGCTCCAAGATGTGCAGAACATACCTTTTGCTCACAGATCCCCTCTCCTGTCTGCTGGTGTAACTCATCACCCTTCAACCATAGTGCCTTGCTTTCCACAATGTAAAGGTTTTATCCCTTGATTATCCAGTCTAATTTCAAATTCGATCTGCTGTACATTTTCCAGGACAGCTCATCACCTCATAACATCATGGTCTGGTAAAGCTGTAACAGATACATTTATCCAGAAGTAACATCTGATTCCAGGAAAATTACAGAGCACTTCCACTTTTAACAAAGCAGCACAATAAAAAGTGCACATTCCACTGTTAAATGAACTGAAATATCACCATCCTGTTACGTGAACACTACAGGGGTGTTCAGCTTTCCTCAGTAATATCACAGATAATGATCTGGTTCTTTATATGTCTGGATTGATATGGGAACATTCAAGACATGAACATTTTTATTTACTTGAAACTGGACTCTCCTCCATCATTTGCCAAGGGATTTGCATTCTACTGACAGTTTTAAGGTCAAGCACACTTTTTAGTTCCTATAAATGCTCCTGTTGGCCAATGAATACCATGATTAAGGACCATGAATACCTTGTTCTGGTGGTTTATGAAAGTTGTAAGCTTTTATTTTACTGAGAAAACAGTATGCAAAATTTCTTTTCACAACTAAGTTGCCTGCTCTTGTTTCCTGCTTAAATGACAAAAGCCTGCTCAGCAGATACAGGGCTCCCAGCTTTGCCTTTTCCTTCTCTACCCCGGAGGGATTTTGTTATCTTCTGTGATTTTCCGGCTCTTTGCGGCTCATATCCAAGATAGTATTCACAAACGCCATCATTGCCAGATCTCATGCACATTTTACGTTCTGTTCTGTGTTTGCCCTATTCAAGGTACCACACATCATTATCACTGCCTGTGTGGTCAGTGATTTTAACGTGCCAAGTCGTGATTTTGCACTGCTAATTGCGTGAGTTGTTTGTCCGCTTTTAGTTCCCATGCCATCTCCTTCAAGGGATTTCTTTCAAGGATGATCTTTGTGAGGAGATCCAGAATCATCATCCATCCTGTGTTATTTTATTTTCAAACCAGGTGTTTCCTCCCCATACAGAGATCATTTCTCCATCTCACCAATAACAGATAATAATTTCTTTCTTTTATTTTTTTTTCTTTAATAGCAAAACAAGATTATACTGTGGGCAGATTCAGCTTTTTTTGAAGCAAGTACTACTTTCTGGCCCAAATCAAGAACTTCGGCCAGGCAGCTCTCTTCTGGAGAACAGATGCCAGCATTTGGCTGTGTGTCTAGTCAAACAAAAATCTTGAGATGTATCTTGGCATCAACAAATCTGTATCAGTTTTGCTTTTTTAAGCAATGCCCAACAGTCCCATCTGAGATTCACTGCTGGATTACAGTCTGCATGGAGCCTGCCTTAGATTTGAACCAACCTGTCACACTTAGTCAGCTGGCAGGATCTCCCTATCCTGTCACTTTTACTTTTAAAGCACAATCAAAACCATTCTGCTTCCCAAGCTATCACAACAGCTTGTTCCCAGCACTTTGGGTTTTAATTTGATTTAAGATTCCTTGACATTAGTTCAAGCAAATCTAATCATCCATTCTGCTCTTTAGATTGTCACTACTGATAGTTTATTCTCTGCTGGTAAGCAATAAAATATAACCTGAACTTCTAACTCCATCCCTTTAGGCAATCCCCACTCTTATCTATTTCCTCTACACAATTAGTACTATTCCTTGTAATTTCATCAAAGCACAGAGCATTTGTGGGGGAGCTTTATTTTCTGATATGATGGTGTTAAAATCTGTTCCAGAAATGCAGTGTCAGAAAAGTATTTTTTTCTGGTACTTGGTTCTTCATTTATTTTTTTTTTTTGGTTGGTTGGTTGGTTGGTTGGTTGGTTGGTTGGTTGGTTGGTTGCTTATTTTTTTAACCCCTTTTTCTTTAATCTGCTATAGAAGTCCTCCCAACTCCAGGTGAAATTTCCTAACTCCCCACCAGCCATGCTGCTGGCACACAATTAAATTTTTCTTAGCTAATATACTCCAAGGTCTTAGAGGTTAGACATAAAAAGACCTGTCATTCTCTTCTAAACTGATTGCATTTCCTCTCTCAGATATCAGAGAATGTGTGTTGTTTTGGTTTTTTGATTGTTTGTTTGTTTTTTAACAAAATCTCTTTTATTTCATTACTTTCTGATAGTTTTCCTGGAACAGCCAGCTATAGTGTTTACAGTAACCTACTTTATGGGATTGGTTAAATTACAACACTTCACTCCTCTCTCTCACTACTCCAACTATGACATTTTCTGTACATTGTTAAATTTTGGTATGTTCTAACAGCTGCAGAAGGCTTGTCTGGAGTCAGCACTGGCATATCTTCCGGGAACCACACATTTTATTGCACGCTTTTCCCATCTCCCAGCAGATGAGCCTTGTATCAGCCTCAAAGAATTCATTATACTGTTTTAGTCTTACTGAGGCTCCATCTCAGGCCTCCTTAACTTGGCCTCCTGGCTCATGTATGGCTATGCATATTTACTTCCCCCATAAGTATTTCTCTTCCATCCACTTGCTTCTTCCCTTGAAACTATGCAAGCATGTGGCTTTCACAACATCCTGCATCTCAGAGCTTCACCACCAAGCAAATGTCAGATGAAGCTCATGTCCTGATAGCTTTGGAATCTGTCTCCTTTTAGCTTCTTTTGCAATGTGAATATTAAGGGAAAATTAAGCAATCCCCACTTACACTTTCATAGTCTGTCAGTCATCTGTCCACTCTTTGGTCCCATACCCATGATGTTACTCTCAGCCTGAAGTATCCTACATTACCTACTGTTACAGTTTCAAAATCTTTAATGGAATTTTTTTTCCCTTCTCCCTTACCAACACAGAGGTTTGGGAACTGGAGCTCATCCCCACTACGGCTCCTCGAACCAGCTAGCAAAGGATGGCTGATAGCTCTGCATTTCAACTTAGTGGGTGGGGAAGTTTCAGGGAGGTGGGGCAAGGTGGGAGTGAGGTTTTTTCTGTTTTTTTGCCATACTTTTTTTTGCTCTGGCTGCTGTGTGGGTGCCAGACTCCCATTTCCTTGGCTGGTGGGAGCACTTGGAGGAAGCTCCCTTGGCTCAGCCCCCCAACTCCACAGTGCCCTGTGCTATCATCTGAGAGAGAGCAGTTGCCACGACCTGGATTTACTAGACTCCCTGAGGGCCAACACCATTTGCAAAGGAGTTGTTAAAACACCCACCCCACCAATGCTTTTGGAAAAAGCACTTACACTTGCCCATGGGAAAGGTTTCAGCATGTCCTCTGTGGCTGCCACTTTTCCATGTGATTTTTTTGGAACCAGCCTCACCGGAGCTCGTGAGTGATGTTTGTGGCCACTGCCTCCTAAAATGCAGCAAACCCCTGCTGTCCATNTTTTTTTCCCTTCTCCCTTACCAACACAGAGGTTTGGGAACTGGAGCTCATCCCCACTACGGCTCCTCGAACCAGCTAGCAAAGGATGGCTGATAGCTCTGCATTTCAACTTAGTGGGTGGGGAAGTTTCAGGGAGGTGGGGCAAGGTGGGAGTGAGGTTTTTTCTGTTTTTTTGCCATACTTTTTTTTGCTCTGGCTGCTGTGTGGGTGCCAGACTCCCATTTCCTTGGCTGGTGGGAGCACTTGGAGGAAGCTCCCTTGGCTCAGCCCCCCAACTCCACAGTGCCCTGTGCTATCNTTAGTTTTTCCTTAAACTGAGACAGATTAAGTAAAATAACTATCACTCTGCAGATCCCAGTGGCATCCAGTTGATCCTCTTCTTGTGGTCTTCTCACTGATGGTTTTAAGCCATTAACCATTTCAGACTCTCACACCAGGCCATCAATTAACCCTTTCTGATCCTCATCACAAATGCAGCACTGCCTTGTAACTGTGCCCCATGGAGGNAGCCTGAAGTATCCTACATTACCTACTGTTACAGTTTCAAAATCTTTAATGGAATTTTTTTTCCCTTCTCCCTTACCAACACAGAGGTTTGGGAACTGGAGCTCATCCCCACTACGGCTCCTCGAACCAGCTAGCAAAGGATGGCTGATAGCTCTGCATTTCAACTTAGTGGGTGGGGAAGTTTCAGGGAGGTGGGGCAAGGTGGGAGTGAGGTTTTTTCTGTTTTTTTGCCATACTTTTTTTTGCTCTGGCTGCTGTGTGGGTGCCAGACTCCCATTTCCTTGGCTGGTGGGAGCACTTGGAGGAAGCTCCCTTGGCTCAGCCCCCCAACTCCACAGTGCCCTGTGCTATCATCTGAGAGAGAGCAGTTGCCACGACCTGGATTTACTAGACTCCCTGAGGGCCAACACCATTTGCAAAGGAGTTGTTAAAACACCCACCCCACCAATGCTTTTGGAAAAAGCACTTACACTTGCCCATGGGAAAGGTTTCAGCATGTCCTCTGTGGCTGCCACTTTTCCATGTGATTTTTTTGGAACCAGCCTCACCGGAGCTCGTGAGTGATGTTTGTGGCCACTGCCTCCTAAAATGCAGCAAACCCCTGCTGTCCATAAATATAACTGCACTGAAAGGGGCAGAGATAGGACTTNTTTCAGACTCTCACACCAGGCCATCAATTAACCCTTTCTGATCCTCATCACAAATGCAGCACTGCCTTGTAACTGTGCCCCATGGAGGAAGGATCATTTCTAAGGATCTTCCTCCCTGTTATCCAGACCTGCATCAGCTTCTACTACCCTACATTTGAGACAGTGACAAAGGACAAGCACTGCTGTCCCATCAGTATGTATGCAGCCTTTATTACTTTTGCAGGGGGTGGCCATGAAAAGCAAGAGGAGGGCAAACCTGTGGGTGGCACCGCCGTGGTATCCTGGATGGGGAGGAAGGGCAGCATGAAAAAGTCTTGGCTGGTAGAACAGAGTTTAACAGTGACCAAGCCAAATGGGGACCATGCCAATAACAGATAAATATCAGCTGGTATCTGCACCTTTAGACAGCAGTGCAGCTGAGTGTCCTGTGGCTTGGGGTGCTCAGTACTCAGGTTTGTAAAATCATGTGCTTGTATCTCTGTCTAGTCCCCTCACTTATAGCCCCTCTTCTGACTCATTCCAGACGTCTGTAGCATAGAATGACAATCAGGTAGCACAGAGGATGTACCTCCATCAGCCCTGAGGTTCTGTTACTGGTTCAGTTACAGTGTACCATCGCTAAAGCTGCATGGCAAATCTGAAGCCAGGCAACAGGCAGGAAGGAGGGGTGGAAAAGAGATGAATGGTCCCTCTGTTTGCTTACCCACTGGCCTGCTAGGGAGACTGGGCCAGAATGTGAAACTGTTTACCCAGGGGTATCAGCAGATAAACTGAAATTATTTATCTAGGTGGCTGGGTTATGAAGGTCTGCAGAGATAATTACTCAACCTGAAATTGTCTGTCAGCCCATCTGTGCATCACCAGACAAGGACCCAGAGGAATCAGTACCAAATTCAAAATTGCATGTCTATTCACTCTTCAGCCTATTTACTTCTCCAGGTCTGAGACACGAAGCAGACCAGCAGAAACATGAAGTACATCTCAGGCTGGATCAGCCTGCTTCTGAGTGGTATAAAATGCTACAAATTTTCGGACCATCACTGCAGTTTTTGGAGACTTCAAAATTTACATGGGAATCACTAAGATATACTGGCTTAACAACCTCTAGGACCACTAGAAAATGAACCATATGGGCCCATTCCCTCATGTGTTTAAAGTGCTTGTCCATTTGTACCCAGCCATTCAACTCTATCTGATATTATCAATATTTCCTCATGTGTCTCCCTGTCTGGACTGCACAGCGAGAGAGGCAAAGAAGGGTATTGAGTCAAGTGGTGAGATTTTTATTGTAAATAACAGTTCTTCTTTCTCCCATGGGATATTAGTGGATAAATCTCCAGAGCCCTGTTTCTTGGGCTTCTCCAATAAAATTATGGCACCTCACATTTTTTTCTGGAAAGGAGGATTGGAGTGTGGGTTCACATCCCTGCAAGGAATGCAAAACCACTGTAAGTCTGTGGTGTTGTTGCCACCTCTGTGAGAGAAGCACTTAAAGGTGCAGTGTCACAAAACATCTTACTGACCTGGCGCCTTACAGTTGTAATTTGGCTAACAGGTGAGAAGGATGGATCAGGAGGATTTGTGAGTTGCTTACACAGGATGTTCACCTCTGTCATTTTGTAGCCTTAGTTTTACCACATTTTTGAAGTGGTGGGACATGGCTCTTTGAGGAGAGCTAAGACTTACTGTAGTCACCCTCTATCCATCAAGTCCAGAGGGAAAAGATGCATTTTTCTTGGAAAGTACTTATCAATGCCTATTTTCAACAACCTCAAGGAAAACCATGCATTTCTGCTTCTGTGTCAAGCAGAAGAATTACTTGACAGTAGGCAGAGAATTTGCTCTTCTGAGAAGGTGTATCAGGTCTCTGTGGCTGGGTTTTGGTACAGGGTGGGAGGGAGAGGGAGGCTACAGTGGGGTATTTCTGTGAGAAGCTGCTTTAGAAGCTTCCCCTGTGTCTGGAAGAATCAATGCCGATTAGCCCCAGGATGGACCCACTCCTGGCCAAGGCTGAGCCAATCAGGAATGATAATAACACCTCTGTGATAACGTACCTAAGAAAGAAAAAAAAGTTATTGCACAGATGAAAACTGCAGCCAAAGAAGAGAAGAGTGAGAACACATAAACAACTCTGCAGACACCAAGGTCAGTGGAAAAGGGGGAGGAAGTGCCCCAGGTGCCAGAGCTGAGGTTCCCCTGCAGTCTGTAGTGCAGACTGTGGTGAAGCAGCTGTGGCCCTGCAGCCCACGTAGAACAACAGGAGTGCAGAGATTCACCTGCAGCCCATGGAGGAGACCACACTGGAGTAGGTGGATGCCCAAAGAAGGCTGAGACCTCCTTTGCTGGAGGCCCACGCTGGAGCAGGGTTCTGTCAGGGACCTGTGGGAAGAGAAGACCATGCTGCAGCAAGTTTTCCTGGTAGGATCTGTGCCCTGTAGGGATCCCCCCATGCCAGAGAAGCCTGTGCCTGAAGGAGTGCACCNAGTGCAGACTGTGGTGAAGCAGCTGTGGCCCTGCAGCCCACGTAGAACAACAGGAGTGCAGAGATTCACCTGCAGCCCATGGAGGAGACCACACTGGAGTAGGTGGATGCCCAAAGAAGGCTGAGACCTCCTTTGCTGGAGGCCCACGCTGGAGCAGGGTTCTGTCAGGGACCTGTGGGAAGAGAAGACCATGCTGCAGCAAGTTTTCCTGGTAGGATCTGTGCCCTGTAGGGATCCCCCCATGCCAGAGAAGCCTGTGCCTGAAGGAGTGCACCCCATGGAAAAGTGAATCACAATGCAGCAGTTTGTGCAGAACTGTTGCCTATGAGATGGACTTATGCTGGAGAAGTTCATGAAGGACTGCCTCCTCTGGTGAGTGGACCTGCCATGGGGAGCAGGGGAAGGACTCCTCTCCTTGAGCAGTGGCAGAAACAACTCACTGTAACTCCTATTCCCTGTCTCCCTGCCCCACTTGGTGGGAGGAGGTAGAACTTGGAAGGAGGGAGTGGTGAGAGGAAAGGTGTTTTTAAGATTTATTTTACTTCTCATTCTCCTGTTCTGATTTTGTTAGTAATAAATTTAATTAATATCCCCACTTTGAGTCTTTTTTGCCCAGGAAGTGAATCCTCCCAGTCCTTAACTCATGAACCCTTCATTATGTTTTCTCTTCTCTGTCCAGTTGCAGAGGGGAGTGAGGGAGTGGCTTTAGTGGGTACCTGGCATCCAGACAGGGTCAACCCACTACAGAAGGCTCCACAGGCATGGAAGTGTGTAAGGAACTGGTGATACTCTTTCATGCTGAAAAATTTTCAGCTAGTCAATACTGAAAACAAAAGCCACAAAAATGCGTTTCTTTCCATGGCAACTCCCTGCTTCCCCTCAGCTCTCCATGACAACAGGCTGCTCTTCTGGATCCAGTCCCTAAAAATGTGGAATTATGCACATGCAGGAATATCACCAAGATTGGGTCCAGAAAGGATTTAAGACACTTTTGTTTCTTACAGGAGAAAACTCTGATTGTGAGAAGTGGTCAAGCCCTGGGAAAGCATCAAGCAGCTTCTTTAGGGGAAATTCAAATGCAGTTTAAGGAGAATAGAAATTATTTCAGAACAGGTCAGCTTTAGTAAGAGTCACAGTGAATTACATCTTTGACAGCAGACAGCTGCAAGGTCTACTGATGTTTTGAGCAAGAAGAATAGAAAGTCATAACTCTATTGATTGGTCATTTGTCATGTGAAGTGTGTTTTAAAGAAAGCAGAGGAAATAAGCAGAGCCTTAGCACTCATGTATGGGAAATGGACATCTGTTTCCCTGAGAAACCCCAGTGTCTGCAGGCAGAACAACTGGCAGCCCAACCACCTATGCCAACAGCTGGGCAGAGCACTTCCTTCTACATTTCAGGAATTTAATATTTTGATTCCTCCCACCACCCCTAGAAAGCTTTCAAAAAGCTCCATGGTCCAGGCACTCCTTTGAAATATTCCTTCCTGCCCTTTCTGCAGAGGGGAAAAGAGAGTACAGCAAAGAACCTGCTACCATGACAGAGGAAAGAGAAGCACAGGGCATGTTTCCAAGTAGGAACATTTCAATTATTAACCAAAACATTGCAATTTTCAGCTGAAATTATACCGGAATTCAAATCTGTGCCCTTCTTTTATTTCCCTCTCCCTTGTTCCAGAGCCCCAGATACTTCATCACTAATAAAACATTTAGGAGTGATAGTAAGAACTGTGGAAAAGAACATGATGAACATGGAAAAGCAATGTGGGGTTTTTGTTGTTGTTTTTTGTTTGTTTGTTAAAATATTAATATGCCACTGAGATCTGGAAAAAAAATACTTCAGCCCCTGCCACAATAGGCATGGAAAAGACAAAGAGTAAATGACACTTCGATCATGAAGCAGCTCCTGGTAGGATGCAGAAGCCTTACCCTAGTAGAAGAGAATATATGCATATTCAAAACCATTTACCAAAGTAGTGAAGAGAAGCAATACTTTCCTTTGACTTGGAATTCCCGCTTCTGTTCAGCTGGGAATAGAGGCATAATTAAGCAAAGCATTTAAATAAATTTCTTTCTGCCTTAATCAGAGCTGTTCAAATAAATAATTTTTCAGTTCAGTAACTAAACCAAAATAATACTTGTAGACATATATTTAAGTTGTCTGAAATTAAACTTCAGACTCCCTTAAATATTTTCGGTGAGCAGAGATATTTAACTGAAATGAGATGGTGACTCTTCATTTTAAGCGCTGTTACAGTTTCAGAATCTTTTATGGATTTTTTTGTTTTGTTTTGGGTGGGGTTTTTTTTCGTTTGTTTGGTTGGTTTTTGTTTGTTTGTTTTGTCCACCACACAGTGGTTGGGAGCCAGAACAACTTGGCTTGTTGAAGACCAGTTCTCTCACTACCTGCTCCCACAGCCAGCTGTCTAAAGCCTAAACAAAGGGATAGCTAATAGCTTTGCATTGCAAAGTGATGGCTGGGAGAGGATTGAGGGAGGTGTTTTCTTTTTCTGGGGAGAGGACTTCACTTTTTTCCCTGGTTTGGGAGGTGGTCAGAGAGAGGTTTACTGGTGCTCATCTTTTGCCAGTGTGCTACACGTTTGTTCTCCATCTGCTTGGGTGCCCAGCACTGAGAGGAGGGTTCTGGCTCACACTCCAGCTCTGCACATCCTGTGCTGTTCTCCTGAAAGGACAATCCCCACTGCCTGGATTTGCTATGGACTCATCGGAGGGGCTGGAATCCCTACCTGTGCCTTTGCCTCGCCCGGGCCTGACAGCGCCCCCCGGTGGCCGTGAGTGAGGCACCACAGCCCGGCCTCCCGAGGCGCGACAGCGCCCCCTGCTGTCTGTGACAGAAGGGGCAGAGAGAGGACTTGGTTTCAAAGTTTTGGTTATGGTGCTGCTGTTTGTTGTGTTCTGGTTTCTGTTATACGTATATATATTTGTAGTAAAGAACTGTTAACCTATTTTCTACATCATCTGATTGAAAGTATCTTAATTTCAAAGGTTGTGGTGGCTTGAGGAAAACTAAAAAAGTAATTCAGTCCTCTGGAAATGAGAAGCAGAGAAAAAATGAGAGCAGTAAATAATGTATTGCTGTTTTAACAAGAAGCTGTAAGCTGAGAGGAGGGGATAAGAAATATAAAGTGCCATAAAAACAATATCTCTATCAAGCGGATGATATTTAGTGTTCAGAGTTATGAATTTCAGTTCCCTTGCTTGTCTCTTGCTGCTCCTATTTCAGACATGAAGAAGGACCTGAGAATTATAAAGCTTGTCCCTTTTATCCACCTCTGTAAATTCCTGCCATAAAAAAAAAAATACTATCTTTCTTGGCAAATCTTGGCTCCAGAACCTTCTCAGAGCCCAGCTACTCTCACCACAGCAGTGCAGATGTTAGGCCTCGATCCCACCCAGGCTCACACAGTGACCCAGCACACAGACAGCATAAAACTCTTCCAGCACAGCAGGGTATGTGTTGCCCTCCGTTATCCGTCACTGTGTCCTGCTGTGGCTGACTGACAATTAAGCAGGACTACAGAGATGCACAGCCTGCCTCTACCTCCGAATCCTTGTAGGACTAAACTAGTCTCTCCTGCAAAATGAAGCAGTTCTCTTTTGCTATGGAGGTTAGGGAGTTCATTTCTCCTGGTCTGCAGATATAAATAAGCAGAAACCGTTGACCATATAATCCCAGGCTTCCAGGCATTCCCCTGCCCCTTTTGTCCCAGGGATTGTTCAAACCAAACTTCTAATGGGAGGACTCTTTCTCTTATCTAGAGCACCCTTGCAGCAGGGGAGAAAAGATGCAGGGTGCACAGGAATCACCACCTGAGCACATGCAACAGAAGAGGACTTCCCTTTGGATGGGGAAGGCTTTTCCCACCTACTTCTCACCATATGGTCTTGCAGGAGAGCCAAGAGCAGTGCTCACCTTTCAGTGGCACAGTCTAAGGGATCTGCCACAGCAGGGAAAATAGCAATCCCTAGACTGCCCTTGGCTTGTCTCCAGCTTGCTTGGAGTGATTCACTTTCTGCAAGTTATTGGCAAAAATGGTACAAAGTCAAAACAGAAAATATCCTATATGAAGTATTTATAACAGAGGGAGGGAGGTGTGGGTTGAGGGTGGGGTTTTCTTATTTCTTTTGCAGACAGAACAAGAGAGAAAGGTTCCAGGTAAGGAAGTCTGATGCTGGTGGCTGAGTAAAACCATCAGCCCTTAGTAAACTGCTGACAATCACAGAGGTCTGCCTTGATTTGTGGGTCTGTAGCTTAATGCTAAGCCATGCTGACCTTGCAGTGTCTTATTTGGATATCTGTTTCACTGCATGAAATCCCCTTCTCCCAAGATTTCTCCCTCAGTGAGAAAGGTTTTTTGCAGGATGCTTGGGGCTGTGCTTTGTGCTGCCTTTCATTGCTCTGCTTCAAAAAGAATTCTACGGAAGGACATCAGGTGACAAGCCACAGAGATTTCCATGAGTTTTGCTATGCTCAGAAGCTGAAAACCCAGATGTCAACACTCCAAAATTCAATTAGATTAAAAACGGGAGTTTGAAAGGCACTACAAATGTTGGTATATTCTCATTTTCCTTAGGGGTTTTGTGTCAAATTGTTGCCTGTAGCAAAACAAGATAGAAATGCAATTCAGAAGAAAATAAAAATAAAAATCCATGGCTTTCACGCAACTGTATGACTCCTTAAGCTCAGTCTAACAGGTAGGGATACCAATGCAGTCACTGGATCCTGACACAGGTAGGGTCAAGGAGGTAATAAAGCACAAGCATGCTGTTTATTATATGGTAAAAGCAAGGACAGGCCTGGATACAAGAGGAGTCTCCACTCCACAAACTTGCTTGCCAGATATGACATATATCGGTCATTTTATCCAGTCACTTCATACATTATTCATTACATCATATGCACATACATTTCACAGTGCTGTGCAAACAGTCTTCAACATATGTTTCTTTATTGTGTCAGTTCTGATCGTTATCTTCACCCCCGGTAAATATTTACTTCTTTGATAAGGCGAGAAATTAAACAGATCCTCTATAATTTATGCACTTCCTAGGTAAGATACAGAGATACCAAGAGGCTAAACAGACCTCATTATAAATTAGGTCCTTCTATAATTCATGCATTCTCTAGATAAGATACAGGGAAACACTATACAGACCTCATTATAAATCAGGCCTTTTCCTATGGGAGTGTAACTTAACAATCTGTTTGTTCTATTTCATGAAGCTGCAATTGCTTAATTGCTTCTTTACTGGCACGAATCACACGTGTATGTATCACACCTGTTTGCTAAACTGAGATACACTGACCCACAGCCCACAGCAAGACTGTCTCCTGTTCAGGCATCTTCATCAGGCAGTTCTGGGTTTGTCCCGTGAATGATGGCCTCTGTTCCCTGGAGTTGAGAGCCTTTCTGGAGTGAAGGACAGGAGAGAGAATATTGGATTCATGGCAACAGGGGTGAAGATCCCAAAGGCCCCTTTGAGATGTCTGGAGGGACAAAAGTCCCTCCATTGTGCAGTCCAGGTTGTACCTGGAGATCACTGAGAACTGCAGAGGGTGAAGGGTGTCAGATCAGATTTGGGAGAAAGAAGGTTTGCTGAGGATGAGGAAGGATGCTACAGTAGTTAGCTAAGAAATATAATACCAGAAAAGACTGAGACCTCAGGAAATTACTTACTCCTTCCTCCTGCCTGAGAGAAAACCCAGTCTATCTGTGCCATCCTTGGAGAGGTTTTGTCCTGACAGGTCCATTGAAGTGACCCAAGACCTTCTTTTTTGATGAATTCTCATGCCCCTGTATATTATATGTCTGGCTTAAACCATCCCTGATCCAACAGGACCTTTCTTCCAGCCTGTCCTCAGTAGACATGGAGAAAAGTCACTGCCTCCTACGCTGTGAAAGAGTCTTAGAACTCTAGACACCTGGACCCAGACCTCGCAGTCAACTGATTTGGGGTTAAAGTGTTTTGGGGCTCTTCTGTCCTGTTAAGAGTTTTAGACCTTCAGTGAATTTTTTTCCACACTGACATAATCCAGGGGTTGGGGGGAAGCAAGCTTTTTCTGTTAGGGAGAGATGAACATCAATATTCAATTGTGTTTCTAGCTCAGGATCTCAGTGTTTCTTAATAGCTCTCTCATAGAACGGCTGATGGCTTACCCTGCCATCCTGTTGTTTTCTTCCACCTATGCCTAGGGTGATGTGAGGGGTGAATTGTGTAACCTTGCACGGGGCACCAGCCCCAAAGGGAGGGCTCTCAGGGAGAAGTGGAGTTGAATAAAGGACTAGCAGTTTGGCTTGGGTGCACCTTTTTTGCTCTGGGACTGGAGCTGCCTTGCTGCCATGCAGTTGTCCCTGGAGCTGTGCTGCTTCACCTTGGACTGCTGCCCCCAGCTCAGCACTGCGGTGGGCTATGTCCTTGCTCCCCAGCCTGTGCCTGCTTCTTGCAGGAGGGTCCCAGCTGCAGAGAAAGACAAAGTGGTATTTAATTGGTTGAAAGCTTCTGTTACGGTATTGTTCTAGTTTTTTTGTTCTCTCTATATTTTTACTAAAGAATTGTTATTCCTTTTTCTACCTTTTTGCCTTACTTTCAAAGTTATAAAAACTTGGAGGGAGGGGTCTTCTTTCTGTTTCAGGAAGGTTCCTGCCTTCCTTGGCAGACGTTTGTCTTTTAAACCAAGACATGTCCAACTTCGATTTGACAAGAACACCACCACACACCCTTAGGGAAAATGAAGATGTTAAGTGAATTAAATTCTTAGGTCTCACAAGTGTCCTCTGATTTCTGTGGGGACACAATGGACCTGATTCTCATTCACATGAAGGGTTGTTTATGCTGCTGCAGTAAAAGAATTGTTATCTATGCTTTGCTGTAAATTCAGATTAGGCTCCTAATGCTGCTGCTGGGGAGAGGATTAAATTTATCACAAACAGTAGGTATGTAATATTTTGTACTCCCCAAGCAAATCCTTCTACAGTAGGATGAAAGATTAAACATTTGTGTATGTAATCCAAATGGAAGGACTTTATTCTTCATGTTAGGCAAATTAGCAAAAAAAAAAAAAAAAGTACTCATTTCCAACT
The DNA here is from genome assembly GCA_013400415.1 of Scytalopus superciliaris. Classification (NCBI taxonomy): domain Eukaryota; kingdom Metazoa; phylum Chordata; class Aves; order Passeriformes; family Rhinocryptidae; genus Scytalopus; species Scytalopus superciliaris. Next base: position 335,204 of record VXBX01000341.1, read on the forward strand.
TCTCTGTATTGACAGATGTTTTATAATTTACTTTCCTGTGGAAAAGATGCCAAAATGAAAAAAAAACAAAAAACAAAAAAAAAAAATAGTAAAAATAATTACCGGGGCTTCGTGTGGGTCCAGAGCCTTATTTATTCATTCCATTGACACATAATAGTGCTGAAGGGAGTCTACATGGAATATGAAGTCAGTAAAATGTGCTATCAGCGTCAGTCCCATATTCAGGCAGGCACAAGAGGCACCAGAAGTGCTCACACTAGAGAAATGGAAGAAGGCAAGGGTAAAGATTTTCAGCTTGCTTTTTGAGGTGAAAGTTCAGTGGAAAGTCATCAATGCCATGATGATGGACTGCCTCTCCAAGTGTTCACAAACCCAGGCTTGAGCAGTGGCCAAACTACTGTGCTTTTCTGCTAGCAAGGTGCCCACTGAGAAGCACTGGAAAGCCTGCAAGGGATTTTGGCAAGAGGAGCTACCAGGAAGACATGGCTGTGCCATGTGGGATATCATCAGGTCTGAGGGGCTCTTTGGGCACCAAATACCCTAGTAATTCCTAATAGGCAAGGGTGTTCCTTCCCCTTTGTTGCTCTCTTATTCACCTTGATGCAGAACTGCTACCGGAGCAAGGATCACTGCACATGACGTGAGGCTACCATGACAGGACACACTTGGGGGCTGCTCAGCTCCACATGCCCAACACGCCAGTCCCCTGAATGCATCAGTATTTCCTAAGGGAACATATCCTAAGGGGTTCTATGTGCATGATTTGCAAGGATATCTACTCATCCAGCTGCTTGATGACCTGATAACTGGTCTGGTATCAAGGTCCAGCATGCTCTTCACCAAGCCCTCAATCCCTCTGTACCAATACAAGCTCACAACCCAGCTTGGCTCCCTTTCTCCTTCTTTCCCTTCCTCCTTCCTTTTCATGCATGTAAGCAAGCCAAAATAGCTTGTTAGCAGTCTGATTGCATTCCACTGCTTATCATTTATTCATTCTGATTTCTGAACCAGACATAATAAATACATCCACCGTAAGATCTGAATCCCCCCTTCCAGGATGTAGAGCACATTGTAATCAATAAACATGCAGATCCTGTTGCTTTCACTGCCAGAGGCTGGCAAACCCGACATTCACTTCCTTCAATTCCCTTCGTCCTACTTCAGTTCACCTCTCTTTTATAATAACCAGGCTATTGGGAGGGAGGTATGCTAGAAGGCACTACTATCCAAAAGATAGTCTAAATAATTTTTTTCTTCATCTTTCTTCTGGGTGTGATCTTGCACATATCAAAGTCAAAAACCCCACTGCTATAGGGGGTTAAAAACCAGCTCTGAGGGTCAAGGGTGAAAACGGAGCTCCAGAAACTAGTTCCAGTTTTGGAAATCATTAGTTCTAAGAGTATCTGGCTATCACTCTGAGAAACCACCTGCAGTGAAAGCCTAGAATGAAAGTAATGTGCTCTTCAGTACACAAGGTTATTGCTGTAATGTAAAGGGCCACATGCATGCACCTATTTATCCAGGTACTGAGACAGCTCACAAGCTTTGCAGTCAGAATTGTTCCTACCATCTCTCCATCAAACCTGGGAAACAGCAGGTATACAGGAAATAACAAAATGACACCCCACAGATCCAGCTGCTGGCATGTCTAACATTCATAGTGGTCATCTGCTAAAACAGGAAAGGAAATCCTTAGCTATCTTAGAGAAAGCAATTAGAGAACAAATTAAAACCCAGATAAACGACAAACAAAACACACAAGCAGAAAAAGGAAAACCCACCAGAATAATTTCTGCTATTCAAAAACTTACACTGCAGTTTCAGAAGTGTTCCCAACCATGTTAATAGATTTATGCTCTGGAAAAAACGAGCAATGTACATGGTTTCACCCCTGAGCTCTGGAGAAAAGGGAATCAAGCCAAATTCTAAGAGACCGGGAGACTGTCCTGGGATGGAACAACAGTCCTGCTGCTTAGTTTGTTTAACTTAGTACTGGGAGTTACACAGCTAAAGGCATTGAGCAAAGCACTGTTGCTTGCCACTTACAGTGGTTTGACTTTGGCTGAATGCCTGGTGTCGACCCAAATCGCTCTAGGCCCCCCCCCTTTGCCGAGGCAAAGAAAAAGAAACAGCTTAGAATTTGTAAGTAGAGATATGGGAAGAGGTCTAATTAACTTCACGGGCAAAACAGACTCAGAATGAGCATAATGCTTAGATTTATTACTAACAAGCAAGCTAAGAACTAAGGTAAGAAATAAAACAGTCTTAGGAACACTTTTTCCAACAAATAATAGTGCTGAAGGGAATCTACATGGAATATGAAGTCAGTAAAATGTCCTTCGATCTTTGCATGCTCTCCCTCCTCCTGCAGCAGTGCAGGGGACAGGGAATGGGAGGTTTGCAGTCAGTTGTTGCTGCAGCCGCTTCTAATGTAAAAGTCCAAGACCGTTTTTGGGCAGCAGTTCTTCCAAAACTGCTGTTTGTGGGTCTTTCCATGGACTGCAAGGGGACAGCTTGCCTCACCATGGTCGTCACCACATCTACAGGGGGATCATAACTCTGAGTTCTTCCCCTGCTCATGGTGTCTCCCCTACAGGAGACACTCCTCTGCTGTCTCATGGGTCACTCCATTGGGTGCAGTCTCTTACGGATAAGCTGTACCTGTTCCAGCATGGGTTAGGACCTTGCTCCATGCTGGGCCTCCCACTGGGTAACATCAGCCTCCTTCCTGCGTCCTCCTGCTCTGGCATTGGCTCTTCCATGGGCTGCAGGGGGGTCTTTGCACCCCGATGGTCCTCCATGGGCTTCGAGGGGACAGCTCGTTTCACCATGGTCCTCACCACAGGCTACAGGGAGGCTACAGCTCTGAGTCCTTCCCTTGTCCTGTGGGGTCCCTTCTCCTCTGCCTCCTCCTGCACTGACCTTGATGTCTGGTTGTTACTTCATGGCTGCAATTTCTGCTGTGCAACAACTCCTATTCTTAAATATGTTATCACAGAGCCATATCTGTGATTCCCAATTGGCTCAGCCTTGGCCACCCGCAGGAAGTCCGTTCTGGAACCAGCTATCATTGGCTCCAACAGGACAGGGGAAGCTTCTAGCAGCTTCTAACAGAAGCCACCACCCTGTAGCCCCCCCTTTCTACCAAAACTCAATTTTTTCTTCACAGAAACCCATGACAAAGTCCGTGGACCTGACTATCATTGGCTACACAGGATAGGGGAAAACTTCTAGCAGCTTCTAACAGAAGCCACTCTTCCCCTTATCAAAAGACTTAGCCACAGAAACCTACAACACCACTGCAGAGTTAGGTTCTGAAAAATACTCCATGTGATTCTCAAGTAGGTGGAATCCAGCGTCTGTTGGAGCTTCAGTGAGTATTAAGAGTGAGATGCATGCTAGGAAATAATTTATACCGTCAGTATAAGAGTCAGCAAGTGCTTGGACAAACACTTCATCTTCTGTTCTTGCAGAAGCCAATTTTGGGATAAGGCAATAGCATTTATATAATCCAAAGGACTTTTAGGTTTTAAGCTCTGGTCTCTGGAGACATCTAAAGATCTGTGGGGTTTCATTCACTTGTAGCATAGGTGTGGTTGCCTCTAAGCCAAGAAACAGAACAAGTTCTGGATGTGGAAGCTTTCAGAAATGTCAGTGGAGGTTTCATTTTCAAAAAGAATCCAGTATCTTTACAAATGTCTAGCAGAGAACAAAGTGAGCAAAATGAGAACCCAGCTTCCTCCCTCCCCAAGGAGTTCTGTACTGCACTACTAGTCCTCAGATGTGTTTGGAATAGCACGCAACAGCATTAATATGCTCCCCTATCACCAAGCCAGTTGCAGGAGTTTGGAGGGACCAAGGTTTTTAGCCTTTCAATATTCAGTTTGCCTGTACTAACATGTGCAGAACAATGCTCAGGCATTCACACCATGAGTAATTTATAAGCAGACAATCCTGCTTCACACAGTTCCTTCAGCACAGAGTATTTGAGGAGGGAGGCTCTCATGTAAGTCAGCCCATGCATAACTGTTAATGGTATTGGTAAAACTTCCATGGTGTTACTGTCAGATGAAGACAGGTTATTCATCCAAGGGTCATTCAGCAATGTTGAGAAGAAAATGCAGTGAAGGATCCACACACACTCAAACCTCCTTTATCTCAGGTCTTGCCCAAAGCTGTTTGGCACTTCCAAGTCAGGAGGCACTTTGGGAGTAATAAATTTCGGAGAGCTTGTCTCAAATGCTGAAATAAAGACTGAGTCTTACCATCTTTATGCTCCTGACAGCCCCTAGGGCTATGTTCTCCCTGTAAATAAGCAGGGGGCATGCCCAAAGGGTAAATGGCACTGCCCTGTCCCTGCTAAATTGTCTTTTCCTCCCTCATGGTGTCACTTGGGAATATGTCAAAGCCGTGATAGAGGGAAGTCCTAATGCTGATAACTAGTGTATAGTGCTTGAGCCTCCCTCCTAGCCATACTTATTTAGATTTAACAGTTCATCAACAGTCCATCATGCTGGACTTACCTCCTCAGCTAGAGAAAGGGAGCCAGGCCATGGTGTTCAGACTCCTAAATTTCAAGCCTGTTACCTTAAGTTCAAGTCTGCTAGTGATATACATACTATACATACCTGCAGCCTATCTGGTGAGAAGGAATATGGAAATCAGACTGGCAGGAGGAGGAGGTATTCCTCATGTTGTTTCTGTTCCCGTTTCTGTTCTTCCTCTTATGTTAATTTCTTTTCTGTCTCCTCCTTCAGCCCTGTTCCCTAAATATCTCCTCTCCCACTGCAACCTTCATAGACCTTCAGAAATGTTTTATATAAAATTCAAACATTATAAAAATACAATAACATTTATTTACACCAAATTGATATAAATTATATAACATTTATTTAGATAGAGTTTTATATAAAATTTATATAATTAAAAAAACCTCCCAAGAACTGTGGGAGGCAGTATACAGAGTTTGCTGTTTTCTGTTGACTCTCTACAGCTGGTTGTTCTCCTGTTTCATGGAGGAACATCAGGAAGCTGGATTTCCTCAGTTAGCTCCTTCCTTACCTGCATACAACCTCTCAGTGAGGCACACCAATATGGGAGTCTGTATCGAGGTGGGCACCCAGCAGCTTGGGGGCACAGAGCTAAGCACATTTTTTCAAACCTAGGTTTGCTTCAATAGAAAGCCAACACAGTTTAAGAGCTTTGGTCCAAACTGATAGCATCAAAGAGAAAGCCATTTGGCTTTCTTTAGGTTGAGATCCTAGGGCTCTGTCTTGCCACAGCCATAAAAAGTTTTCCAGACAGCCTTGTTCTAATTATAGTACAGAGAGCTTTTGGCTGGGATCTTTTAGGTGTTACCATGCCAGTCCCAAGTGAGACTGTGTCTGCATCTACATTTGTGCCTCCTATTCACAGGAGAGGTATACAAGTTGTGATAGGGGTAGGAAACTGGACACCTGTAGACCTATACACAGTCTGACTATAGGCAGGTCAGTTCCCCTCCACTGCCTCCAGCCAGAGTAGAGTCTGTTCCCTCCATATCTGTAGTGCTTCTTGAACCAAGGAGCTTTCATCTCATCTGGGGACTAAATGATTAGTGGCTGCCTACAGAGTACCAAAACCTGGACCCAGTCATGAAATGAAAATTAAAATATTAAGTTTTCCTAACAAGAAAAAGACAAACTCAAAGGAACTGAACATAAAAAGAAAATAAGAAAAGCTCTGTCAAAATGTACTACACTATTTTTAGCTCGTCTTTTTTTTTCCAGGGACAATAGCTTTGCATTAATATAGTGTTGTCCGTGTATTAATCAATTAAGGGTTCCACTACCAGCTATGAATATTATTGTCATTCCACAGAAGTGAAGAGTGCTGTCTTGGCCAGAGAATACCTCCCAAATCAGGGACAGAGCCCAGGCTTTGAAAATTCCACATCCTGAAGTTCCCTCATCCTGGTGTCCTTCCTTTTCTTCAATCCCTATTCAAAGAAATATTATGCTGCAAGACAATAAACCCTGGCAACATTACTGCAGTAATCTCCCAGAATCATTACCAGGGGGCAGAACAGACTGGGAACCTTACTTAATGTCCACTGTCATAGAATTACAGAATCATGTACTTTTTTAGGATGGGAAAAACTCTTCAGATCAAGTCCAACTGTAAAGTCAACACTGAGAAATCCATCACTAAACCATGTCCCTAAGCACCCCATCTACACATCTTTTAAATACCTCCAAGGATGGTGAGTCAACCATATCTCTGTGAAACCTGTTCCAACACTTGACAACCCTTACAGTGAGATTTTTTTTCCTAATATCTAATGTAAACTCACCAGTTTCACAAGCATGCCTTGTATACTGTCCATGTAGCTCTCTGGCCCTTCTGTTAGGATGTATACTGTCCATGTAGCTCTCTGGCCCTTCAAGCTGTCTGTAGCTGAGTGATTTTTCTCCTTCTGCTCCTACCATGTAAAGACTTCCTTGGCCTGCTCTGTAGGTGGGTGATGTGTTGCAGAAAGAGGATAAAGCCAGGATACAGGGAGACATGGAGGTACCAAATTCCTGGTGTGAGAAGAACCAGAAGATCCTGGTCTGGTGGACGCATCTCTGAGAGCCAGGGAGCTGCCCACTAACCCCCTGCTTGGAAATCATTGAATCATGATGGTCTGGGTTGGAAGGGACCTTAAAGATCATGTAGTTCCAACTCCCCTGCTATGCTCCATCCTATTTCATGTTCTATTGCTTACGCTATAAGTCTGTTGATGTTGCGTTCCCATCTGTCCTGGATGCCAGCCCAGTATTACATTACCAAGACCCGAAATCTTGCTTCTCTTTGCTGCAGTGGCCAATCAACACTTCTATAAAGTGGCTCAATACAGACAATCTCCCAAATGAATTGAGGAGAAAGAAAACAATGCACTCAATCACTATGAATGAGCACAGGATGATTGCTTACAAGCTCTTTCTATGTTTCAGCCACTGCCTTTGATCTCCTATGAAGAAGAGTGGTGGCACTATGCCAAAAGGCAAACCATACTCTGCTCACTGGGGCTCAGTGCTATGCCCCTCTGCAGAGGGTGGGTTGAGCAAAACAAGTCCATGAGTTCAATCTGCTGATTCACTAAACAGCACCGGGCAGCGGGGGCTGCCTGGGAAAAAATGGATTTCCAATGTGAAGATCTGATCTCAGGACCAAAACGTTGATAAGGTAAGCCAATCCAGCAGGATTTTTTTTTGCCAAGGGACGTGGACAAGGCATACAGACAACTGTAAAACTGAAATGAAGGTCTCTCAAAAATCTTGGAACCTGTAGTTATTGCAGCACTTAATACGTGGCTGGATTCCATGTATCAATGCACAGTGGCAAGTGAAGTCTTGTGGAGATCACCTGCTGTAGCTCCAATGTCATTACTAAAACTAGGTGGAAAGGGAGGTTGTTGAGGGAGAGCTAAGGTAAATTAATACTGTCAAAAAATGGAGGGCTGAACACATTGCATTTAGTAGTACCTTTCTAATGGGTAAAAATTAATATTTTAAGGGAAGAGTAGGATACCTATAAGAATGATTTCAGAATTATTTTGAACAAGACCAGAGGGTTTTTTTTCTTCTATGTTTTTTTCCTTTTTTTTTTTTTTTTTTTTTTTTATGGCTTTTCTTTTTTTTTTTTTTTTTTTTTTTTTTTTTTTGGTCAGGGATTATCTGTATTTGTACAATGCCTAAAGCTGCTTCTCTCTTCTTGTCTCAGCCATTATAATAAGTAGAGCAACAGCAACAGCCGTGCTGTGTATGCTAATGTCCATGCACTGAAGCAAGAGCAGGTTATATATTGCTGGGAAAGATGAAGAGAAAAAACAACAATGTTAAGATATGACAGGAACATTTAATGATAACTGTATAAACAGTGTAAAAGTGACAGGCCAAAACTTTAGTGAAGAAGCATAATCCTGCTGGAGGGATACATTAGAAATATAAAAAATGAGGTACACAATGATGAACTGTTGAAAAAGGAGAATATCATAAAGAGAATTTGCATATTTTTCCTTTTTTTTTATTTTAATTCTTAAGAAGAAGGTGGAAAATATGAATAATTTTTCAAAGAAAGGATGGAGAGGTTTTTTTATTAGTACCACATAAAACAGGCTGTGTACATATGATTCTTTAGGACAAAGATATCAGTGGAGTGTGAGATATGTGAGTAGACTGTATTGGTAAAACTAATGCATTTGGGATGCTCTGCAAGAAATAAGGACCGGAAGTAAAAGAGGAGCTGTAGGATCAAGTAAATTAAGTGAAAATTAAAGCCAAACTGTAAGATGGAATGCTTCATTTCATGCTGATCACGAGGTATATACTAGACCACTTGAAAGGAAGGTTTTGATAAAAGGCAAGATGCTGCCTACCCCATGTCTTTTCTTTGCTTTTGAAGAACCTGTTCCTGATCCATGGGGCACACAGAATTGTAGGAAAAAATGGGCAGATCTGAACAATTTCAGCAGGTGCAAAGATGTTCATAAGAGAAGAGGACAGTGTTCTGGGATTTTGTGCTGGAGAGTCAAAATGTGTGAATTGGAATTTGGCTTTATTGTAAGATCACAGGTGTTTCCAAATAGAAGACACTGACAGGAAGGATGCCTGATGTTGAGGGAGGTGGTAGCACTTTCAGGTCATTGCTGTCTTGATGTAAGTTAGTTGTATCTTCAAAATGGTGTTTCCTTTGAGGCTCTGGATTTTGAAGAGAAAGGAGTTAGAAGTCAGCAGAAGACATCAAAGAAGCAGAAGGAAGGAAACCAAATTCTTATTTTTTGGTCCTTCTTTCTGATGCTCAAACTTCGTCTCTTCTGGGCTCAGCTTCTTCAAATCAAATGTCATTCAGTGTGCAGGGTTACAGGTGAAACATGTTTCTCATTCTGGGTATCTCCCTGCTTTGGAAGGCTTCTTCCTACATAATATAGCAAAGATCAGGTCAAGAACTTGCAGAAGTAGACCATATAGGGTGACAGTTCAGGCTGAAGAGGTCAAGCCTGGGCATAGGAAAGATGAGATAGCCTATATCCTCCACAGACTGGTGCAGAAGAGGGTTGTAGTGGGCTTTCCTCACCTGTGAATAGCACAGGAGCAGGACAACTGATAAATAAGCCAAACACCTGAGCAATAAGCTGTAGACCTTTTTCACCAGCTAGAGTAGAATGTGCAAATTTGGGGTCACTCCACATCCTGGCACAGAGCTCACCACCTACACCTGAGGCTGAAGCAGACTGTACACTCATCCAGGTCATGGAGAAAGTAGTCCAGATATATTCATGTATCTCTCAGTTTAAAAGAAAATGAAGATGTCTATCTGGACTAGGAAAGGGGGCCTCTTCCCAAAAACCACCACAACCTTTGTAATTAAGAGACTTTAATCAGAAAATGTATAAAGAAGGATAAGAGTTCTTACACTACAAATATATATATATAAGGCAATTGGCCACCCTTTTGTTAGCTGGTAGTGGGAGGTTGGACCTTAGCTCCCAAACTTCTGTGTTGGTGAGGGAGAGAAAAATTCCATGAAAGATTTTCAAACTCTTAACAACGTACCACTTCTATATTTTCAGATAATCACATCACCCAGAGTAACTTCAGTTCTGCATTGTGAGTCTTAATAGCTTGTGCACCATTAGTGTATTGTAAGGATTTCTTTTCCATATTATAATTTCTTTCCAACTGACAATGGATTTCCTTTGTCATTTTGCAGACCACTTAATCAAGAGACCTGTTTTCCATTCTCCACTTAATCACCATCATCATCCTTGGCAATTCTATATCATCTGCAGTCTTGGCAATTGCCCTACTCAAATTCTTCCTCCCGTCCCTTATGAATATGATGGGTAGCACAGGTCAGCGAGAAGGGAAGACATCTTCAGCAATCTCCTTGCACTTTGAAAACAAACCCTTACTCTCTACCTTGGGCTGACTGTGAATCTGTAACATGCTTGACCCAGTTTGGGGGGTTTTTTTATGGATTTTAAGAGGTATCTTTGTAGAGGGACCTTGCTTACTACATTTTTAAAGAAACACAGACAAGGTAAGACTTTCTGTTACCCAGAGTCCTTCCAAGAACATTCACTGATCTGATGATACAATGCTTTGTTGATTTTTCTCTGACATATCGTATTTGCTCTTGTGTTTACTACTTCCACTCTGCAATAGAGCAAGCTTATTTTGCCCCTTCCATTCCTGTGGGATGAGTCTGATTCACGCAGTCAGAGTATAGAGTGAATAGTGCAGCGCTGTCTGTACTTGTAAAATTTTTGTGTGGATTCTAGGTGGTTCTGGCGATATCATAAAAAAGTAATAAATAATAAAAATAGAGTAATAAAATTATTTTTTCAGTGTATTCAGCTAGGACATCCTAGCCATGTCCCTCCAGAGTGGGTCACATCAGTCAGCTGAGATAACCCTTTGGTTGTTTCCCCATGACTCAGGTCAGGCAGGGAAATCAAACAAACGCCACTGTTGTGGCAAACCAACTGTTGTGTGAGCAAGTTGCCTCCATCATGCACCTCAGGCTTCCATTCTGGTTGGATACATTTCTCCTTTCATTAGTCATGTTGAGCACTCACCGCACCCTACATATGCTTTTGGCCTGCTGATGCACAGGATGGACCAGGCGTGCACCATAAGTGTTGCAGCACAGGCTACTTTTCCTTGCAGATCTATTGTCTAAAGTACGAAAAACAAAAAGTAAATACCTCTTCATACTCAATTAAAGTAGTAAATCTATTTGATTATTAATCAGATTTGAATATTTATCTATTTGACATCTATATGAGGTCGCTCACGACATCACTCACCACCTCTCTACCTCACCTGCCAGCCATGCCAGTCTGTGCCAACACCAGCAATCGCAGCTCCCCTGGTCACTCCTGCCAGTCAGGCAGCTCTTGCTCCAGGTATCTAGCTGGAGTGGACACTGCTGGAGGCAATGCCAGTTAGGTCCTGCAGCTAGGTACAAATCCTGCTGTCTTAATGCAGAGCATGCAAAAGCCATTCTTTGAAGATGTTTTCTTTTGTGTGAATAGCTTTTCAGAATCTTTAATATTCAAGTAACCAACAGCGTCTGTCTAAAAAAAACCTGAATGTGAAGGGAACAGCTAATATATATAAGCTAATAGTTTTCTTTCCTTCCTCATCTAAGCTCTCCAGAGGTTGAGAGGACCAGGAGTTGAAGCACAGCTGGAAGAACCTTCCTATGCTGGTACTGAGGGACCCAAGCCAAACCAACCTTGGTGCCTGGAATTCACAGCAGGTTTTGGGCTGCAAAGCAGTAGCTGTCCCCATGCCTGTAGGGCCCAAAGGCACATCTTGGTTTCTGTTCAGTGGACTACTACACAGAGATGGATATAGCTTGGCCAGATCTCTAACATGGTCCCTGGGGAGCAGAAAGCATCACCAGATCATCCAGTCAGTACAACCCAGACATTTTAAACATTAATACTTTTTATGCTGAAGTCCCTGTTGCTTCTAAGAAACGCTTTCTTCCATGGAGTTAATCCCAAAGAAGTGCTGAAGACTCTACTGTCCCTTGATCCTAAGCCACAAGGTATGGACCAAGAGAGCTGAAAGAATGAGCCCTTCAAAGAGCAAACATTAGAAGAAACTGATTTGGAATTAAAGTCACTGAAAATTTTTATTGCCAAATACAGCATATTAAGTAAAAATAAAAAAATTAAGAGAAATACAAATGTGGGAGAAGAAGGGTAATTTTCATCTTGTCAAAAAATGACTTTTCTACATACTAAAATGTTTCAACAGACATGTTTAGCCCTGTCTTTCTTCCCATACTGAGACAACTCAGAAAATACTGCCTGATGGGTAAGACTTTATAAGCAGATTTATAACTGCAGTCCCATAAAGCTAACCCTTATTCTGATGATGCTTAAAGAACACAGAGTGGGAATGGAAGAAACAAGAAATAACAGTTCCAATATTGATCTTACTCTTTTTTAGACACTGAAGAGACCCACATGGGTAAGGTGTGTTTTTCACACAATTGTCTTTTCTGCCCTTGTGACTCCTTCCACTGCTTTGTCAGGCTTCTTGATAACAAACTAAGTCATAATGGGATTGTGCAAGAAGAAGATTCTCTTGCTCTCCTGGAGACAGTAAGGCAGAACAGACCCATCATCTGCCTCAAATCCTGAAAAGGCACCCAAAAGCACTCTCTGGCTAGCTGTGCTATACACCAGAGAGCCAAGGAGTTCACATGAACATATCTAGGTCATGTTCAGTCTTCCCACTGCACTCACAAGCCATGGCTCAATAGCTCCAGTAGTTCTCAGTAGCTCCAGTTTTCTACTTGGCACTGATGTGACTTTCCACAGCTACAGATCTGAAAGAATTCCACAGAGAGTGCTAGGCAGCAGAGGTTGGGAAAGCTGGGGTTGTTTCCTTCTTGCAGCTGTGCAAAGGGCTGAGGCCTGCCAACACTTGTCTGTCAATCAGCCCTTGCAGTAGAGATTCTTGCTTTTCTCAGCATCCTGACAGGAGAAGTGCCCTGGCCAGACTCTCTCATCCATTACAACTAAGATGCTGGCACATGCTGTTGGGTATAATGGTTGGTCCTTCACATTTTGAATGGACTATGAAAAAGTGCAATAAGTATGTTATTTTCTGGAAATAATGAGCTCTTCTCATCTCACACATCAAAGTTTCTGTCAGCTATGTTTGCTATGCCATCTTTTTCCTTTCTGAGACTCCTTAGAGGCTACTTCTGAAAATCTGGCAAGACAACAACTGATCTCACCAGAGTTACATAGTTTTATCACTCTCTCCTTCCCTTTTATTGTAGATAATTAAGCAAAACTTAAAAATACCCAATCAGTTGTGCAGTACTGACAAGGATGCAGCAAACACTGCTGCAGCTCCAGTTTTAAATACATGCTCTTCAGCTGTTATCAGCACACAACAGGTTTACAAGTCACAGTGCCGCATTAGGAAAAACATCTCCAATCTTACATAACAAGTCCTGAGAGACATGTTGCCAAGTAAGCAGTTTAAAATCAATCAGGTATAGCATAAAGCATTTAGCACTTGGCTGAGTATTTCCACTTGCTCCTGCTCAGCATTCATCCTGGAACAGACACAGGACCTGTGGGAAGAGTGAGGAGAAGAAAGCAACTGCTTTGACACAGCCTCCCATTCTCAGACAGGGTTGTCCTGACTCCAGGGAACAAGCAGACCCCCAGCTGCAGCTTAGCTTCATCTGAGGACAAGTTCATATCCATGCAAACTGCTGTGACTGTGGTTACAGTGCTGCAACCACTGCTTTGCTGTGTCCCTGTATACTTGCCCAAATAGAGGGTCACCTGGGAGCGACAGCTCTGGGTGTCTCAGCCGAAACCATCTCTCAGACTGGAGTGGATTGGTGCCAGCATCCTACAGTCTGCTCAGGGATCAAATTAATTTCTGGAGTAATACCTTCAGCCCTGATGTCCATCGGCAGGATGCAGCAATATCTCAGCTGGACCTGAGGCTCCTGCAAAGCCCACCTGCACACATCAAGCCTGTGCTAGCACTGAGATGGTATTTGCACTTCCCTCCTGAGGAAATATAAAGCTCTTAAGAAATCTACCCTAAAAGAAGGGAGATTCAGATTAGATATAATACAGAAATTTTTTATGATGAGGGTGCTGAACCACTGGAACAGCTTTCTCAGAGAGGTGGTAGATGCCCCATTCCTTAAAACATTCAAGGTCAGGTTGGACATGGCTCTGAGCAACCTAGTCTAGTGGAAGATTTTTATAGTTTAGTTAATTTCAGTAACGAATATTCATCCCATCACATCATCCAAAAGCATGTGGGGGTGGGGCACCACTCCCTTTGCTTGAGCTGAACAAGGGGAAATTTTTCCAGGGGTTTCAGGACTCACCAGAAAGGTGGGTCGCTGGAGTGGAGCATCTTAGGAGCTTTGGGGACAGAAAACACAGAGTGAGCACAGGCCAGAAGCCCTCTTTACCCGACTTTGGTTGCTGGAGCACCATGGTCCTTACCACAGGCTACAGGGGGTCTGCAGCTCTGAGTTCTTCCCCTGTCCCATGGGGTCCTTTCTGCTCCTCCTACACTGACCTTGATGTCTGTGTTGTTACTCCATGTCTGCAAAATTCTAACTGCACAACACTCCTCTATTCTTAAACATGTTATCACAGAGCCATTTCTATGATTCCTAATTAGCTCAGCCTTGGCTACCAACAGCAAGTCCCTTCTGGAGCTGGCTATCCTTGGCTCCAGTAGGACAGGGGAAGCTTCTAGCAGCTTCTAACAGAAGCCACCACCCTGTAGCATCCCCCTTTCTACCAAAACTCAGTCACAAAAAACCATGACAGGCACCCAGCCCAGGGAGGAAATGGAGGGGGATGATCTCTCCCAACCTTTCACCTTTTACTCCTTCAAGTCCACTACAACAGTGTTTGAAAAGTTTGATTTCTCTCTGGATGCTAGGGATAGCCTAATGTTGTTGCTCTGTCTGCAAGTTTGCATCATTACAGTCCATCTCATGTGTAAAGCTAGGACCAAGATCTCTCAGGAAAGTGCCCAGAAGCCCATCCCAGGGGTTGATGACTTTGTGTGGCATGGGGTGCAGGAAGACACGAGCTAGTTCTTGGAGAACTTTTCTGCTCCAGTGACCTGGAAGTTCACTCTTGAACTACTTCAGTACCCTGCTAAAGTGATCTGTGAGGGAAAAGTGACATGATAGATCCTGGCCACTGAGTACTGAAAGCTTGTCAGTATGGTGCAGTAGTTATAGGAGGAAAAGAAAAATACCTGACAACATGGCTACTCAGGGAGTAGCTAAGCTAAAGGGACAATCCAAGCCAACAGAAACTGCCCCTATCCAAAAGAGAAAATATAAGACCAAATTAGTTTGCCTGGTGGACAATGATGGGGAGGCAGAACCCTCAGACACTGAATCCCTATTCCTCAATAATCTCTGCAATTTGTGGAAAACATCACTTGACAACCAAGTGAGCCTATATTGACCTGGTTGATCCAAGTCTGGGATCTTATGGTCAAAGGTATGCAGCTTGATGGTACCACAGTGAAGTTTTTAGGATCCTTCTCCCAGGATGTGAGTACTGATCAGGAGTTCATGAGGAAATCAGAACCCTTTCACCTCTGGATGCAGCTTCTAGCAAGTGTGAGAGAGGGGTTTGCTTATAGGGATGACCTCCAGGTGCATCATCGCTCCTGGGAGACCATGGAGCAAGGAATCTTACACTTGAGAGTAATGGTGTTGCTAGAGATACTTTTTTCTAGGGACAAGCAATTCAATAGTAACCCAGATCAGGTCAAATGCACCTCTAAAATTAGCATGCCATGGGCCATCAGTATATTCTAATGTTTTCCTGACAATGCACTAGAAAGAGAACCAAGAGACAGTAGGCTCTATGATGATTAAACTCCAGACCTATGATGAGATTGTGAACATCCCATTATTGGCCCATGTCTTGTCCATAGTGAAACTGACTGAGGACCTCCAGATTTTGACAGAAGGAGTTAGAAATGGCCACCAAAAACTCAGGGACGAGCTTGGAGCAAGCATTGTCCATGTCTCGCTGGTATAAACCAGAGTCCCTGTTTTTAGGAACAGGCATCCCCCATCAAGGGAGTGGGGGTACACTACAGCAGTCAACTTCTAGTTCTTTTTACATGAACATTGGGAAGACATGAGGAGATGGGATGGAAAACCCACCTATGCTCTAGCAGCATGAGTACAGGAGTTAAAGGAAAAATAACTACTAGAGGTAACTCACCAAGGACAGTCCCTGTGATGGGTTGTTTTTTGTAGGCCTTCCTTGGTAACCAGGGTCAAGATCTAGGAAGTATTCCGTCCCATCTCTTTACGTAATCAGGTGTATATAAACCGAAGGAGGAGGTGTTCTTGCTCTCTTTTGCTTTCTTTTCCTTCTCGGGCTCGCACGCTGACGAGCTCCCGGTGTTTGGGCCTGGCTTATCTGTGTTCAGCGAGGCCTCCTCTGGGGGTTGTTTTGCCTGGGCCGGCAGCGCAGGTTAAGAATCTGCTTTTCTAAGGAAAGTATTGAATTTACTATTGTATTTGTTATTTACTGAGTTAATTTCTGAATTTAGATTGTATATATATTTGTTTTGTCTTATTTTTCCCTATTTTGCCTNCTCTGGATATATGCACATAAAGAAAGTTGTAACTATGAAGACCAGCACTAGAGGGGCCCTGCCTCTAGCAAGGCAGAGGCATGGGATAACCATGTCTATTGCAGTGAGTGGATCTGATGACCTGGCACATCAGACCCACAAGAATACAAAGCTTTCGTTGATGCTGGTGCACAATGCACTCTAATGCCATCAGGACATGTGGAGTTGGAGTCTATTTCTGCTTCTGGGGTGACAGGGGGCTATCAAGAGCTGACAGTGGTGGAAGCTGAAGTGAGTTGACAGTCACAGAAACACACCATTGTGACTGGTCCAGATGCCCCATGTATCCTGAATATCAATTACCTAAAGAAAGGGTATTTCAAAGACCCAAAAGGACATAGCTGGGCTTCCAAGCTGGCTGCTATAGAGACAGAAGGGATTAAATAGCTGAGCACGTTACCTGGCATCTTGGAGGACCCTTCTGCTGTGGGATTGCTAAGAGCTGAGGAACAACAGGTGCCGATTGCCATTGCAACAGTGCACCATCGACAATACTGCACAAACTGAGACTGTAATCCCAATCCGTAAGATGATCCATGAGCTGGAGAGCCAAGGAGCGGTCAGCAAGACTCACTCATCCTTCAACAGCCCCAGTTGGCCTGTGCATAAGCCCAATGGACAGTGGACTATTGTGGCTTGAANAGCTGGGCTTCCAAGCTGGCTGCTATAGAGACAGAAGGGATTAAATAGCTGAGCACGTTACCTGGCATCTTGGAGGACCCTTCTGCTGTGGGATTGCTAAGAGCTGAGGAACAACAGGTGCCGATTGCCATTGCAACAGTGCACCATCGACAATACTGCACAAACTGAGACTGTAATCCCAATCCGTAAGATGATCCATGAGCTGGAGAGCCAAGGAGCGGTCAGCAAGACTCACTCATCCTTCAACAGCCCCAGTTGGCCTGTGCATAAGCCCAATGGACAGTGGACTATTGTGGCTTGAATTAAGTTAGTCCATTGCGGAATGCTGCCCCACTCCCTCGCCCCATCCCTGAAGCCTTTAGTTCAGCCAAGAATGGCTATTAGCCATTGGCACACATGAAACCCCACACCACATCCTCTGGATCTCTAACCCAACTTTGTATGGCTGGCAAACTGGAGACCCCACGTGGGGGCAGTGGCCACAGGAGTCCAGAGCAAAAAATCAGCACCATGTGGCTACCACGTGGTTCACAGCCCTACCCTTTCTTGGATCTCTAGTAGCTGGATCTATGCTGGATTTAAGGCAGCAGTTATAATTCTCTCTCTTTCTCTCTCCCTTTCCCTCTCTTTCTTTACTCCTTCCTCTTCTCTCAGTTTCTTTTTCTTGATATTCGAATAACTTAAACCTGAATGGGTTATAATTTGCTAAGTCAAAGCTTTGTGAAATGCTTTATGATGAGTGAATGCTTGTTTTAAACTTTTTCCCAAGTTCCCTTATTTTTCACAGCTTGCCAGTAAAAGTGTGTTATTTTGACCCCTTGAAAAGCATTGTAGCATTTTTCCCATGTGTGCCCTGAAGGTATACAAGAACCAAAGGCCCTATCAACAAATTTGTTGGGCAGGTTTAGGAGCCCTGTGTATTTTTAATGTAAAACCCTGTCAATGAGCTTGTGATAAGAGTCTGGGGTGTTACAGCTGCTCAGGTTTGCTGTTACTTCCTTTCAGCTTCATGACTGAGGTCTGGGTGGAATTCCGGGTCATGAAAAAGCAAAGTGTCTGACAAACAAGCAGGGTCAGTGGGATTGGATATTGCCTCATACACTTATTCACTGTTACACTCGATGCCTGGTTTCTTCAGAGAGTTGGGGGAAGTAGGTACAGCTTTTATAACCTACCTGAGGTCATGGCTCATCCTGGATGTCCCTACTCTGAGCTGCTACCCAGGAGGTGGAATTTCTGGTCTATATTTGCAGTACTGTAAAAGCATTTGGCAACAGATTGAAGAAGGAGTGTCAACAGCACAGAGTATCTGCTCTTCTTCTGTATTTCCTGCACAGATTTCTTACTACATGTTCCTGGCTCAGAAAGGTAGACTTGCCATGGTGGAGAGAGCTGCTGAATTATAGTCCAGTGGAGCAGTATGATGTGGAACAGTAGTCACCAGTGTGAGATCATTGCCCTGGCATTTTATGTAGATCTTCTGGAAGTAAGCATTGATATAAATTCCTGCTCACCTTGGGGGCTCAAAAGACAAAAGATCTAACCCTTTCAGGGAGTGTGTTCTGGCCCCTGTAGTTCATGCTATGATGTTCAAGAACACAGTGCTGTGTCCTAGTGTGAATTTCTGCAGATGAATTCATAAGACTCCAAAAGCCCATGAAATAGCTATGGTTGGCCAGTGCACTAACACAATACCCATAATGTCAAAGATGGGGCTGAAATCAAGTTTCCACAGACTATAAAGCAAAAACTAAGTGAAACTTGGAAGTTTTCTACAAAAGACTGCTTGATAACATTCACGTTCATCATGTGTTTCAGCTGACTCGTAGACAATAGTGACTATTGTCATCTGTTCACAGAGGCTCCATATCAGTCCACAGACCAGATGGTTATCTCCACTCTTCAACTCTCTGTTGAAGTGGCACCTGAAGAAGGACTTAGTACATCTGGCACATAACAGGTCTTCACTGCAGAAGTGACAGAGATGCATCTGCTGGTGGGAAAGGTTTTTGTTGAACAGTGTGACTCTGTTTCAGCAGAGCTACAAGCCTATGCTGTTGAATCAGACACAGTCACACTTTGTGAGCTGCTCTGGAGAGGCAAGAGGTATGGCAAGACCCCAGAAGAGTGGAAAGGGGATGCTGTGAGATTATTGCCAAAGGCAAAGGTCTGCTCTCAAAATGCAGCAGCTGTCCTCCAACTGCAGGCATGTCTGCTCCCGGGAAAATAATGCCCAGCTCCTCCTGGCCAAAGTTCAGCTGCTGTTGACTTGAAAACACCACCCAGAAAATCCAGTTTCACTGCTGGTTGATCAGCTATGTATTCTCTATATCCTACAGCTATTGGCAGTTACTCAGCTTCCCTTTTTGTGCTGCCTTCACAGACAGGAAACTTGTTTTTGGTTCCACAGGCAGAGAGGCAGTGCACAAGGCAGCAGCAGCTTAAATAACCTGCTGCATGTGGTGCATGACCTTCACATGGATGGGACAGCGAGATGGAAGAAGACTTCCTTTTGGGTTCAGCATCACAACAAGAACACAGGCAGGGTGCATCTTTTACTTGGGGATACTCCTTTGACCATGGTCTAGGTTTTAGAACATATATCAAGCAGCACAGGGATTTTCAGTGTCAGTATGATCTCATTAAAGATGCAAATTATGTAGATTTGTCTGGAAAGTTGTCACAGCATTTGAAATCCACACGCGACTGTGGCTGTTTCTCACTTGGTCTCTCTTGAACTCAGACCAAGGTCCAAAAGCTGGTGTCCCAAAAAAACTCATGCAGAACTTGTCAAGGTTCCATTTGGGAAAATTAACCTTATGTGATCTTTCCTGGGAAAAAGTGTGCCAGATGGACTCTGGATTATTGCTGTGGCCAGAATCCCAGTGAAATGTACATAGAACATACATTGCAGCTGCACATGTGCATCACACATGAAGATTTATCAGATGTTGCCCTCCCAGTGTGATCATGTAGATCCAAGACACTGAAGTGCCAGACGAACAATTGGATAAGGTTGGACACAAATGTAATAGTCTTCCCTGATGATTACTTCTGGAGCGAAACTATACTCAAGGGTCATCGTGGAGCAAACTACAGAATGCTGGGCCCAAGGGAATTAAATTCATTATCCTTCTCTACCACTGCCTTCAATGGGAGAAGTATTGTGTCTTAACCAGCAAGGAGTGCTAGCAAGTAATTTTTGGAGAATACTGCTGCTGGTACTTGAGACACTTGGAAAATTTGTGTTTGAAGAAGCCAAGGCATGATATTCTGTAGCAGCAAAGCAGTGGTGGGAGGAGAAAGGCCTTATTAAACACACCAAAGGCACACACTCCATCAAAGTGTGAATGCCTCAGCATTCTTTAAATTTGTCTTTTCAGTGAACATTTTCCTTGAAGCTTCAGATGTACATAGGGATGAAAGACAAGGATTTCCTCAGGATATTTTGTGAGATGTTTGAATACTTTGTCATTCCACCTGCTTAACCGGCACTAAAAAATTAGTCATTTTGGGTTTCAGTGCATTCCAGAGAATAATTCCACTGAAATTCCACAGCCTTTTCCAGAAAAATAAATAGTAATGATAATCACAAGAAGATGTGTTCATATAGAGAAGAAAGATGGACAAAACGTAAACCCTTACTATACCACCTGAAATCAGTCTCTGCAGTCTGCATCCAAGTCTTTTGGCATATGAAAAAATGAGAATATAGTCATACTTCTGTTTTCTGTTTAAATTAAAGCCAACAGTTCACATGTTTTATACTTTTCAAAAAGTAGAGTTAGGATAGAATCATGGGCCATAGGATCCTCAGGGTTTTGCCTGATGAAAATCAATCTAATCTCACTAGTCGTGCTAATTCATCCCAGCTGAAGCTGTTTTACATGAAGTGCAAATATATCCTTCCTTGCCTTTCCTGTAGGTGTGTTGTAGTTGGAAATTACGGTAGCTGGAGGTGATGGCACTGGCACACCCCAGCAAGCTTCAACTGACCAGCTCTGAGATTAGAGCTGTGGCTGTACGTACCAATTTGAATTCAGTAACTCTGTTTTGTCAACTGTGTTGAGCAGACTGGCTGATTCCTGCATTTTGTTTGCTCAGCATAGTTTGCTATAAGTTTTCCTCTTGATGATCAGCAGAAAATTTCCCTATGGGACCCTGCTCTGCATTTCCCCGAATTAAATGAGATTTTTGAACCATTAAAAAAAAAAAAAAAAGAGAAAAAGTCACTTTTTCAATATTGTTATCATTCATTATTTATGAAGGAATGACTGCTATAAATCCCAAAGCCTAGATTCTCTCTGCCTCCCTTCTTATATTACACAGAAATGTAAGAAAGAGGAGAGTTACTGACCTAGTTATTCCAGTAATTTATACAACAGGTAGATTGCAAGAGGTGGATAAAGCTAGCAGAGTAACTGCTTACAGGCAAGATGCATTTAATGAAGACAAATTATTTTGTAAGACAGAATCTGTACTAATCAAACAAAGAAAAACTTACAAGGTACCCAAAAAGACTAGTATAATACAGTGGTATTTTATCAGTGGAAGAAGAAAGCAGAAAAAGATTGGCAGTGACCTAGCACCAAAAAGTCAGACATTTGAAGTTCAAATGGGTTATTCATCCAAAGTATCTTTAATTGGATAGCCCCATGAATGAGGAAAGAGCTGTGAAATATGGAAGGGTTCTTAATCAGCAGCGGTGATATGTCTTCCAAAAATATGCCCCACAGTCTTAAACACTACAGTTTTCCATTAATGAAAATGTGAAAAGTTGGAATGTTTAAACATGTGGAGAAAGGTTCAATTTTCCTTTTGAAAGCAGAAGGTCTCTATGAGAACAAACATCTGCTTAAAAGAAAAAAGAACAAAATCACAAAACCCCACAAACCTCACAGAATTTCTGCTAAAAAGCAATTTTAATGGAAAATGATACCATTTTTCACTAAGAGCCAGATGGGGGTTGTAAAACTCAGCCTTAACTAAGGACAGCTATATAACTCCCAGAAAATTCTACCTTAGAAAGGCAAAAAAAAAAAAAAAGGGCAAAAAATTAATCTGGAAGAGGTGACTGTTGAATACGCACACACATTTTTTTGCCACCATACAATGATGTTGACAGGAAAACTTGTGGAAGTGCAAACATGAAGAAACAGGCAAAAATGACAGGACATTATGGCTAGTAAGTGGTGTAGCTGAGGAGAAAAGGCTTCAATGCTCTTTAGTGGTCCCACAAACATTTCACTTGAATGAAATGGAAGGAATCATTCCATCTGTCTGACAAATACCTAGTTGCCAGGAATGTCACCTTGAACTGCAGAGGGGAACATAAATTTATATTTCTTATTAATTTCTTTGTGCTTACCTGCCTTTATACATGATGAGGGGTTTTTCTCCCATGGAGTACCTGTAATAGAGAGAGGACAAGTTTTTCCCAAGCAAACATCCTAACAAATACCGTAGAGGTACTCTGGAGATTATCTGCATGCCCTGTGTAATGCAAAAAGCCAAGGGGCGACTCATCTGCGTGCTGTGTTCCTGGTGCCTTAGGCCCCAGTGTGACACTCTGCTCTGACAATGGAGATGCTTTGGAAGCAGGCATGCTCCACTTGTCCTAACCTAGCCAGAGCTTTGAGGCTCACAGTACAAGGGAGTGGGAACAAATATGTACAGGGAAGTTCCTTAGGAAGTCTGGATTCTCAA
The DNA here is from genome assembly GCA_013400415.1 of Scytalopus superciliaris. Lineage (NCBI taxonomy): Eukaryota > Metazoa > Chordata > Aves > Passeriformes > Rhinocryptidae > Scytalopus > Scytalopus superciliaris. Next base: position 357,760 of record VXBX01000341.1, read on the forward strand.
AGACCACTGTGGTGGTAAACAGTGGGTCTGCTGACCCCCTGAGTGCTGACATTAAGCTTGACAACTTTGTGGTGTATCCTTAAAAGAGGAAGGCACATGGATGGAGAAAGAATGTAAACAAGAATGTGGAAGAGATAGCTGGGGATAGGCTGCAAGTTACAACACTTAAAAGTTACCAATAAGAAGTTCTGTTAGGAGAAATATAAGAGAAAGCACCTATCAAAAAGTGACAAGTAACCACTGCAACTGTATATAACGGTGTGTGAAAAACAATAAAGTGTGTGTGTGTGTTAGTTTGCTTGCTGTAAATATGCTGCTTTGCTGCTTTTTTGACCACCACAACAACAGACCACTATCATTTCAGGGGGAAAAAAAGGTACGGTCTTGAAAAAAAAAAAAGACAGCTTTTTGTCTCTTGTCCTTCCTGTCCAGGGGAAGAAGTCTGGATCTCAAATCCCTTTTCCTTTTCACCTTGCTCACCACTATCCCAAAAATCCGATTCTTTCTCATCACAACAGTGAAGGGATCACTGGTCTCCTTGTATATTCCTACAGGGAAGCAGAATTTTGAGATTCCTTCTCATAAAGCAATCTATAGTCAAAAAGAAGACGTTTTCCATGTAAAGATAATATTAAAGGTAGACAGGGACATATCAGGCCTGTGGTGTTCAAGAAAAATCCCCCAACTGAAATCAATGAAAGGCTGTGCTTCCAAATTAATTGCATGCTTCGGTCCTTAGCATCTGGGCATGGAATCAAAGCTGATGAGCCAACAAAGCAGCACTGAGCTGCTCCTGCAAACAGTCACTATCAATAATGAGAAATACTAGGCGAAGTACTCTTTGAAATTCAAATCACAAGGAGCACCATTTAAAAGGGAACTCAGGAGAAGCAGAAATACCATGCACCACACATTAATTGTCAGGCATCTTCTGTATTGCTGTTACTTAGCAGCATAAAATTTATTCCCATATTATAAATGCCATACCAGGGATGAAATAATTAAACTGGCAGCCCATTTCTTCTGTACTGGAGGCCAGGCTGTCAGCTAGTGTAAATCAGAACAGCTGCACTGCAGTGACTTGGTTTTACAACCAGTTGGGGACCTGAACCATTTATTCTAAAAAGGGAGAGCTGAAAAAAAAGTGAAATCCTTCATTACTCCATGTTGTTCCTTCTGCTCCAGAGTAAGGGTTAAAGTCCCTGCTGACCTGGAACCGCTCCCGAAGCACACTGCAAGCAATCTGGAAACTGCTCCCAGCAGATTTTACAAATTAAATTTGGAAGGTTAAATATTTAATAACATGCTAGTGATTTCTTCCAAATGGGGATACATAGTCCCTGCTATATCCTATTCCTTTTATAACCAAATTCATCACAAATACTCACAGACCTGTTTTGACAGAAATACTATATTACGTGTGCAGAAAAAGAGCTGATGTGTAGTTCATCACCCTGTCCTCTCCTTTTAAGCCCTGAAGCCTTTTGCTTACCTTCCAGCCCAGCTCCCAGAGTGCTCGTACCTCTGCAATGGCAGGATGACTCCATCTAAATCCACAGCACCTTTCACATTGGGACCTCAAATGGAAGATCTGGCCCATGGACAGGAGCAACTGTCAAGTGGATGACTGCAGTGATACCATGGCTCTTTCAAACTGTGAGTGTGCTGATGCTGGACACATTATTCTTCAGTGGGTGGCACAAGAGATTTGGGCAAAGCCAGAAATGTTACCCAGGCTACCTAAGATCTGCTGGAAAATCCACTAAAGTTAAAAGAAGCAGTTTACTGGGGAAAGGACAATATTTCTTGTATCTATATACTGCCCACCCCTTTTTTAATATGAAGGAAATAAAATATGCCTTTTTGTGGGGACATGGGAGAAAAGGGGAGGTATATGATTAAGTCCCTCAAGCAAAAAGGGAACAGAAGAAGGTGCATTTTGCCATATAATTAGTCTGATTTTTAACTACCATAGCTGACAACAAATGAAGATAAGAAGTGACAAACTTGCAAACAAACAGAAGGAAGGGATTCTCTGTACAATAGATTGCAAGTCTGTGGAGCATCTTGCTTAAAGACATGCAGGTGAGACAGCTTATATGAATGCCAGAGGAGATGGGATAGATTTATGGAAGAGGTTCAGTGAAGGATACTGAATAAAAAGGATAAAAGATTTTGTCTAGTTTGAAAAGCCTGGATCTGCAGAGTGCTGGGACCTAGTGTAGAGTTTAAGAGAAGTATCAGCATGTTTGCCGTGTTCTTGTACCTGTCTCTCAGCATGTGTTTTTGGCCACATTTAGAGACAGACCTTGAGTCTGATCCCAGACAGCTGTTCTTAACCTTCTGTGGCATCCCAAACTGCCAGAGGTACTAGACATACATCATCTTATTCTCCTCCTCACCAGTGAAACCTGATTGTCTGTCATGGAGTTATCTGTAACTTTCATCAGCTTCTCACTCTTGCTATCTCCCATGTTCAGCACCTTCTCTTATGTCCAGGAGTTTTCCATTGTCTGTCTAGGTGTAGCAAACACTGAGGCCAGGTCCTGTCATGCCTTAACTGGTCTTCAAGCTCTTGATTGACATCCTGAGGAGCAGTGGGGCTGTGTTCTTACTGTGGGAGATGCAGTAGGAGACTGGAGGTGGAAATCTGACCTCTTTATTTCATAGCCTGTCAGTGCGGAACAAAAAAGGCCCCTTTGTTTGTTTTTTATCAGCCTCAAAGTATTTTTCCAATGTTACAGGACAGCGACTGATTAGTTTAAATCTGAGGGATGATGGAGAGTTTGGAAACCATCATGTCACTTGTGCACAGCTGCTGTTGATGCTTCTAAGCGATAAGGTTTCACCCACCCTCTGTAGACGGCAGGCAGCAAGAAAAGAGCATGGCATTCTCCTTAAATTACAACTGCCAAGGTGGAAATCAAACCCATAGGGCTCCTCTCAGCTCCCTAACTATTGGGGCATCCATGAGCGACTGGATTGTTAATGGTTAAGGACTTAAAAACAATTGTTGAGGCACCAAGGTGCTTTGCTTCAGCCTTGATGCCAGTAAGAGGCAAATTCTGCAAGGCAGGACAGTGCCTTTTATCACAGTAATTGTCAGCCCTTACCCACTTCTCCTCAGTTGCAAAACCTTTCCCCTTCCCCTTGGGGAAGGTCTGACAGGGCATAATGGGATCAACTGTGCTGACATGAGAGACAGCTGTCATGTCTTAGAAGGGATCAGAAATCATCAAAGACCCCCAAAACATCCCCGGATTCATTTTCTGAGGCCTTCCATCAGAGGACTGAAAGCTCCTCCACACTCAGGAGAGATACCAGGCACTTCTACTTGGCCTGCATGTATATTAAGCCATTGGACATTGTGTTTCATGGGCTTCTTTCCCCATTCCCGTGGCAGGATGACCTACCCTGATAAGGCCTTGAATCCAGGCAAAGCTATCACACAAGCTACTTGTGGTGAGTTCCTGCTGGTGCCAGGGTGCAGCAGAATGAATGCACAGACTCCTGCTGTGATTGACAGAAATGGTTTTAATGCAAATTGTTCAGGGCTATATAGTGTAGCTTCAGCTTGGAGTTCCCTGAAAGGGGTTTGCCATAATTAGTAAATATGGATCAGCACTCAGTTGCCCAATGAAATCCTTTGCCACATCTGGGACATGAGGGGAGGGCAGGTGGTCCCCCTTTCTTATTCCCCAAAGGGCAGTCCTTTTTAAGATGACCTTCTTGATTACACTGATAACACCAAACAGCAGCGTGAGCTATGACCATTTGCTCAGCTAATGCAGTTGCTAGCAGAGAGGCTTTAAAAGACTCCGAGTCGACATTTTGACTTGCTGTGAGAAATTCAGTCACAGACTTGGTCTGATTTTTTAAAGGCCCTACAGCTTTTTGACAATCTGTATTTGCATTTTCAATTGCTAACTGAAAAAGTTAGACTTGGGTTGCTGCCTCATGATCTGTTTGTCGTGAAATTGCAGCCTTCAATTGATCGATGAATGACACGTGTGGTTCCTGGGGCCCGGCTTCAGCCGCAACAGACAGTTCTCTAGTTCTCGCATCAGCAACTTTCTTAGGGGTTTTTACAGTCAAATCAGTAGCTTGAGTGAAAACAGGCCGTGGCAGAGTCACCTGCACCATCACAGTAAGGTATGGTCCTTCCCTAAAAGCTCATTTTGACCTGTAGCCATTCCATTTGTTATATTATCTGTAACTTGATGAGTAACCAGCTCTCAATATTCAGCTACCCACACAGCAAACTGCACGGCAGACAAAATTAAACGTAAAAGGCATCTGCAGTCAGACAGGGTCATAATGTAACAAATCTGTGATAGCCGCTATCAGACCCTTTGAATATGATGATTGCAGTCTATAATCCTTTACTGATTTATGGACTTCTTTTACAACTTCATAAGGAAGACACTCAAATTTGGGGCGGCGATGTGGTTTGTAAACTACTGTCATCGCATTCAACATCCCCGCATTTCAAAGCAGTTAATTTACAGTCCTCTAAAACGGATGAGTCTTCTCTATTCTCTGGGCAAATTTCTGGTGCGGTCAGTGCTGATTGCAGCAGCAATGATACCCAAGACATAGACTGTTTATGTTGTGTTTGCAAGATCTCTTCTGCCGTAGGGGCAGATGCTGCTATGGTTTTTGCCGGAGTTAAAGGATGTAAGTCTGTTTCTTTCTCAGGAGTGAGTTTCAAGTTGCCCTGTTTGCACCTATGCAGAGCAAGCTACAGCTCCGGAGAAACTGGTTCTGTCCTTGGTCAGTAAATCAAAGCTTTGGATAAAACAATACAGGGTTATCTAGACATTCCCCAGGCCTGTTTTCCTTCCTTCTTGTTCCCATGTTGATTCAATTGTCCAACACCAGGGTGTTGTTTTGGTGTTGAATTATGCTAAAAGGAGCCTGGTTCACCAAACTTCAAACACACAGCCTGCTTTTTGAAGCAGGATTTTAAAGACCTGCTGGCCTCTAAATCTATGACTACCAGTCCATCACTTTATAACTATAAAAGCCTAGTCCAACTTCCATATGGCAAATTCTTCCACATCCTTCCTTGAAGCGTGTGGATCTTCTCCCATAAAGCAGGGATGCCTGTTCATGGTTATTCCCCAGGGGTTAAGTGAGAGAGATCTGCCTGTGTTAGTCATGTGGTATGTTACATCAATCTCTACTTAATGACCGTTTCTTTTACTAGTTTTGATACAGTGCACTATCCTATTTTAAGCCATCATATACTCTACTAGTAGGTTTTCAGCTTTTACACTGTGTAGTAAATAATTCTGATTAAGATCTTTCATCTGTTCACTTTCTGTACATTTGTACAGTCATTTGTCATAATAAAAAACTCATTTTATTCATCTGATTTGCGATCATTAAAACCAGCAGGACAAAGTGATTTAATCACACCTCTATAATTCATTAAATTTAAACCATTGACGTAATCTGAGGCTAAGACTGGATTCAGCTGTATACAGGCTCCTCTCTGCGAAGGAGTTTAGAAAGCAAGGGAGTACTTTCTGCACCTCATGACTCAAGAGCAGGGTTTCTTTAAACACTTTTATCTAAACCTTCCATTCCCCCCTGTGACAGCCACCCAGGCATCAAGACCATCACTTTGACCAATGGAAAATTAAATTGCAACAATCAAGTCTCATCACAGATCCATGGGTGGTGATTAAGAATCTTTCTAGTCTTATGCTTTCTTCCTTTTCCTTCCTTTCTTATTCCCTTATACATATTTTTAAGTGCTTCATATTTCCTTATTAGTATAGATAACAATAATCCAAATGGCTACATACCTGCTTTCCACTGCAGCCAAACTGTTCTAGAATTAAACCCTATATATGTATATTTACAAACACCAATCATTCAGTGTTGTTTCCTTGTAATCCACTCCAAGGGATCTATTAACAAGATTCTGAGTTACCCTCACCCTCATGGGATGGGTCCTAACAGCACCTCCCTGCTTCTAGCCACTGCTCCAGAGAGTTATAGCTCTCCCAGATGACTTGTGTTGAGTCCATTGACACTGCCTGAATGACACAGGGCTTCTCCACAGGTCCAAGCATCTTTCTTTAAGGGGTTGAACCAACCCAGTGTGAGAAGCTGCAATCCATTTAATTTAATTTAATGTCTGCCCAATTAGGCACCATCATGTCCATATATAAATATAGGTCTGAGATGCTCACTGAGACTAGGTGCCTCCCTTCAACCCCTGTCCTGGCTACTTAAAGTATCGGATCTTTAGGGAAAGCACTGATTGGTCTCTTACCATGTTTATACGTATGTCCCTACATACTGGGAGCCTGAGCAATCCATAAGACAAACAATAGGTCAATTTTCATGGCACTCAGCACCAAAGAAGTGCCTGATTTAAACAAAGCACTTATGCTGCAGTTTCAGTGGATGAAAAGGCATTTAAAGTGAGTAGCTGGACAACTCAGGAGATCCTTAATCATATCCAAGAGGAACCTTTAAGATCTCAGGTATTTATCTGACTCTGTTCAAGATCTGTATCACCTATATATTGTCACGAATGACTGGCTCCTTCCCTTACCAAAAAATCAGAAAGTGGCCTTAGCATGTTTGCTGTCTGACAGATGGACACATCTCAATTAGCACTAACCTGTGCCTTTCCTGTCTACCTCCAAAGGCCAGCAATGCACAGCAGCACAGAAATTATATAGTTCCCTGTCCCTTGGAGCTGCCTATCCCGGTCAAAGAGCTGCCTTACGAACAGCGTGCCAGTGCTTGCTGTAAAGCTTCCTGGAAGAATCCTGAAAAGTTCAACCATGAGAACTGCATGCAGTTGAGATGAGGAACAGATGGCAAAATAAAAGCAATGGAATTTTTTTCTGAGATTCTGAGTGTCTCAGCTCCCAGCAGATGAAAAACTAGGCCACATTAGCAGAATTCATGTAACTTGTCTAAAGCAAAGATGATAAAGACAATCTCTTCCAGAGACTGGGCTGAGGACTTGAGTATATAAGGTTGGCCCAGCATCACTTTTTCTAACAGGTCCTTCAAAATTAATTTAGTACCAGATGTAAACACTTGTTTACTTACTATCCTCCTAGCAGATGATATCCAGCAGCCACACTTTCTTGGTTCACATTAGGCAGAGACTGGCAGTGACTGTGTTTAGATTTTTCCCCTATTACAAGTAAGGGCGCATATCCAGCTTATAAGAGCAAAGACGACTTCAAAGTAACGAAACATTTGATCTTGAGCCAAGTGACATCATTCACTCAGCCAAAAAATTGTATCTTTCCCTTTTTGATTTGCCATGAATACAGAATAACAAAAAAGTAGTTCAGCTTGCGCTAACCCAAACTCTCAGAACTACCAGCAAACAAATCAACACAAACTTCAGCACCACACAGCTCAGTCATTTCAGCTAACTGATTTTTGTTTCTCAGAAAGTTAAAACCACTCCTTGGCTACACCTTTGGGGTTGGATTCAACTACATGAAAAGATTCTTCTTGCCTTTGAAAGGCAGAGATAACAATTTTGGGCTGCCTCCTAATTGCTCTGTACCATCACTCTGAATCAAGCTAAATGACTACACAAGTACCTATGGTGCCAGGATTTTTGACACACAGAACCCCCCATGTGCCAATCCACAAGCCAAAAGCCCTGCACAATTTAGAGAACAGGGTCCTAGAGCTTAGTTGTGCCCTCTGAATGATGAATAATTCTTTGGGTGTTGTGGATCTGAGGGTTATTTCCTTTTTTCCTGGCTCTATATCCTTGTAAATACCATCTCTCAGCGCTTCTTTCCCCAAACCTTCACCTTTCCATCCCTTCTATCTCCTGCTAGCTCTGTACCACAGCAAGATCGCTCCACAACCACACACCCAAGTTATTAACACTGTGCACATCTGTCCCACCTCACTTAACCAAACAAGCATTTTCATGTTCACTGCAGTCTGTTCCTGTTGAGCCTCAAGTGATCTCGGGTGACAGTCTACCACTCAGCTATTGCTTTAGAAGCATTAAGTGACATTTCATTCCCTCTGCAGCAATAGATGCTTCTTGATGAACAAATAAGGGGATATTCACAGAGGCCAGCGGGAGTCTTTAGCAAAAAGCATACAGGGAAAGATTTAAGACAGGTTATTCTGTTGGAAGAAGAAAGTCTCTTTGTGATCATCTAGAAAGTCTGGGCTTCGGTCTCGTACTGGGAACACGGAGAAGGAGTAGCACTTTGTCTCTCCTCTCTTCTTCTTCTGGTGATAGGTGGTGCTGCTGCTCTTCCTACAGACCAGGAATGCTCTTGCAGGTTACTGTCTTTACACTATACTATTACTCACTATACTACTACTACTACCCTAACCCCAACCCTAACCCTAAGCATACACCACATCACAGATTCTCAGATTTTGGACAGCTGAGGTCCACAGCAAAGCATTTCTCCCACCAGCTCCCATGAACATTTGAGCATATGAGCAGATGTGCCAGCAAACTGTGCTCCCCAAATCCTCATGGCTACCACAAAGCTTGCCCTCTTTCCCTGCAGCATTGGATGTGTGGTTTCCAGATCAGTACTCTCCTGCTCCCATGCTGTGATAGTTCCCATGTGATTTTGGACAGGAGGCTTTCACAGCAGCTCTCAGTCCAAGGGCTCTCACAGACAGACTGCTGACAGTGGTGCAAAGCACTCAGAGGAGAAAACAGCAGGCAGTTGATCAGGACTGTGTGACTCCTCAAACAGGTGCTTTCCTTAGGGTGCTTTCACTGAAGTCAGTGGCCAATAGTTTGGTCAGTAACAGTCCTTGTAAAAGGTTCTGGTCAGAACAACTAGTGGTGAAACTATTTCCCTGGAGTTATAATGAAATATGCCTCCAAAGTCTCATCCCTTCCTTGACTTCTGCAAATCCCCATGTTGTAAGAAAAGTTATTAGTACATCTCTTGCAATTTCTGCTTCCAAGTGGCTTTTCCTCTTTACATCCTGCCTTGATGACTCCCAAATCCCTAGCTCCTCACAGAGAGCAGGAGAATACAGGATCCATGGGGGCTCCCGAGCCAACACATGCTGCCCTGCATACCTTCCATTTCTACTTCTGTTCTAAGCAGTCTTGACTTTCAGTCTTTCTCTTTGCAAGGATTACTCTTGTTATTCATCAGGTCTTTGAACGGTAGCTTCTCAGGAGCTCAGGCCACAGCTGAGACCTGCTCAGAGGCTCTGGGGAGCAATTACTGAGATCCTTGCTATTAAAGCAAGAAGGGGTCCCTGACTGCTATGTAGTTTATCCTAGCAGGTTGCTGGCATACACTTAGAACAGCAAGCAGATGCAGTGAGCTTCCAAGAGCCATCAGACCAAAGGGAGGCGGACTTTTTTCTTCCCCTGCCTTGCCCCTTTCAAATATCTCTCCATGCTGCTCTCTGTCAGTGCAATGCTTAGCTCTTTTGTCTAGACAGAAGCTTTCCTACTGCAGTGCATCTGCATCAACTCTGGAGAAAAGTGCCTTTAACACATAGCATGAACCTCCCCGATTTCTTCCCACCCACAGCTCTTGCCAAGAAGCTGTGAAATGTGCTGCCACAATGCATTAAGGATGCATCACACAACTTGGTGTTGAAGGACTCTCAGTGATGCTGCTAGACCTGAAGAGAAACCTTCAAATCGCAAACTAGTCTGCTTCAGTTCACCACACCACAAACTCCTTTCTATTGCTCTTTGAAAAGCTCTCCAAAAATCACACTGTAACAGTGAGCTGCAAATATCAAAATCAAATCAGGCATAGCCATTAGCCTCCCAGCAACAGGAATAGGTCAATTTATGGCAAGCTTAGTGCAATAGGGAAGTGTCATAATTAACTCTAGTTAGAATACCGGTAAGTTCTTTTATTGTTTTAGGCAAAAGAAGAGGTTGACAAAGAAAAAAGGACAAAGGATGCCCTGGTCCATAGCAACAGTTACACCCCTTGTGGTTGTTGGATTGTGATTGCTACACTAAGATTTTCTTGGTTCTGCTTCAAAATTCAACTAAATCAAATGAGGCCTGATTTCCTCATGGACACAAAATCCCACCGTCTTCCCAGACTGAATGAAAAATGTGCTTAGTTTGGTGCAGGAAGAATGGGATAAGTGGAGGAACCCTAATGTCACTGAACGTCATCTTGATAACAATATTGAAAAACTCTCCACATTTTGGAAGTGTCAGAAGGCCACAAACATCTCACGTGATGTGGTTGCCTGGAAGCAAGAAAATTTGACTTGATGACCCAAAAATCCTTTCCCCACTCCATTCTTTTATAAATGCCATTTTTTTTCCTCCAAGGAAAAAATTCTAACAAATCCTTCTGGCTTTCCTCCTATTTCACAAATACATTAGGTCACTAAGAAACTGTATTTTGGCAGAAATAAAAACAGCATTTTGCTGTCCAAGCCAGCTGTTACCTCCATTCAGTAGCAGTAATGCCTGATGAATTTGCCCTCTAGCAGAAGTCCTCTGATTGCAAGCCAGCCCCTCTAGAGTTATGTTCTTTACAAGCAGAATGGAAAGACAGTCTTTTATCTAAAATTCTTGCTTGGTAAAGGCATAATGAAGGTGATTTAGAGGCTTCTACTCTCAAGAAAGAAAAGGTGGAAAACACTTCAGAGAATAAGAGTGACCATAATTTGGGGCTATTTTTTTCCTGTTGATTACATATGCATCTCTCCCAGTGTCTATTACATCAAGGAAGAAACTGTTTTCTCTAAGATACAAAACCTCCCTGCAGTCTGGAGCACGTCAGGAATGAACAATGATCAGATATTTAGATGGAGAGAAAAATGTTTTGTGAATACCACTAGGATATACTGAAAGCAGGTGAGAGTTTGGAAAAGAATTGAAATATTGTGGAAGAGTAGAAAATGGTGCTGGAGGGATTGTCTGCTGAAAATCCCTAGGATGGGCTCCAGTTAGCTAATATGTGTTTTAAATCTTGAACATTCTCGCTCAGTAAAGATTTGGCATGGGTTATTTTGGGATTATGAATAACAAATAACAAGCAAGCAGGGAGGTAAAACAGCCTTAACCCAGGGAGTGAGGTGGAGGCAACAAAAATGCACCAGGGTTATACATCTTCATGTCTCCCTGCAGTGGCAAAGGAAAGCAGTGATCCAAAAGGGGCATGTGATCTCCAAACAGCACTTTGAGCCACGGATATTTAAGCATCTAGAAAGAAGTGGTGACAGAGAAGCTTTTAGGCAAATGACTTGGCTAGCAGACCTGTTAGGGATGGAAAGAGGAATGGATGAACATTGCTTAAGCGTATTATGGGTGGGGAACAGAGGAGTTTCCTGTCTGGGAGGAAGGCCCAGGATGAGTAGGAGTGTGGGGCAGAGAGGGGCGGGTTTTGCCATACTCCCCCGGGGCAGGCGCTCCACACCAGGGGACGAAGGCTGTTCCTGCTGCGTAGGGAAAGTTGGCTGCGCTGCCACGCAGAGCTCCTTCTCCTGCCTCTCTCCTTCTCCCTCCCTCACGCCCTCCCTCTCCGCCGCCTCCTCCTCCTCCT
>VXBX01000344.1:0-38683 GCA_013400415.1 Scytalopus superciliaris
GGGGTGTCCGTGGAGAAGTGTTTTGAAAATACTTTATTTTTAATTCACAGTAAATTTAATTAATCTTCCCAAAGTTGAGTTTGGTTTACCTGTGATGGTATTTGGGGAGAAATCTCACTGTCCTTATCTGAACCTATGAGTTCTTTCTTATTTTTAAGCCCTGTCCTGCTGAAGAGGGGGAGTGAGAGAGCAGTGGGATGAGCACTTGTCAGCCAGTCAAGGTCAACCCACGGCACTTCCCTAATTATCATAAAATGGTTTGGGTTGTAAAGGATCTTTGAAGGTCATCTGGTTCCAACCCCACCTGCCATGGGCAAGGACACCTTCGACTAGACCAGGCTGCTCAAATCTCCATCCAGCCTGGCCTTAAACACCTCAAGGGATGGGGGATTCGTAACTTCTCTGGGCAGCGTGTTCCAGTGTCTCACCACCCTCACAGGGGAGAATTTCTTCCTACTCTTCTTCAGTTTAAGGCCATTCCCCCTTGTCCTATCACTACATGCCCTGGTATAAAACCCCTCTCCAGTTTTCTTGTAGGCCCCCTTCAGGCACTGGAAGGTGCAGAAAGTCTCCCTGGAGCCTTCTGCCAGCTGAACAACCCCATATATTAATTATACAATAGAGGGAGCTGGAAGAATGTGCTTTTTAATTTTTTTTTTCTTTTTAGTACAGAGCCACTTGTTATAAGACTTTGTGTACATGTGGTTTCATTCCAAGTGTTTAAAAATCTTGTGATTATTCAACAAGCAGATGTAAAGTTGTTATTGCCATTGTTAGTTACTGAGCCATCCTCTCTTTCAAGTGTAATTTCATATCTCTAAACTTCATAAACAAAATAGTTTTGTTATTTAGCATTTATTAAGTAATTTTGATATTTAATATTTATGATACCTGTCCATCTGCCTTTTTTAAAATAAAATATAATAAATTTTCAAATGAGCAAATTTAGAGATATTTCCCATGTAAAGAATAATTGCTATCTTGATAGTCCAAGCTTGCCTATTAAAAATTCATCTAAGACTGAGAAATCTATTTTAAAATATTTTTTATTCATTACAAGTGCATATCTTTGTTAAAAATGTACAAAAGAAAAGATGTTGTTCACTTAGGGGTGATTTAAAACCGTAAAACAAAATAATAGTATTTTAAGACTATTCTGATCAACACAGAACAGCCCAAGCAGTTCTTGAATAATTTAATAATGATTGACACTTTTCTGTGTCAGACATTTTTCATAAACTTCTACGGTGATTTTCTTATTCAGGTGTCACAGTCCTCTCTTATGTTTTATTTAGTACTAAAACAGTTTAAATCTTCACAGTGAAAATTGAACAAACTGGTCTGCAGTGTGACTGCTAGTGCTTTTGATCATTTTAGAGAGATGTAAAGTGAAAATTGCGTTAAACCCAGATGGGTTTTGCAGCTGGGATAGTTACCCTTATTGCTGATGGCAGGTCCATATGAGTAGCACAGATGAGACACTAGATCATTGCCACGTTAACATGAAATTAGGAGACCTAGATAAAATGGTAAATTCCATCTTTCCCATTTCTTTGCTACTAAATTGCTTACATTATGATTTCTGTTTAATAATTCAAGCAAAGGTGAATTCTCTAAATGAGCTTGCACTGATGGAAAGCCAAGGCATTTTGCCTTTAAGTTACTTTGCTTGTAAGAGCTGAGACACATTTTTAAAAGCAAAATGAATGGTGTTCTTTGGTGTGGCTTAGGATAACCTCATGGAGAAGATAAATCAATATTCATATTTCCTTAACTACCTGGTTTGGAAATACGCATTCTGTTTATAGGAATCACTTTCAATTGTTTCTTAGAAATCATCTGAAAAAGAGGGTTGTGTTACATGCAAACAGTTCACTTTCCTTTGGGACAGTAATTTTCATTTTGCTGAGTAATCTCTATACATATTTCAAAGAATAGAACAGTTCTGCCAAAGAATACCACATCCTGATTCAGTTACTTAGCAACATTGAATGCTAACAGAAAGAAACAGGAAAGGGATGCAGCAGCCATAAAATCACTAGACAGCAGAAGGGAGCTCACTGAAATACAAAACTCACTTTATTAGTAAAATGAAAATGGAAACAAACACATAATCCAAGAAGCTGGCCTTTTTCCAAGGAGCAAGTTGCTTATAGTTTTGGGGTTTTTTCAGGAAAAAACTCACAACCTGTAAAAAAAAAGCAAATCTTGGAGAAAATACTCATTGTCCTAAATATTACTTAACGTGTGATTTTCAGTGTCTTACGCAGCTCTTCAGAAGTTTCTTTTGCAGTTTGACATATTTTTTCCCCTCAATATTTATAATCAGTACTGCCAAAACAAGAGGATGTGCTGCTGCTCTTCCTTCATGAAGTTTATTACTCTCCTCAGTATAAGATAAATATTTAAGTGTTTTAGGGAAACCATAGATGCATCAGATAGCATTCCCCTTCCTGAAGGTTTGGCTGCTGGAAATCAAGACCAGCTCAGCAGTGGCACAGCTCAGGGCAGCCCCTTTCCTCCTGGGAAAAGTGGAGAGAGGCTCCTGACAGCACCAGACTGGCCTGTCCATGTAGCCTGCTGAGCTGGGCCCCCGCCTAGACCTGCAGAGTGGCTTCCCAGCTTGATCTTGGACCTGCTTCACCACTTACCTGATGGTCTGCACTCTTGGTTGAATCTGGCCACCATCCCAGCATCCCTCTCAGCTGCCCAGTATGCAGGGATGTCATATCATCAGACAAATTGCTCTCCAAAGACCATGGGGAATGGAAAGACTTTATGAACAGAAGCATCTTGCAGGAGCTTTGTGAAAAAAGAATTCACAGATATACAGTAGGTTATTAACAGCTGCATTCAGAGAAGTAATTGTTTTCAGCAAATCAATACTGGTTGCAGAATTTTAATCTGAAAGATATTTTCCTATATAATAATTTGCTGGCGAATGTAAAAACAGATTTATTTTGGTTGGAACAAACACTATATAACATAGGGCAAAGAATTTTGAAAACTAATAATTATTTGAGAGGAAAAAATCAGTACCAGTGTGCTGGGAAGTAACATAAGGGAGAAACAGAAGCAGCTTCAGTGTGGCAGTAAAAACCATGATTTTAGATAACTCTAGAGAAGCAATCTGAAAAACAGCATGTATCGTATCTTGAAACAAATCTTTAATTGAAAGTGCTGGGACACCAACAGAAATTACACCATTTGATCAATGACAAGTTGGATACTGCAACTAACTCATTCGTGATGGGCGAAATGTGAGGTCAAAACTAAGGAGAAGAAATTTTCATTTTTCAAGAAATATGACCTTGCCTATATTAGAGAAAGATAACTAAGAAAGAAAATGAATTCTTTTAGGGATTTGCACTATGGGGTGGAATTTCATGGCAATCCAAGCTATAGAAATTGGTATTATCTGAGGTTCATTGCTTTTGTGCTAATAAAGGATGGCAATTGGTTGTCTAACCTTTTTGAAACCTTTAATCATAATAAACGCCAGTTTTTAGAAGCAGACTTCACATATTGGTAAGTTACCATCTGTTTTCGTTATATTTGTTATGCACCCAAAGAACCTATAAATTGATTTGGCTTAGTCATTTCAAATATGTTCCTAAGAGAAAGTGATTACTGTAGCAAAAGCTGGAGACATATAGCTCAAGGAAAAAATGGATTAAAACTGAAGACAATGTTGTAATAATTGAAATAAATATAAAATTAATATGTAAATGAAAAGGTATCTGTTAAAGGAAAGAAATTATTTTCTGTTTTTCTCTTTTTTCTCTCAACTTTTCTTGTAGGAAGAATTGGAACAAAGAAATCTAATTTTACAGAGCGGCTTAATCAGTATAGGAAGGGGGCTCTATGATATAGTTGAATCTGAGTGCAGGGAAGGGAATGCAAACTACTAGAGGTACTGAGAAGGACAAGAAAAGAATTAAACTATTAGTCTGCTGTTCTACAAAATTACATGCACTGGTGTTTACTAAAATGCTCTGCTAAAGGAGATGGCTAACAGAACTGCTTGTTGCAAAGGGTAAGTTTCCAGAGGAAGACAAAGGTAGAGAAAAATAGGGGTTGAAAGAGAAAGAGAATGATAGCTAAGGTGTTTAGAGAAATTATATGTTCATCAGTTTGGCTGGACCTGATAAATTGAATCACTTAGACAGTAAGCAATCTTAGAGATAATGGGAGTTCCATAGAAAACATATAGAGCATTGGAGAACTGTGACAAAACTGCAAAAGGGCAAATACAGTGTGTGTTTTTAAAAAGGAAAAATAGACACAATCAGTTATAATCTGTAAATTTAACTATACCTTCTGGTAAAATAATTTGATACTAACATGATCTCTTTAGTGAGCTGGAATAAAGAATAAAGCATATGCATGTTAAATTGGTTGATGGTAGGAAATTGGCAGAATGTGCAAAAACATGCTAAGAATTATAAATTACCTTGGTGTAGTGGTCTGAAACACAGAATGGAATTCCCTGCAGACCTTTTGTATATCTACTCATAATTAACACATCTGCCTGTAGCGTGCTTCTATTCCATTTAGCTATGCTTGTGATATAACCATGGTTTCATGGAATTGCATAGAACCAAACTCAATTACTAATGTTATCAGTAACTGCCTTTATCTTAACAGCAGAAGCTGCATCTGCTGTAACAGTAGCATTATTAAATAAAAGCTGCCCGGTGAGGAAATAAAAGAGAAAGCATGTTGAAAGAAAAAAACCCCAAACCAACCCTGAATTTTCCTTAGCTTTTAGGTACATTTTTTATATAGATGAAGCACCCATAAATAATTGTGTTAGCCAATATATGTTGTCGTTTATAGATGTGTGTGAACTGAATCAGACTTTCTGATGTATCAAAATTTTAATAGAAGCCAACAAACACATTTTAATTTAAATCTTTCATCTACATGGGATGCAGAATCAGAACTTTACCAATTAAAGTTAATTATATTCTTGTTTTACACTTACACTCAGTTTAGCTCAGTGGTATCAAGGAAATGTGGTTCTGGCTTACTAAATGTCCAGTTCCAGGATTCTTTTCTGAAGTGAACGAATCTGCATAGTGAGGAAAGAGAAAAGGCCTTGTACAATAAAAATTCTGATTGAAGTCCATTCAAGATGAAGTGTCTTTCTACAGCAGATGCCAGAGAAATCTCTAAAACAAGCAAACCAGTTTCTTACTTCAGCTACTTTGATACTATACCCATGTTATTTTTCAGAACTAGAAATTCTTCCACTCTAATTGGTGATTTTTCTCTAGTAGATTTTGCATGTTAAACCGAATATTTAATTTCTTGAGGTTTTGGTAGTGTTCAGTTTCTATGTCTTATGTTCAAGCCATTTTTGACAATGTGAAGGAGAGGAAGAGGCTGGAACGAGACAGTGGCACAAGGGGGGAAAGGAGATGCTGAAATAAAATCCGAACTTCCTTTCTCAGGAGGTTCTGATCTGTGGTGACTTTCACTTCAAAGCCCTTGTTCACTCCTGAGCTCAGTGTTCAGGGCATTGGTCAGAGAGAGTCACTGTCACATTCAAAATGCACCACCTTCAGCAGCTGGAAATTAGTGTTTTTATCTAGCTTTTGTGCACATGTAAGCTTGCCTACTAGACTTTTTTTAGACATAAATTTTGGCTATAAGTAACACAGTGCTGTTTGTTTTCAATAGAGTAATTTACAGTGCGGCTGAATGAGAGTGGCACCAATGGACAGCCAATCTCACCCAGAGATGAAACAGCAAGCAAGATATAGTTGTTACGGTATTGGAATGGTAGATTCAGAATAATTTTATCCTTTCTTGGAAAGATGCAAATATAATTCTAATGAACAAAACAAAAACCTGAAGGTTGGCTGTTACAGAGGTTATTCTATAATATATTCTCTATACGTTGTATATTTACAACTAATCTAACTACTTGGAAGTCTATCAGAGATTAACACATGATCAGTAATTCTATATCTCAACATTAGTAGTCCTTGTCATTTGTAATCCAATGTGATCTGTGGTAGTAAAAAGTTCCCTTTGGAAGCACTAAACAGAAGTCTTAAAAAGTAGTATATTCTGTGAAACAGGAGCACAATATACTGTTATGATTGTTATTCATAGTCGTGTTCACCATGTAGTTATAATCCCTAAATTCACATTTCCTACCAAAGAATCTGTATTTTTTGTGTGTGTGAGAGAGTTTGTACAGTAAGCTTTATGGGTTGGACTTCCTGCATTTGGTTATTTGGTCTTTGCTTACTGCATTAATATGAACACGACTTTGTATGACAGACTTCCTTAAGTGCCATTCAAACCCCAGGGGAATCAGGGAGGATTTTGACCTTTATTTCACAGGAAATGAATCAGGCTTGTTTATACAGAAGAAAAGCAACTGCATATATGCAACTACAGTGCTAAACTTCATAGTTAAATTCAATGCCAGTGTAGTACTAAAAACAGTCCTGAAAAAGCTGTTCAGATTTCAGGTTCATTGTCTTGGTGATTGTTGTTGTGTTGGTTTTTTGCCTGATCAGCATTTTGTTAGGAGTCACAAATACATTTCTGCACAGTTCTTAGGACCATTCTATTACACAGAACAAAATTCTGCGGCAGTCAATTTATCCAGTTCTCAGCAAGGTTTAGAACTATTAATTTTTTTTTCACATTTTTTTAAAAATGTTTGTTATTATTTTATAGGTATCTTAAATATAAAATCTATGGCCATGGATAGAAATTTTTAAAAAACAGTTAAAGGCCTTGTGCATAGCAAAATTCTTTTTCTCTGGTGCATTTTGATAGAAAAAGGAGGATTACCATTAAACTAAGCAGTCATTTTCAGAAGAACATAGGGCTGGAAGACACATAGATTTTATTCATATAGAATTTGAACATAAGCAATATGCAAAGAATTAAATCATTTTCAAAACCTATTAAGATAAAACTGCCTCATTAACACACATATTAGAGTAGAGAAACAGCAGGAAGTGAGCAATGTTCCTTTCAAGTTGGAAATTTATGTTAACAAATACCAACAAACAATGTGAATAGTTTTGCTGATAGCATTGGAATTGCTATTTAGGCTGATATTGCATAGCCAGGTGTACAGTCATCCCACCAGCTAGAGGCAACAATCACTGTTTTTTCTCCTGGTTAAATGAACATAATATTTAATGCAGCAATGATTGCCTCTCCATACCCAAAGGATGACTAATTGTCTTTAAAACTCAGAATGGAACAGGAACCACATTTAATTGATTATTTTTTCCTTCCATTTCTTTTGCTTCTGTCTTCCTACTTTGACTTAGTAGGTCTCAGTCAGTGTACATCCCACACTGCGCCGAGGGAGCAAACCAAAGGACTTGTACTCACACAGCAGACAGCTGTGGGCTGCTGGCCTGCCTGCCTCCTTTCACTTAGTCTGTGGGTTCTGTGGAGGCTTTTGTTCCTTCCAGATCTCACCTGAGAAAAAGGGTGCCCTGCACCACTGCTGTCTCCCCACACTGTGCCCATTTTGGTGGTGTTTAGCATCTAGATCATCCTGTGGGCTCTTTGAGAAAACAAACCGGTACCTAATGGGTGCATCCACACTGTCATATAATGCAGGAGGCTGGCAGTCACTCCGGATCACTAGCAGTAGATCTTTGGGATAAACTGGAATTTAGAGCACTGTAAAGTACAGCAAAGACATAGCCAACCTGTTTAAAGATGCAGCTAATTTGTTTAAAGATGGCCCAGTCGGTTCCTTTATCTTCTATGATTTCTATAAAGGTCCAGTTCTGTGATGTCACCAGTTGTGCAAACTGCTGACACTGAAAGGGGTTTTATCCAGGTAATGGCAGAGGGCTTGCACTCCATAGCATTCTGTCCAATGGGATCTTTGTCACATTTGAATCACTGTGCTTAAAAGAACATATTTATGATTGTGCTTAAAATTAATTGCTGCAGTTAACCTCTACCCTTGTATGAATTCTTCAGCTTTGGGAGGAAGGAGCAGCTACCTATTGATCATTAAAGTTAGGACACCATTCTGATTTACTTGTCTGAAAGACATTGCAATTTGTTGTTGCTAAATTAAAAACAGTTAATCGCTTTCCTGTGTTCATTTATATTAAGGATATAATTTCCTGATAGAATTTGCTGACAGTTCTAAAATAAAAATGCATGGCATGCACTATCTTTGTGTCTCTATTTTATAGCATGGTTATATTTTATTCATTTAATTAAATAAAAGAAAGAGTAATTTATTACTTTGATACTAGATCTTTCAGCTACAGTGTTGGAATCTGTACAAAATGTATTTGGTATAGTCAAGATAAGAGGATCAGGGAAAAGTGGTTTTTCAACCCTTAAAGCTGGACTGGATTGAGTTACTATAGTGACAGATGAAGTTTCATCTGGATATAACTACCATTTTGAATGCTTATTCCTTTGTTAGTCACTTCCATGGTTGTTATGGGAGCTACATGTTTTAGGAAGTGTTAATCCTATGGAGTAATAAAGTGTAATAAAGTGGTGCTGCAGAGGTTACATCTGTGAGATGAACTGGGCTCAGTAATTTCAGCTGGAATTTTCATCAGATGCTGTCTGTGCCAGTCTGGAGAGCTGATTTTATTTTTCTGTTAGAAAAGTTATTGAATAAAAAACAACTTGGAATTATTTAACATTACTTGAGGACATGAATTTAATTTAATGCAGTACCAGACACTGATCTGATTTATTTATTATTTATTTACAATTTTATGTAATATGTACATGCTTTAAGCATAACATCCCTCAGGAGATAGAAAAATTCTCACAGCTTCTAACACTACAGGAAAGTAATGGGCCCCACAAAGTGGCAGCCCTGGTGGTGGGAGGAATAATCTGATGAATTCTAGTGGCAGCAGCATTAGTGACTGTAAAGCACTGAGTTCAGAAGCTGAAAATGCATTAGGCAAGTGCTGTATACTTTCACTAATCTATCACAGAACTATCTGTCATGCATCTCCTTTTCCCTGGACGAGGCTGCTTTCTAGCAACATCAGCACAAATATTTGGAAGAAGATAGAGAAACATACAGCTTGCAGTACTTCGTTGACAAACGGCTTCAGCAGAAAGCATGCCTTTTCATTTACCTTCCCAGCCAATGCTTAGAGTTAATCACAGCAACCAAGTGCCACTGCTGTGCCATATGGAAGCAGAGCTGTGTTAACAGAAATTTAAACCATGTGGGGGACAGTCACAAGAACTACGAGACCTGGGAGTGTACATTTAATCGTCAGACAGGAGCACGTGACAGAAAAGACAGGAAAATGTTGCTCAATTCTTGAATCTCACTCTTTCCAAGGCACTTTCTCTTTTGGCTCAAGCTTTCACCTCATATGCTCCTTCATGTATCACTGTGCTCCATAAGTTTTAGCTACTTGGTAGAGAGCAGCAACACTGAGAATGCAGTCCTGATCTCACTGAAATCAGTGGCAAGACTCCAGTGGACTAGGATAAACCAAAATTTCTCTTTTAATGTAGACAATTCTATGAAAACTGTTGGCTTACAACAAAAACAAACCCAAACCCCAACCTGCTGTCTTTCTAAATATTACAGGAAAATGCCACAAGTGGATCCCTATTCTCCAGTTACTTGCCATTATGAGGAATTACTGGGTTGGATTGTGCTTTGGGTTTCCAGGTCTAAAGGGATGGTCTTGGCAGCTTCGCTATATCTTCACTTTAATCAATTATGTAATCAAATGTCCTTCCTTCTCCAGTGTTCTGTAGACCTCTCTTGAAATGATTAGGAAAGATTTAAAGGATTCTGGCTGCCCTCAGAGAGCACATAACTTGAAAAATCTCATTACTACTCATGAAGAATATTCAAACAGGGCTATTTAAAAGACAGGCTTTAGTCCAAATTTGGACAGCTAATAAATTCTTTTCAGACCTCATGAGAGCGAGTTAAGGTAAAATTCATCTAATCTGACTTTAGTCATCCCTAGTTTAGATGTCTCCACCTGTGTTTGCTACCTGATGCTGGGGAGGAGGGGAGAAATAGGAAAGTAGTAATGTGATCTGTTTTACTCTTCTACTTAAGAATGACATGACTTGTTCCCTGAAAGTACCAGTGACTTTCCAATGACTAAAGAGGGAGTTTAAAAGGTCAATATCTATATTATAAGTCTGTCTACTTGGGTGACATTCATTCCCTTTGGTATAACCTTTCGTCTTTCTGCAGGACATCCCATATTCCTCAGAGCTTTTGGGGAACAGTTTCAGTTCCCACCATAGTTCCCAACTGCTGCACCATGCCTAGGTGGCCCAACAGAATTGAAATCAAAGCACTGATCCCCTCTAGCTGACCTTGGAAAAGATATGCTGTAGACATGGCAGAAGTTGGATAGCCTTTATCACAAATGGTTGATAAGGTGAAGCGACACAAAAGAGAATCAAACTAATTTAAAGATTAGTGGAGACATACAAATATGTGCTTAATCTTCTAAAAATGGAAAATAGAATTTTAAATACACTGCTGGGTTTTTGACACTAGATGGCAACAGTATACATTAGAAATACTGGGTTGTCAACCAGTGAAAGTAAACATCCTACTTGAGGATTTGAAGGAAGGAGAATCACAGAAAATATTTTTAGAATAGATTTTGCATGAAGTTAGAAAAAAATAAAGCATGTTTAGAGTACTCTATGTTTCTGTTATCAAGATACAGAACCTAAAGAAAGTTACTTAAATCTAATAGAAAACTTATATTTACTCAGTTAGAATCTGCCTTCCATGAAAGAATATTTATTAGAGGTTCATCAATCTAATCAAAGGTTAAGTGTTGCTTTTACCGGCTGGATGATTACAGAGAGTCTGATGGTCACAGGCCCCACACCTTTGCCCCTCAACTTCCTGAAAAAATTGGTCTATACAGAGTTTGAGAGCAGTTTCCTTTTATCATATAATACATTTGTAGAATATAAGAATGAAGTTTCAACCAACTCTACAATAGAGTAGTAGACACACTGCTGCGTGACTCATTTAATTAAAAACAAAGACTGAAAGACTGCAGAGAGATGAAATTGTAGTGTTAGTTTGGGAGGAGACATCACTTCTCCTTTCACAGTGGTCTATATCTTCGGTTTGGTTGATCTCATTAGGCAGTGCAGAGGAACAGAAGGATGTAAATTTTGATGCAGGCAGCTCCTTTTTATTTTCTGATGTACCTGAGATGCCATGTTCAGGAGACAGCATGGATATACCTGTAGTGGACTTCCCAGCTGCTCAGGGAAACTCACTGTTTGTTGGTTTAGGATAATTTTCCACGTTATCTATATTCAGGTCTGTGCGATGGGCAGGTAGTGTGTGTATTCACGATTCAGGTTCTCAGTTTGCCAGTAGGTATTTCTGTGTAGAGAAATTCTGTACCATGAAGCACAGAACTTTTAACCCAGTCTTGAAGGTTCAAAATCCACAGGATAACTTTCAGTTCTCTTGTGACTCTGAGGTGAGGTCTGTCCCAAGGGAAATATTTTTGGAGGAGGGAAACAATGACCTTTCTTTACTGTTAGGTGAATATGGTAGCTACATGTTTCACAAATGTGCAGTATGAAGCAGAAAGATTAAGTGAACTGCTCAAGGCTATAAAGAAAATTTTGTATCAGAGCCCAGATCAGAAGGGAGGAACTGCTGACTCCCAGTGCTATGGTAAGATACCTCTCTCTGTTAAAATAGGCCTATGAATCATCCTAAAAGCCAACAGTAATGCTTTATGAGTCTCAGCACTGCAGATGCTATTAGTGCTGTCTCAAGAAGGGACTTCTTTATCAATGTGCAGCAGTAATCATTCTTAACTCTTATAAGCATTTATAAATATTCAAAGCACTCATGATCTAAATTCAGCAAAGCACACTGTGTGTCAACCCTGCCTTCCCAGGACTAAAAAAAAAACCCTATTATTATTATTGTTTTTCAAAATGTAATTTCCAAAGCCTGTAAAAATGACTTTGCAGTCATGTCTGCTTCCTGACAATGGCTTTCTTTCCTTCCTTAGAATGTATTTATAAGATATTGTAAGCTCTTTGGTGGCAGCAGTGCACAGAGAGAGAAAAAAAATCCAAATATGAGCCTTTGTATTTCAGGACATATCTTCATTTGATTCTGAATGATAATAGATGTTTATTTTCTGTCCTCTTTCAGATACGAACAATTTTATTGTCCCTGTCTGATGAATAATGTGTCTGTATATGAGGCATTTTATTATTGTGCTACAGCTTGCAGAAAACATTTCAGTTCCCAAACCTTGCAGGATGTAACTGGCTTCTCAAGACTATATTTTGGGGCCTAAGGACTTGGCCTGTAATCACAGAATCAAAGAATAGTTAGGGTTGGAAGAGATCTCTGGGGATCATCTAATCCAACCCCCCTGCCAACGCAGGGTCATCTGGAGCAGGTTACACAGGAACGTGTCCAGCTGGGTTTTCAGTGTCTCCAGAGAGGGAGGTCCCACAACCTCCCCGGCTAAGCCATTCCAGAGCTCTGCTACCCTCCGTGTAAAGTTCTTCCTCATGTTGAGGTGAAATTTCTTATGTTTTAGTTTATGGCCATCACTCTTTATCTTGTCGCTGGGCACCACCAAAAAGAATCTGACCCCATCCTCTTGACATCCACCTTTGAGATATTTATGCACCTTTATAGGTTATGGGAGAGATTTGCATACTTGAGTGTGAAATGCACTGAAGTAACTTGGAGAGAAACACTGTGGCATTGCACACAGCCTCACTCACGAGTAGGCATTAAGTATAAAAGGGTTCTAGAAAGAAGGCATTGTGAGCTCTGAAATTATGCTGTTAATTGTTGTGGTGTCTGATGTCTCAGACAAACACCCCATGTTCTTTCATCTGGAAACAAAAATGAGCTTTACTGAGTTTTCACTTGACTTGCAGACATGAGCTCATGGAGATACTTAGCAAGAAAATCTGTACAGACTTGTTTATATACAAATACCACAGCTCATTAGCTTGATGTCCCCAGAAAATAAGTTTTAATTAATTGTGATTTTTTTTTTTTTAGATCATAAATATAGTCCCAGACTTATAACTAAAATTAAATGCTGCATCCCAGGTCTACTTTTGCAACAGACAGATATGTAATACTGTTTTTCCTTAATCAATTAGTAGTATTCAGCCACCTGCATAACTAGCCACTTTGAAACTACCGCTGTTTGCCTTTATCATATATATAATGTCATCTTTATCTTTTCATTTAGCTGTTCAACCATCCTCAGGAAAGCCACACATAATGGTGACTTGGGAAAACAAACACCATCACTCCAAATGTCCCCCTCTTCCTCCTTCTTCCCTCTTCTTTGTGTACTGAGCATGTCACTGTGCGGTGTGGGATATCCCTTTGGTCAGTTTGGGTCAGTTGTCCTGGCCGTGTCTCCTCCCAGCTTCCTATGCACCCACAGTCCCCTCTCCCACATGGCAGTACGAGAAGCAGAAAAGGTCTCGATGCTTTGCAAGTGCTGCTCAGCAACAATAAAGACATCCCTGTATTATCAACACTGTTTTCAGTACAAATCTAGAATGTAGCCCCATACACGCCATTGTGAAGAAAATTAACACTAGCCTAGCCAAAATCTGCACAAGTCTATTTCAGATAATTTTATCTTGGATATGTGAACTGTTGCTCTTTTTGACTAGTATGATATTATTCCTGACTCAAACTGACTTGAACTGTTACCATTAATCAAATGCCAGAAGCAATTCCAGAAAACTCTTATATCTGTAGTGAAGAATGATGAATACTTTGTAAAATGTTTAGGGATCCGTCACAGAGAGAAGTACTATTTAGGTATGTGGTATTTGTATTATGGTAGGTCTGTACAGTTTGAGTATTAAGAGCAACACAGAAATTACAATGCTTAAACAATGTTAAATCTGCTTTCCCATTGTTGCCATGTCTAAATAACAAAAGTTTCAGAAAGAGATTTAATCACGTACTTATACAAATACAGCTTTACTGTTGTTTCATGGAATAAATCCTTCTAATTATACTGGTATTGAACCATAAATGCAGAATCAATTTAAATGATTCACAGCACTTCAGATAACGTTGTTGCAGGAAGGCAGACTTCAACCTACTTTACTTAAATAAATTCATGTATGTTTCCTTTTTGAAAAGAAAAACAAAATCAAAGCAGAATGAAATAGAAATAATGAATGACCTGATTGTAGGATGCTTCAATTAAAAGTTATAAAAGGTATGTGGCAACATCATGAAGAGAGCATGAAAATGCCACTTGAAAAAGGCCCCCAAAGAAGAAGTTACTTAGGGCAGGATGATTGGTACTTGCTAGTCTCAGTTGTTCATAGTTTTACCACTTTTACCCATCCAAGCTGAAACTTGGAGTCTCTGTTTACACCATAAGGCTAAATACAGCCAGAGAACTCGACTGTCTGTACTGTTCATTGTTAGCCTGGGTACTGAGAGACTTTTTTCCTGTGCAAACCAGCAGCTTCCCAGATGATTCCTGGGCATAGTTTGGTCAACACAAGCCAGGGAGACAGCCAGGCTCTGGCCGTTCTGTTTTGGGATGTCAGATAATTTAGTGGTATGTCTGCAAAGTGTATTGTGATAACTGGCTGAGTGCTAGGGAAATGTCTCTGCAGTATTTGATTTACTAATGCAGTCACAGCCTAAGTGTCAACCATCAGTCTCCTCCTCGTTTTTTACTAAAAACAAAGTGAAAGAGAAATACATTTGTCTTCTCAGGGCAGAACATACAGACAGCCTTGTCTTATTCTGCAAAGGTATAAAGTTCTCATGCCTTTGAGGCAGATCTTCCAAATTGTTTGGCTTCAGATGGGACAAAGATGGGACGTGGCATTTTTGTCAAGCCTCTGGCACTTAAGAAAGAGAGAAAACAAGAACATATTGATAATCTGGAAAACACTTCACTAAAAGGGAGGCTGGCACCACAGAGAAATTCTGTGGGGGGAAAAAAAACCCAAAAACCAGAAAACCATTGCTGGGAGGCTGGAAGCAAAAACAATAAGCAAAAGATTTTGTGGTCTTAAGCTTGAGACCAGCATTTTTGCTCCAGAAGTAACTCCTGCCTTATTCATTAGAGAGCTTCTTATTCCCTCAGGAAATGAGACTGCTACAGATAAGAGCCTCCTTCAGTATTCTGCCTTGATTTGATCCTCAGACATCTTGGGAAGAACTGTATGTAGTGTGTAATTAAACACTGTGCTAAAGCAGACATACAAGACATACAAGAGAGCTTAATAATGTTTTCCACATGATGTGGAAACAGATATGTCACTCTGCTAGTACTGTTTTTCTTACTCTAGGCAGCACTTGCTATGACTAGCACTATTTACCATGAGAGTCCAAAACTAAAATAATTTGATTGTTGTGTGATTTTTGAGGTACAGCTCTGATAAAGATTTCTCTAGTGCTTAGTCTGTGGTTTTATCTTTGTGCATCCAAACTCTTCCATTAAGGAAAATTCCTAAATGTCCTTTAAAAGAACCTGTAGTCCCTTCCTTGCCTCAGATATGACACAAAAACATAGGGACATGTTGTTTACTTTGTGCTGTTTGTACTGCTGAACTCTGGCTTACTGTAACTGTCAACATGTAGTAAAGCATTTCCAGAGCATTCTTCTAAATCTCCTTGTGATTTGATTCAAACAGAGAAGCCAAAAGAGATTAGACACAAACATGGTGAGATTTCCTTCAGAGCAGATTGCAAGACCCACCTGTTTGCTAAAGGCTTCCTATCACTGCGAATAAATATGAGAAAAGCAAAAGTCAGGCAGTATTTCATAGAATAAGTGATGATTCAAGAGACAAGTCTCTGGTGAGTTTGATTTATAGAAGTCAGAGTAAAAATCCTTCAGCTTGTACCTTAAAAATAAATGTAGAAAAAAGTAGGATAACAGAAATAACTTTGACTATGACGTATATCAACTACCAATCTTAAATTTGCAATGTCTACTGTCATAGTCTTCATTCCATTTTCTTGTATACGCTTGGAGGTTTTCTCTTGACTTTTAAATGAAATTTCAAATTAACAAATTTTTCATTCTCTTAGGATATCTGTGAGAGAGTTAAGACTTGCATTTTTTTTTATCTAGTTCTGAGACACATGAACAGTGCAAATTCTACATTATTAGTGATTGTTTTCGTATTTTGCTTGTTTTTTGTTTTGTTTTGTTTTTTTTTAATGTGACAGTGGTAGATGAAAAGGAAAGGTAAATTCATACTATGTGAAGATCTTATATGTTTGTGAAGTAGGTTATCAATGAAAATTTGCACTGTTGTTACCCATTAAATCATTAAACATCACTCACTTAATTTCTGAAATTTTAAATTCTGAGTAAATCCAAGAGACGAATTCCTCCTGAATGTGCCTGTACAAAAATTCCAGAACTGCAAAACTCTGGTTCTGGTCAATACCTTCTACCTTTTTTCCAAATGTTTTAAAAAAATGAAAAAGATGCAAAAAAAGAAAGGGGACCCTGTGGCCCTGAGGGGAAGGGGAGCAGAGGACACAGACTCCAGGGGAGTGAGGTGGGTGCCACCAAAGCAAGCACGGAGAGAGAGCTTTATTCAGATTGCTACAACTTAAATAGGGGTGAGGGCTGGGTCCTGACCCCAGGAGCACCCCGGGAAGGTTTTGGGGAAGGGTCCAGGCCAGCCCCAGCCAGACGAGGCAAGACCCTTCGAAACTGGGAACACAGAGGCAAGTGTATACCATGTAAGGGAATGGTACCCTGCTGCAGGCAGGGACCAATCAGGGATGGGTTACACGCCATGAGGGATAGAAGATTCCAGCAGGGACACACAGTGAAACAAAGGGAAAACATGTAGAATGATAAAATCCTCAAACTTTGTACAGATTTCAAACTGCAAACAGTCTTTAACATAGCAAGAGTCCATACAAACACAGCAAACAGTTCTCAGAGCTCAGGCAGTCACAGATCTGTGCTGCCTTCCACAGCTAATCCCTCGTCTCCTCCAACAGGACCCCATTGAGCCATATAAATATCTCAAAGGTGGATGTCAAGAGGATGGTGCCAGACTCTTTTTGATGGTGCCTGGCAAGAGGACAAGGAGCAATGGCCATAAACTAAAATACAAGAAGTTTCACCTCAACATGAGGAAGAACTTTACCCTGAGGGTGGCAGAGCACTGGAACAGGCTGACCAGGGAGGTTGTGGAATCTCCTTCTCTGGGGACATTCAAAACCAACTGCTCCAGGAGACCCTGCCTTGGCAGTGGGGTTGGACTAGGTGTCCTCCAGAGGTGCCTTCCAACCCTAACAATTCTGTCATTCTGTGAAGTAATATACAATGCAGAACCTTCCACCTGCTGCAGTCAGGTTAGGGCAGAGGGGAGGGAAGAAGGCATTTCTGGAATAAAAGGCACACTCTCACATGGTATCCTGTCTATTGAAGGCTGTGAAAGAAGGAAATCGTTAGTTTCAGCATCTTTTGGATGCTCTGATGAATAAGGACTGCTTTCATTACAGAGTAGTTCAGACCTGGCTAAGGATAAAGGCCTCTTCACACCATCTTTCATCTTTACCTTCATTATCTGTATTTTGTCTTTCTAAAGGCTGTCACTGACTTCCAGCTGGTAAGTATCCCTTAGCAATGTGGCTATGGGGTTATATTTTTGAGCTTCTTGCTGGTGGCTGTATGTGTCAGCTTCCTGTACTGCAGCTTGTTCTCTTACAGCCTTTGACAAGTAGAGCTTGGTTACACTTGACTCACATGTAGCAGCTCTGGCACTGTGGGAAGTGAAGGCACAGATGCCTGCCAGTTGTCAAGTTAACTCAGGCAAATAAATTCCATGTCAGGTCAGTGCTTCCTGCAAATTCAGTGTCCAGAAGAGGCAATGCTTTCCTCAGAGGCAGGAAAGAACTTCACTAAAACAGCTCTCTCTTCCTTTACATCAGTCACTTTTTCTTGGACAAGCTGTTGTAAAATATTGAGTATGTGAATGCAAAGACAATGTGGAATTTCCCTTGTTTTCTAAGTCTCTGGTTCCTTAGGCTGTTATCTCACTTGATGACAAATATTCTGTTGCTGACAACTGAGCTATTAGACATTAGTTGAAAGAAGAAAAAGAATGCAAATTCTCTTTTAGTTACTTGGAGAATATTCCACATCAATCAATACCTTAATAGGCTTTTCTATCAATATGCATATCCTTTTTAATATACCTATAAATAAAGGAAATACTACTATTCCTGTTTTACCAATGAAATATAACTAGAAAAGAAAGAGTGACTTGCTTAAAGCCATATTAAGATACTAACAGAAGTTCAAAATTCTTAATTCTTGAGTCTTGATCCAGTTCATTCACAATTAATGCCCTTTCCTGTAAACAATGTTTAGTCCTCTAATCTGTAGTCTTCTCTCACAATTTCAGCATTTTAGCCCATTAAGTCATAACAGATATTTCAGGCTGAGAGAGTTTGGGCCATTCTGTCAGGAAAAGAGAAGACTCTGGGGAGACCTTTAGAGCAGAGTTCCAGGACTTAAAGGAAGGACTACAAAAAAAAATGGAGATAGACTTTTTACATAGGCACATAGTGACAAGGCAAGGGGGAATGGCTTCAAACTGAAAGAGTTTAGGATCAGATTAGGTTTCAGTTAGAAATTCTTTACTGTGAGGGTGGTGAGGCACTGGAACAGTTACCCAGGGGAGATATGGATTCTCCATCTCTGGAAGGCCAGGGATGTTCAAGGCCAGGTTGGATGCATCTTTGAGCAACCTGGTTTAGTGGAAGATGACTCTGCCCATGGCAGAGGGGTTGAAATTGGAGGATCTTTAAGGTCTCTTCCAAGCCAAACTATTCTATGATTCTGTGATTTAGTACTTTTTCAGCAGAACTGACTACATGTAGCTCTCACATAGCCAGAAGAGAACAGGCACCTTTTAAACTCAAGTTCCATATGGTTTTTTAACCATCCAGTTACAGATGCATTTTTTTAACTCAGACCTCTCTGTATTGCCTCAGTATTGGCTTTAGAACAGCCTCTGGCATTTGCATTACTATTGAATGCTACAATTTGTCTCATCTTTGCTGGCATTTGTCCAGGGCTTCACTTTGTGTTTTTCTCTCATAATTCAAATGATGGAATACTAGACAAAACTGAGGCTAAGACAGAGCCAATGGAAGAAAACCAGCAGAAACGACTGGTTATTCTGCTACTTCCTCGTACACACAAATGATATGTATGTACTTAATACATCTCGTTTAGATGAAGATGCTCAGAAGAAGAGAAATACAGCTTGCAAGACATAAGAAGTAATCCTTAGTTTTTACACAGCATAAACTTCCAGTTTATGGGAGAAGAGAAGGAGAAATTCAGGAAGAGATCCACAAAAAAAGGAACAGAGGTCTGGAAAACATGACCTGCAAGTAGGAACTGAAAAAACAGGGGTTATTTAGATGGCAGAAGAAAGGATTATCAGGAGAAAAAGGCAGAGAAAGAAGTGCCAAACTTCAAGTTAGTAAAGGTTTTTAGTGAAGATCAAGGAATTAATTTGTTCTCTTTATTTATGACATATGTATGCCGTGGGATGTAAGGGCTTAAATTACATCAGAAAATTCAGGTTAGATCCTTTTGAAATTTTGTAACAGTACAAGAAATAAGGGATGGAAAAGCTGCCTGGGGAAGGTCGTAACATCTCTGTCTTTGAAGAACTCTGAGAACAGACTGGGGAAATGTCTACCAGGAATAATCCAGTTATAGATATTCCTGATTTGGTGTGTGGTGCTGGAATGGAAGACATGAACACCTTTTGTGGTTGTTGTTAATCTGAGACTAGTAGGACTAATAATGCATTTACTTTAATTTTGTAAATTTCACTTGTTTTTCCAGACAGTTCCTCATGCTGAAAGTACAATATTCTCCAATAGGATAAGCAGAGATTTTATGGTCCTCCATAAACTTAAATTTTATGGAACAATTGCTAAGGAATCAGGAAGGAAACTCAGAATGCAAGTGTCACAGTCATTGAGATAACACCATTTCTTTTGTAGGGAAGGAAGCCGAAGAATAATTCCAACATTTGGCTGCCGGAGAAAGGGGCTGGATAGAGGAAAGGCAGCTATCCCCTTTAGTAAGATACAGGACATTTAAGGAGAAAGGCAATTGTCCTTTTGAGAAGGAACTTGTTGAATTTGAGGAGCTTAGAGTGAAGGGTGAGTGTGAGACACTGAATTACTATATTATTGAGTCGGAATCAACTCAAGTGTGTGTTTCTGTCCATGTGAGGAGGGATAGGTTGAATCTCATGGAGGTGAGATAGTGCCATGTCCCACATAGCAGCCCTTCTGAGACTTCTGGGGCAACCCTGGAAAAGCTGTCAGTCAAAGGCAGCCTGGGAGAAACCACCCCTTGGAACCCATGATCCAGCCTCAGACTGCCTGCACCCCATTCTGGAGCCCCAGAGTGGCCACGGGGCTGGACGTCCTGCCTGGGAGGGGTGGCCACAGAGGGCCAAAGCACATAAAAACAGCAACAAGTGGCTCCATTTTTTTGCGAAACCTGCTACATGTCTCATGGAAGCTGAACTTGCCCAGGACTCTGGCGGCTTAATATCTTTTCTCTATATTTGTTTTGTTTGTTTGTTTTGTTTTTTGGTGGGGATTTTTTTGTTTGTTTTGTTTTGTTTTTGTTCTCTTAATTTCTTTTCTTAATATTTTGCATAACTTGGGACTGAATGTCTTGAATTTTGCTAGTTTGTGTGGGTTAGCATGTGCTAAGTCATAGCTTTGTTCAATGCTCTATTTTGGTTGTATGTTAAACTTTAAACTTTGGCCAAGATCTCTTATTTTCTCCCCTATTTTCAGTTATCTCCTGAGAAAACATGTGCTGTGTCTTCTCTTTGCACTACCTCAAGGTATTGAATAACTGAGGGTCTTCAAAATATTCAATGGGTGAATTTTTTGGAGCCTTGTGTATTTTAAAAGTAAAACTCCTAGTTGAGTTTGCATCTCCAGGGCTGGAGTCTTACAGTGAGTCCTTCACTGGGTCCTGGCCATTTGCTTAGGAAGCTCCAAGTGCTTTTGCAAATAAGTGTAGATAGCAGAATTCCAGCATACCAGTACCACAGAATGATAAGGTGCTGGCACTGAGGAAAAATTGAAGGAAGCATGAGTGGGAAATTATTTTCTACAAGAGAAGTTGATTTAAGTTGATTAGAAACCTAACAATTAAAAGCTAACTTTTAGTTGCACTGCTGAAAACTTTCTTTTAGTGAGTGAGTGTCATGTTTATGTATTGAAAGCCCAGAAGTAAAAGTAGCAGCCGTGCCAGTGTTCTCAGGGGAGAGAGGGCTTCTGGCACAGTTTTAGCTGACTGCTGAGATCCATAGTGAGGCTGGAAAGTTGTCAACACACTCCTGCCTGACCAGAAAGCAAGATACAGACAGCTGATGCATGGTCTTGTGCAATTGTGACAGGTGGGTACTTGACCCAGTGGGACCTGAAGGAGCTCATCAGGATCACTGACACGGACTGTGAATGCAAACTTCTCTCCTCCATGATCAATAACATATCTACCTTCAAGATGAAAAGTGGTTCTGTGCCATATAGCTCTGTGGGGCAGTACCAACAGCAACAACAACAGTAATCAGGAGAGTGGAGTTCTAAGTAGCTAGGAGCTAGTTTTCCTACTTGCTAAAACATAAAAGACTTAGTTCAGTTTATGAGCTTTGCTGAAAGAAAATATACAAAATCTATTCCAAAATTGTCAGCAGAGACTTCAAGCAGTTCTTAGCTCATTACCCATATGCTCACCCTTACTGGTGATAACTTTATCTCACTGTGGGAAGCATTGCTTTATTTTCATGGAGGGAGTTGTGCATAGACTCAAACTAACAAATCTTTATTTTTCAGGGTGTCTGGGGAGGAAACAAAGTACCACGGATTTTGTAACATCTCAGAACCATCCCTAAAGATAGGAGATTGGGGCTGTTTCCAGAAAATTCATAATATGCACAAATTTCAGAGATGTCATCAAAAAGTGAAGGTGCTTTGCATGTTGAAATACCAGATTCAGGTACTAAATTATTATCAAAATCTATATATAGTATGAAGGGCAGGAGCAACTTCCTGCCTCTAAGAGTGGCGCTGTTAAGATATGTGTTGGAGATACAGTAAGAATCACATTCCAATCAGTGCCAGAGCTGGTGCTCAGCATTTAATCTATTGGTATTAAGTGTAGCAATTGATGGACCGTTTCCAATTTCTGGGTAAGCTTATTTAAGATTGTTGAAATTATTCTAAAATAAGCTGAGAAATCTGTGACAGCTGGTCAAATTTATTTTATGTGTATTTCACTGAAATTAATCTGGCCCAGATAGCATTTTCAATTTCTCTTGAAGTGTGACCACAATGCACAAGCTGGAATGGAGAAAAAAAGTCAGCATGTCAATCAGTTTCTAATACTGTAGTGAATAGGTCTGATCTGTGAGATATCACTATAAACACCAAAGACATGATACTAAGGAACTTAGGAATCTTGCCAAAATTGAATGTAATTGTTTGATTTATTACTAAGCAGTAAAAAGGTTTATTTAATGGATCACACTTTGTGGTTATTTTTCTCTTGATAAAATATATTTCAACTACTGCTGCATTGTGGAAAATGGTCTTCAGGGACACCAATGTTTTGTTTTTTTCCTGAACGTAATTTGGTAACTTCAGACAGGGCCACATAGCTTTAGACAAGATATACCTTTAAAGCATGAATTTCTCCCTGGTCTGAGAGTGCTAATGGCCTTGACCAACCTTACCTGGAACCTCCACCCCAGATACTGCCCTGAGTGCTCCGTTTCAGCTCAAGTCTGGGCATCCAGTCGTGGCCCCAGCTGTGCTGCAGAGGGGCCTGTGCCCATCCATGTCTCTGGTCCTGCCTCCTGGATGGACCTTGGAGCTTTGCTACAACTTTGTCTCCAGTACTGTCTTTATCCTTAATCTCCTGATGGTCCCGGGGTGGACCAAGGACCTGATTCACGTCCTCACTATGCCTGGAGCTACCCTTGCACCCTCTTACCACCACTGTAGCACAGATGCTAATGAAGGCACTGCTGGATGGGCAGTCACCCTCAGCTCCCAGCTCACCTTCCCTTAGGGAATGGCCCCATAAGTTTCTACACCTCTAAAACCTGAGTGTTCCACATGGGTTTTTGTTTATTTTTAATTCAGTCCTGTCCTAGTTAATTTTAAGAACTTCTACTGTTACTTCAGAAATTCTCTGTAGTAGATCACTTAACATCAGGTTATAGTTATGAACAAGTTATAGTATCTGTCAAGGTCTCGCTCTTTTTTCTTGAGTCACATACAAGACCTTGCCTCTGAAGCTCTGGTCTGTGCATTGACATTCATCCTGTACCATAGGAGGTGCTTTGCAAGTAAATATACAAAGGACTGTTAGACCTGTGCCTATTTTCGTGGTAAACACTTAGAACCAGAGGCTCATGGAAAACCAGTTTGGAAGGGATGTTTGAAGGTTATCTGGTTCAGACTTCTGCTCCAAGCAGAGCTACCTCTGAAGGTAGGTGGGGTTCATTCAAGACTGTGTTTATCTGAGTTATGAGTGTCTCCAAGGATAGAGATTGCACAATTTTGGCTGTTCAACTAACTCTCACTGTGGACTTTTTTCCCCACATATGATAGGAATTTCCCTTATTGCAGCTTGCATTATCTCTTGTACTTTTGCTGTGCCACTCTGAGAAGAGTCCAGCTCCATCTTCTCTATTAACTTCCTGTCAGAAATTATAGATTGTTACTAGGTGCCCCTGCAACCTTCCCTTCTCCAAGCTAAACAAATGCAGTTCCTTTGGCATCTCTTTGTACATCATCTGCTCCAGATCTTTAAACACTGCAGTAACCTGCTGCTGGGCTTGCTCTGATTTGTCCTTGTCACTGTTGTGCTGGGGACCAAAAGTTGAAACAAGTTCCAGATGCAGTGGCACAAGTGCCTCCCTTGATTTGCTGACTATACTTTTGCTTGTACAGTCCAGTACGTGGCTGTATTTGATTTATATCTGCAGTGGAAGGCTGACTGGCCACAGTCAAGCTCAGAACTCCCTGTTCTGAGTGAGTCTGGAGAGGGCACTGAACAGGGATAAGGGATCTTATCTGCGTGTGGGCAAGTCTGCAGCTTGCCAGCATATCCATCCAGTTGCCAATTCTTTTCTTTTTCCACAAACTGGGGAATATATAAGTCATCCTCTCTACCTCATCTTCCTGTGAACAGTCCTAAACTTGTCTAGGGCTTTTAAAAACAAATTTTACCAACATTTTCCCCTGACTGCAGTGAGAACAGTTTCCATATGACAGTGGTGAGGGTCTGGCCAACATCAACAGAAATATTCAGGTCATTGCACTGCCAGATATGTTAGCACAACAACTACTTGGCCCAAAATATCCCAGAGTTCTAGCCTTCATACTTGGCATACAGGTACAGAGTGTCTTTGGAGAATTTGAGGGTAAAATTGGCTTTGTTTCGAATATGTTTGGCTGGAGATGGTTACCTGTAAAAGAAATATGGAGAGAAAATAGTTACTGTTGTGTCTCTGTGTCACAGTTTAGCCCCAGCCAGCAATCAAGCCCCATACACCTGCTTGCTTAGTCCCCTGTCAGAATTGAAAACACTCGTGGGTTGAGATAAAGACAATTTGATAGGTAAAGCAAAAGCTGTATCCACTAGCACAGCAAAACAAGGAATTCACTCACCACTTCCCATGAGCAGGCAGGTGTTCAGACAACCCCAGGAAACCTGGGCTTTATCACACAGAAAGGTGACAAGAGAGGACAAATATCATCATTCCCAATGTCCTCCCCTTTCTCCTGGTTCCTCCTTCTTTATATGCTGAGTATGATGCCATATGGTGTGGGTTATCCCTTTGTTCAGTTGGGGTCAGCTGTCCCAGGTGTGTCCCCTCCAACTCCTTGTGCACCCCCAGGCTCCTTGCTGGTGGGGTGAGGTGAGGAGCAGAAAAGGCCTTGACTCTGTGAAAGAACTTATCAGCAACAGTGAAAACACTCCTGCATTATCAATGCTGTTTTCAGCACAAATCCAAAATACAGCCTCATACTAGCTACTGTGAAGAAAACTATCACTATCCTAGACAAAATAAGCACACTCCATAGGTGTTAATGTATTTGCAAAAGTGCTACAGTGCAGGTAAAATCTGTTTCTTTAGTATGCTGATTTAAATACCAAAGAAGAGAGAAAGGTAAAATGAATACACACGAAAAAAAATATTTCATTCTGTTATAGCTTGCCATTTCAGAAGTCACTGATCCCCCTTTATGTAATATTCAGCTGCAAAGCAGAGAAAATGTGTACTGAACTGTATTTACAATTTTCATGCTATTACTGGACAAAAACTTGAAAAATGCTAAGCATCTATAAACTCCCAAGAGGCCAAGAGCAGCCGAGGGAAATAATCTTCCTCTTCACTTGAAGAGATCTTAGCACTTGTCTGTATTTACATCTCAAACAGAAAGTGAACAGTGTGTTTCCTTTCAGTACTAAAGTTAGCATTTATTGAAGTACTTGGCTGTTGTTGAGTGAACTTTATGACATTTTTGAGGGTTTAAAACCACAGCTATTTGTGACTGTATAAGAGCACAGTGTGGTTCTGCCCCTTGTCCCTTCCAGTGCAGCATGGAGAGCAGAAACAGCTGGCTCAGGACAGTGCAAGGGAAAGAGATGCTCAGGGCACTGACACATGTTCCCCATTGTAGCTGCCTTTCTCTGCGGGCTGCCAAAGGTCTGCCCAACAAAAAGGAAGAATGTGGAGTTTCTTATCGTTGCCTCAGGGATCAAGAATGCTCCAGAGCCCGGAACAAAGAAAAAAACCAAATCATCAGAAATCTGTTCATCTGGCAAGCAGAATGATAAATCTGCCTCCTGTCAGAAATAGGATTCAAAAGAACTGCATTATTTATTTATTTATTGTTATTTTTATATTTGCATTGTATGTTATTTATATAAATAGTAACAAAAAAAAAAAATAGGGTGAAGAGGAAGTTCAGCTGAGGAAAAGACCTTACAGCCTAATTAAGGCTGACTTTTCTAACAGGAGTTCTTTGAGGATTTGGGGTTATGCACCTGGGCTAATGAATGCAATTTTCAGGTTTGCTACCATTTTAGCTCTAGCCTTACCCTATTGAAGGCAGTACTCTATTGGCTACAGAATAAAGTCTGGAGAAGTATTTAAGGCAGGGATGAGTGTTTATGTGTTTATACAATTTATCTCACTCATGAAAAGCAGAGGCCAGAAGGAGATATTACTGATGCAGTCAGTGAGTGTTCTTCACATCCTCTTCAGCTTCCATGAAAACATGTCTGATATTTAGGTCATAAAAGTAGTTAAATATCACTGTCAAAAAGGCATCCCAGTGGAGAAACTGAAGTGGGTAGTTTTCATACTGTAGGCTTTTGTTATGCTTTTACTGTGCTGTTGCCACCCCAATTAGATACAGTTGTCCATCTGAAATCTTACCAAAGCAGAGTAGATCGAAATAATACTTTCTCGTGTCTTTAGAAACATATTTCTGTTTAAATGTGACACTATGTCTTTGCTCCACTAGCATGGCACTTCTGATTTTTCTTCTGAATATTGACTTCAGTGCTAAACCTTTTCCTGAAAGAATATGTACTCAGTTATCCCCTTACCTGTGTTTTGGAAGATTATTTTTACCTCTAAAAAGTAATATTTTGCACTTGTACCTTATGTTTTGAGATGACTTCGCCCATTTGTCAAATTGATTTTGGATTATAGCTCTGTCCTGAAATAAAATTCTTCAGCTTTATGAAGTCTGTGCCAGTAGGAGGCATATTCCATCCTGTGAAGAGACCTACAGCCAGGAAAGTCTGTTTCAAAATTTTATTCCATATCTCCTCTTTTTTTGTTTTTTTTTGATAGTGAACTGCTGATTGCTACCCCCTAAGTGATGGCACAGTGTTTGAAAGGCTAGTCTGTATTATACTATAATCTGGTTTATGATAAATTGTAGGAGTGACCTTTATGATGTTGCAAATATGCAATACAATTTTGTCTCTTAATTTTGTGAATTCTCACCTATTTTACTCTACTGGGTCAAATAACCCAATTACTCTTTCAGAACCCTTTCTCAGTCCACAACATTTATTACAGAAAATTTCTAAATGTGTCAGTCATAATCTTCAAATTTTCCCCCTTGGCTGATACAATATGGTGTATATAAAAGGCTTGACCTAAAAAATGTGCATATTTAATATTAAAATAATTGAGAAACTCAAGATTAAATTGGATATGCTGAAATCAGAGACAATGTATACTGCTCTCATACTCAGATTATATAATATTTTAAATAAATGTCAATAATCACAGTAGGAAATCCAGTATCTTGATTCTTGTAATGCCAGGTATTTTTAGCATGATTATAAAAATATTTTAAAAATTGCTTTGGACTGAATTTGCCTCTCAGACACATTTCTGCAAATCTGGAGGAATTCCCACCTCACTAATAACATTACTGGAAATTTAACATGCTGGAACTGCGAGCCAGTGCCTGCATTTAATGCAATATGTAGCAATCCTCCCACGGATTTCATTAGAGTTTGATTTGCAATCTCCAAATCTTAAAGATGTTATTTTTATTTGTTAGTGTGTTAAAAATATTTTATCTTGATAGGTGTCATGTACACCATCTATTTTTTAAAGTACAGGCATTTAGCTTTAAAAAAGACAAATTATGTCATTTTGTTATTGCTAATACAAAGAATGTTCTGTGTATAGAAAAAGATTATGTTTTCTGGGCTTTTTCAAAATATAATTAATTCTCAAATGGAATTGTTCTGTAGAAATTGAACATGGGGACCAAGATCACTGAGGGAAGGCCTGCCTTATGTAATGTTTGATTGCCTTTAGCTTGGACTGTTATATATGTATGGATAAAGGCAGCCTCTCCTGATACATCTACATTTATAAATTAAGCCTTATCAGAGTATATCCCTGGGTCTGAAAATTAGTCCTCTCTATTGCAAAATTCTTAGAACATTTTTGGCAAGATTTGACCTGTGCCAATTAGCACTTGGTAGCACCTGTGTTGCCATAAGCCTTAATATAGTTGTAGATTTTAATGTAATTTTATATAGTTTTATAGTCTTTTGCATTTAAAAAGTAGTTTATAACCCCTGTACCAAATACTTCAGCTAGATTTTAACCTCTGTGTCACATTCTTGAAGCCTGTTTCTGTGCTAAGGGGGAGATATTAGGCTGTGTTCAGATAGCTACTAGAACATGTTATAGTCAAAATACAATATTGTTTAGTTGTAGTATAGAGATGTGGTTAGACGGTACTGGAAGGACTCCAAATAGAAGACATAATGTGATGAAGACGAGGGTGGGGGGAGGAAGGAGGGGTCTTGGGACCACCGACTCAATTCTAAGGGGGTGTTTCTGGGGGAGTGGTTATAGATAGCAGGGGGGTGGGCTAATTAGACATTGGATGTATTTTCTAGATAGGGAAATTAAGTAGAATCATAAATTTGTAGAATTCTGTGATCTGGGCACGCGTGTCATGGATTGCTATAGCTAAACTCATAGTAAAGGATCTTTTCTCTGCCTTGCCCTGTCGTGGAAGTTTTCTTCCTAGGTATTCCAGGCAACACCTGGGCACAGTTTCAGAGTCAGCACAGGTCATTCTGAAGGAGAAATTGATATGGGAATGTTTGGCTTTTCAGGGGAAGAGAATTTGGTGTCATGGGTATAGGCTGAAGGTACTGATGCCCATAGAATAGTCTTGGACACACGCTTTTCAACATAAAACACCTTGAAGTAGCAAAGCCCTGAACTTCTACTGTGGCTCTGTATAAACACTATCAACAGATGGATTCAATTAAAAACACGGCTTCTTGAAGGTAGTTACACAAACTCTGTGTATGCCAGTAAACCCTACAAGGGCTGGGCACAGTCCCATGGTGACACATCTAATGCCTTCCCAAACAACATTTGGGTATAGTTCAGGGAACATCACAGGCCATCCCATTACATCGCAGAATCTAAGACACTATTTTGGACTGGAAGAGCAGTTCTCCATGTGGTGTGAGACTTGCTGTGGGGTTTTCTTTCTGGACTCATTTTGTTTACTAGCACAGATGCCTTCTTGTGTTTCAGGCACGGTCATTAATATTTAAATATCTAGCATAGGCGCTCAGCTACCATGCAAGAAAAACTGGCATTGATCTCTAGATTGTGATAAGGAAACTTTCCTGTGTGACTGTCCAGGAGCCCCTCTTGTCAATCACATTCACACCATCTGAGCTGGGACCGAGGCAGCTCCAGTGACCCCATGGATGCCCCACTTGACTCCCTACACACACCACTCTCATGCAGTCAGACCAAATTTCCGTACTGACTCACCCCTGGGTTTCCCACATCAGAGTCTGGATCCTTAAAATAATTTAACCTTGGTGCAGTAACTAAACAACGAAATTACAACTTGAGCTGGGAGCCTCCAAGAAAGGACCCTCAACAAAGAAAACCCTGGGCTTTTATACCCTGAGAGTCTAAGCACATGAAAGTCTGGGGGTCCTTGGCTCCTGTTGTGTCCCTGAGTGCTTGGACACCTGGCCAGCACCACAGGTCCCTGTGCCCTTTGTGTGCAAAATGTCACCACTGTTCACGGAAGCAGACTGCCAAACCTGGGGAATGACTTCATTTTGAGCAAGTTTATCTGTATGTTTGGATTAATTAAAATTGACTTTTCTGTTTGTAAAAATGGAAATTATTTTAGCAAGACAAGCACTGCATTAAAACATCACCCAGAGGTGATGTAACTGCTAAAAAAAAGTCGTACAGTCACAGTAGGATTTGCAGAAGGACTTGGTTGCTATTTCCCTGGTGCTCAGCTTTGGCGACTTGTTCTCTGCAGTCCTTATCTGCAGACAAAGTGCCTTCCACACTGCATTTATGAGTATTCATGTTTATAAGGAACGT
The DNA here is from genome assembly GCA_013400415.1 of Scytalopus superciliaris. Taxonomy (NCBI): domain Eukaryota; kingdom Metazoa; phylum Chordata; class Aves; order Passeriformes; family Rhinocryptidae; genus Scytalopus; species Scytalopus superciliaris. Next base: position 30,001 of record VXBX01000344.1, read on the forward strand.
ACATAAAAACATATTTGTGGACAGCATTTTTGTTGTTATGGCACCTTGGGAGTGTTGGATCACACATTCCTTTTGCATGGCACTGTAGCTCAAGTATTAATGCCACAGCTACAGCCAGGTGTCAGAGGGAGGACCAAAGGGATAAACTCTCATGTGAGTGAGATTAACTCCTGGCATTTTAGCAAGAATTTCTGTATCTTTTTAATTCTATTTTTAATTCAATTCTGTGAGGGTGTGAACTTACTAAGGCAGGAGGCTGTAAGAAAGAGAGAGCTAATTGCAAACTGTACAGACAAGAAACTTTCCCTTTATACATCCACGTGCACTAAAACTTCCTGAGGGACTGGATTAGCTGCACAAGAACAGTTAGCTAGAAGAATGCTCTAGAAGCTGATGCATGAAATATTTCTGCCTTATGCTGAATTCCCTTACATGTACCATTACTACTGCAGTTCCTTCAAAGATGCAACAGAATTTGACTTGGCCTAGTCTGCCAAATATGCTCCAGATTTGAGGGTTCTGGGAATATCTTTAAGCCACTGGACCTTTCCATAATGGTAGAGAATTTCCATAAAGCCCACTGCAGGTAACACACTTTCTTTGTTAAAAAATAAAATAACCAACCAAACAACCCAACAAAAAATGAGTGTTTTGCTTACCAAGCAAGCTCCTAAAGGAATGGTGTGGAAGTTCTGAACTCCTCTGGATATCTAAACTTATGTTGGGAAAATTTTCCTGGCTTAATGGAATGGAAGTGGTACATTTCATCTTTGTTCCTTTTCAAATTACAGAAATAACCACAAGCAAGCTGTTAGGGATTCAAAGAAATTCCGTAGGTGAGCAATTTCCTACGTCAGTACTTTTGCAGACACGTATGCATTGCTATCACTGGTGCATATTTATGTGTTTTAGAGAGGGTCATGCAGAGCATACAGGAAGCCAACCTGACATTTGTCATTACTGAGTAATACCTATACTTAGAACAGGGAACTTAAAGGCAAGGGTCATAACTTTTGTTCTGTATTGTATAAAAAGATTCCTGATTTATGACTGTGATGTCCAGTACTGTTATGACTTGCCTCATACTGTTACCAAAGGCTTACAGCTGAAGTTGAAATTATTATTTTACTGGTCACAGTCAGTGATCACACTGATTTCAGCTGTGGGAGATGAAAATTTCCCTTTTAGCCTGAAAATTTTTGGAATAATTTCAAGGTAGTGCTGTTTCTACAATAATACTGAAGCCGAATTATTTAGCTAATGATAGTGATACATCTTGATGTGAGGGCAACTGAAAGGAACAGCTGTAATGAATGAATTTTCTAAGTTACTTGTTAATAGTATTTTATGATGTTAGGAAAGAAAGAATCATAATAACACAATCATGGATCAGGAAAATGCAGCTCTGTGTTACTTTTCTTACCAAGCACAAAGAAAGTGGGGAGTTTGGCAAAGAATAAGGAACATTTCTGCAAGCTAGCTCTCTTAAATTAATAGGAAATTTCCACTGTTTTGTCTAACATAAGCCCAGTTTGTTTATTTGCTTTTAATTTCAGAGGGTTTTTGGTGCATTGCAGTCATAGTGCACCCCACTGAGATAACCTGGAAGGACATTATGTTTTCATGCACAAGGAACAAATCATGCTCTTGCAGGCTCTAAGTTCTTTAATTTCAATTAAGGAGAGCGACAAGAAAGAACAGAAAATAAACACTCCCTGACAGAATATAGGAAAAATCTCTTTTATACATATTACAGAAAGCAATAAAGAAAAGAAGAGCAGTTAGAAGGTGGAAACATCGGTGTGTTAATATCCTCTAGATTTAAACTGTGTGTAAGATCTCCTTTAAAGGAAGGATTAGGAGTCCACAACACTCACAATTTTTCATGGCACCACTGGACAACACTGATTTTTGACAGACATTGATTCAGGATCATAGGATTTGAAACAGGGAGAATATCTATCCCTCAGAATCTTCTAAAAGCTTTCAAAACAAAGGAAAAATCCTCCTCACTATTTCTATTTTAATGGCTTATCCTTAAATGTACCAACTCAAAATGTTTAGCCACATAATTACATGATAATAAAGAAAACTCTTGCAGGAGAAAACTTTCAACCATGGGTCCCATGTATCAAAATTCAGACAGGAAATACAAAGAAAGGCAAGAAACAAAGTACTATTCTGAAAATACCATGATTTTAAGATACCCACTCAAGTATCATGCTTCTTACAACTTTGAATAGCTGGGGATAAACAGCCTAAATCAGTATTTAATACCTGTTAAAATTTAAAGGGGATCTATATGGATTTTTTTAAAATTCTTGCCAATGTGAAGGGTACACTGGTCAGCAAATATCCCAAGGGAAAGGTTAACCCCATTTGACAGTCTGTTGTTGGTTCCAAAAGGTCTGCCTTGTTCAGAGTACCCTGACCTTGCCCTGGCATCCTGCACACTGGGCAGGGGAACCAGTCACCCAGTTTGGGGGCTGCCACCCTATGTGAATGCAGTCTCTGGCCTGGCAAGTGCTTGGATTCTGCTTCAAAGAGCGGGCAGACCATAAGTAAAAGCAAAATGAACTGATCATCATTCTAAAATGTACTTGACAAGTAGTGTATTTGAAGAAACTATGCACAAGAAAATGCCAGGTGTTTCTAGCTACTGAGGCTTTGCTTTGTAACTTCAAGGCAGTCTCTGGTCCACTGGCCAAAGAGCTGTCGACAGTCATGCAGCTCTGCCAGATGGGACCCAGACATTGTAAAACATCTATCTTCACAATTGCATTTGGAGGATCAGACTGTCATCTCTGATCACACCATTAATTTTTTATGTTTCTTTGGGGATTCCATTCAAATGAGCTTGGAAGGTGAAAGGGAACAAAACCAGACTTGCCAGGGATTAGCAATGGGATGATGTGCCAAAAGTTGAAGAAATGAGCACTAATGGGGTACCTCAATCTGCTTCACCAGGTGTTGGCTACAATGTACCACACCTGAAACGTTCCCACACCAATGTCTGCAGTATGAGGAACAGACAAGAGGAGCTCCAAGCTTTGGCCCAGTCCCAGAGGTCTGACATCATTGGCATATGTGAAACCTGGTGGGATGAGACCTGTGACTGGAGTGCCCTGTTGGATGGTTACTGGCTCTTCAAGAGGAATAGGTAGGGCAGAAGAGGCAGAGGGGTGGCACTGTATGCAATAGAAGGGTTAGAATGTCTCACAGTTGGAAATGGCATAGTTGAGAGGCTCTGGGTAAGAATCAAGGGGCAAACAAATAAAGTGGGTGTCATCATGGTAACCTGCTATAGACCTCCTGGCCAGGATGATGATGATGAATTATTCTTTGAAGAACTAAGGGATACTTCCAAGTAAACTACCCTTGTCCATATTGAGGACTTCAACTTGACAGAAATTACCTGGAAGTATCACACAGCTTGTACAACCTGGGCCAAAAGATTCCTAAAAATCACAATTTTATGAAACATGTCCTAAGGGAGCCAACTGAGAAAGATGCCATCCTTGATCTGCTCCTTGTCAACAGAGTGATCTGAGAGAAGTGGAGATTGGTGGCCATCTTGGCCACAGAGACCACAGTGATTGAGTTTAAAATCTCTGTTGACAGGAGGAAAAGTGCCAGAAAATCCTCAGCTTTGGACATGAGGAGAGCAGACCTCAAGCTCAGGCTGCTCAGGGAACTAGTAAGTAAGGTCCCAGGGGAAAATGCTTTTTGCAGGTGCTGGGGTCCATCAGTGCTGGGGACTTTTTAAACATCACCTCCTAAGGGCGCAGGATCAGGCCATTCCCAAATGTTGGAAGTCAAGCAGGCGAGGCAGAAGGCTGGTTTGGGTGAGCAGGGATCCTCTCTTGGAAATAAGGCAAAAAAGGAAGGTGTATGCCCAGTGAAAGCAAAGTCGAGTGACATTGGAAGAATTCAGAGATATTCCTTGCTGCTGTATGGAGAAAATTCCTGTGGCCAAAGCTCAGCTGGAGTTGAAGGTGGCCAGAAATGTGGGGGACAATAAAAAGAGTTTCTTTCAAATGTATTAATGTCAGTAGGCAATATAGAAATATCATTGGTCCATTACAGAATGAGGATGGTCACCTCACAAACAGGGACAGAGACAAGGCAGAGGTGTTTAATGCTTTCTTTGCCTCTGCCTTCAGCACAGATGACAGACCAAGGGGGTCTCAGTGCCCTGAGCGGGAGGATGGTGACTGTGAGAATGATCAGCTTCCAGTCAACCCTGAAACTGTGCAGGACCTGCTGCTCTGGCTGGATCCCTACAAATCTATGGAGCCTGATGGGATTAATTCCTGAATCCTCAAAGAGTTGGCTGATGTCATCACAAAACCTCTCTTGATGATTTTTGAGTGAGTTTGGGAATCTGGAGAGGTTCCAGCTGATGAAGCTGCTGAATGTTGTCCCGATTTTCGAGATGGGCAAGAAGGAGAACCCTGGAAACTACAGGCCCATTAGTTTCACTTCAGTGGTCACAGCACCGAGTCTGACAGAGTTCAAGAAGCGTTTGGATGATACTCTCAGGCACGTGGTGTGACTCTTGGGGATGGTCCTGTGCAGGGCCAGGAGTTGGACTCGATGATCCTTGTGGGCCCCTTCCAATTCTGTGATTATGTGATTCAAAATTAAGTGTATTCACCTGGTTTTCTTCTAGTAGAAAATCAAGAGTTTCAAAACCACATTCTAAATATTTAGAAATGCTGATGTCTCCAGGGCAGAGTTAGTACTTGGCCAGACAGTAAATAAAACATTTGTTTGAGGCAACATCTGATTACTTGTCAATGAACAGATCATGTACCTGTTGAGAATTAAATGTTCTTTGCAGACTGTTAAGGAGTGATATAAACCTTAGTACACAACCCCTTACATAATGCACATCAGAAATATGCTTTATATAAACATGGACATGAGAATTATGAAAGCAGCTTATTACTAGTTATTGACAGAGTTTGGAAGTGATGACAGCCAAGCAGGTTTGGATTGATAGTATGTTTGGGATGACAGCCCTCCCCCAGATTTGGCTTTCAGGGAAGTAGAGACACCTTGACAACATTACATAAGTAATGCAGACACAATTTTTTTCCCCTTGACAGCATGAATTCATTAACCACTGCTTAAATTGGCATGTAGTCATCATCATTGTCAAGAAAAACTTTGAATTTATAAGGCTTATTTTCATAACTTAAAAAATAAATCATTTCAGATCTGAAGAGGATGATATACTAGACAGAATGGGAAAAGGTGATCAACAAATTCTAGAAGTATTCTCATTCACCTGAAAAGCTTCAACTATGTGCTTTAAAGTGTTGATAAAAAGCCGCCATGACAATTATCTACGTTACTCTGAAACAGTAGTCTACTTATTATCTGTCTTCATCAATTGTTTTTCATATTTGACTCCTGTTGACATCCAGTTGTCTGGAATTTTTCAAGAGTTCTAAAATTTCTGGAAGAAGAGACACCAAAAAATCGAGACTTCTTTACACCAGTCTTCCAGATTTTTAGGCAGGAGTTACAAAGTTTTCAGATTTTAATGTTTGTCCCTCACAGATATCCATAGTAATTAAAAGAGGAGAAAGTTGTTCAGTTCCTCATGCATATACTATTCTGCTTCTTCCCAAATCTATTCATTAAGCCTGTCATTGAAATAACTCAAGATGTTCTTTTATAACATAACTTTCCAGACAACTTTGGTCATAATTTTCTGCAGTGAAACAATATACTTGTCAGACTGGTCCTCCAAAGTGCCCAATTTCAATCCCTATCTTCTTTTCATTTGTCAGCAGGTCTGTAGTGAAGCTATTTGTTGCTCTGTGGAATCCCTTGGGAAATGGGAAATTGCCATTTATGATTATAGAAACTCCAGTTACACTTCTGAAGTTGCCCTGTAAGATTTCCTGTACCTGTCTGTCAGACTTGCACACTTTTGCTCTATGCTGTATTTGCTTAAGACACAATGTGACAAATCCTTGGTGTTCTTGTTGATACACTAAATGCTTTATTTAATCAGGTTTTTTTAATAAATTAGTATATTGACTAATTCTGATATTGCTTATTCCTAATTAATTTCTAATTACAAATCTAAACAAAAATGAGGATGAAAACTGTATTGCTCAATGCCTCTTTTGAGCTTGTCCTCCAGGCATGTTAAATTTCAGTGCAATGAACTTGTTACCTTTGACCACAGCAGGTTTTTAGGTTGATAGTTACTCCAAAATCAAGTGCATCTCACTGGAACACAGTTTAGCTGTTCATCCACAGAGATGCTGCAGGACTTAGTGCATCTCTTCTGTGCACATTTGACATGTGCTGCCCTTCTCCTCCTGCATAATGTACAGAGGTGGCAGCAGTGGGTGCCATGGCTGGGCATTGTACAGCTAAAGCCTCAGTTTTCTGCTTCATACCTTGGTTTATGAGAATGAAATTCAAGGTCTGCTTACCCATTTATCAAAATGCTAAAATTTTGCTTTGTATTTGGCTTCTTTGGATCCTCAGCTTTAAAACACTCCCTCAAAATCCAATAGAGAAACGTTTATTTACATGAGAGAGCCGTACACAGAGCACTGGTACGTGAAATGAGAGCACACCTGCACCCGCTGTCAATGGTTGCACAACAACGCGCCCATTTTTCCACCTATTAGACCTACATCTTAACACAAATTTGAGCTGTTTCTTTGATACCTTCTAAGCCTACCAGAAAATCTTGTGTACCACGCAAGTCACGTTCCAACACTTTAATTTCCAGAAGCTTTGTGTTAATGCAAAGATATATGAGTTAGATAATGCGTTAAACAGCAAAAGTGGGAGCCTTTGATAATATTCAGTTGTTGCTTACCATGCTTTTTTTTTTTTTTTTATATAGATCAGCAGGATAGTGATAGACACATGGAATGGTAATAAATTATCTCAGACTAGTCGCAAAAAGCCAGCGGGGACTGGAGATACAACTTATACACTGCTAAGAAACACATTTGTTTGTGGGTAAGGCTTTGGCTTTATTTACAGTGGAACAAATCTTAAGTGAATCATGGTTCTTTTGATCAACATACACATGGCAAGGAGATGAAAATTCCCTGAACAGTCCTGCCATGGGAAGCTTTCTGCTAGACTGGTCAGATCTGAACACATGTGTCTAGGCTTTGCTTCCCAGGGCATATGTGGTGAAAAAGGGCTGGTTCCACTGGTGTCACTCATTGACACCAAATGGCACCCGGGATAAAGGCTCTGTCGGCCAACCCACAGTGCCTGCAGCTCCTGCCTAAATAGAGAAAAAGCCTTTCTTTTGAGTTTCACTGATAAGCTGGGCCTTGGTTTTTAAACTGACTTCATTAGGAAAGAACTAAGGCAGAGAATAGGTAAGGATCAGTCCGACTGTGCTATCCGAGGTGGCATTTTGAAGGGAGGGCTGGAGAAGGTCAGAGACCATCCATATTTTTGCCTTCTGAATGTCCTTTAATCAGCTGAAGCAAGGACAAGGAACAAGAGCACCCTTCAAGGGAGGAGCTCTGATGTTCACAGCTGACCTACTACAACTTGTACCAGGAAGACTGGGAAATCTGACTGTTTTCTGCTAGTTGTTCTATACCACAAAATATTGTGGTTTATTTTCTCAGCATAGCTGCCTTACAAAGGTAGGGTGAACCCTTTATTTTTGGCCTGGTTCTGTATTTCTTTTCCTAGTTTTACAGCTAGTTCTCTAACAATAAGATCAAGGACTATTCTGCCTTCAAAATGTTTTGTGTAGAACTAGACTGACTGAAACAGTTTTGGTGTAATGATCTAGTACTCCAAGCGTTTTTGTACACCAGGACAAATACTGTCCTGAAAGATAAAAAGCAGCTCCTTAACATTCTTACTTTATTTTCTCTATGCGTGAGTAGCTTAATTCTGTTGTTAACTAAGCAGAAACCAAAGGGATCTTTGAGTAGATCTTGGCACCATAAATGAGACAGAAATTCTCCTGGAATATCCTCTTTTGCATGATGTCTCTCGCTAATTGGCCTGCTAGAGAGGGTTGCGCATTTGCACTTTGGTTTATGGGTCTGTGCTCAGATCATTGATCTTAAAAATATTCCCCAAAGAATAGGTCTCCAGGGAAGATTCAGAGCACATTCCTCATGCTACAGATATATTTGATCTGTTTATCTGTAGATATGTGGTGCTACTGAAAACTTTAATGTCAATACGCTGGTATACAGGGTCAATATTCTTAAAAGAGTTCCAGTTAACCACTCAGGAAGGCAAGTAATAGTGGAATATGAGTTGTGGAAATGATCTTTTAATACGAGTAGTATCTAATAAACAGCAAAAGTACCTTGATATTGAATGACCAATAGATTAGAAGTTTGTTTTGTTTTGTTTTGTTTTGAAGGGAAATGCTGTGGAAAGGAAATATGTCTTTGAAATTGATATGAGCTAATGAACAGATTGTTATAAATCAATGAGATTAATAAAAATGTACAACTACTTATGCCTATACACACACTAATTTTATAATAAAAAATCAATATATCTATAATCCTTTTATTACATTTTGTAATGGTGTATAGTGCATGTAATATATCTGTATATGACACGTAATAATTATACACTATATAATATGCAATATACATATATGTAATACATATATATAATATATGTATATAATATGTAATATTATATACAT
>VXBX01000345.1:0-36606 GCA_013400415.1 Scytalopus superciliaris
ACATTCATCCAGACTTCCCCATGAAAAATACCTTTCATTATTATTACTTTTCAGCTCTCATTAGCTCTCTCACCACAGGTTTGACTTGTATTTCTATCACTTTCCAGGTAGTATATCTGGCTACAGTCCATCTTGTATGTGTATTTGGCTTTACACATAATCCTAGAGAAGTGCAAGCATTATTTCTGTATGACCACCAATGAATATATTTATAAAAACTAAAGGAACACTTGACAGTTACCACTTCCATATGAAATTCAGATTGCTGTATCTCAGTGTAAACTACCCAAAAAAAGAGAAAGGAAATCAGACACTGTAGTGAAGCATACTAAAATGGTCTTGGCACCTAAACTGGTTGCAAGACTAACTCTCATAGAGGTTCATAACGCACAGATCCCATTGACTTCTAAGTTTATCCTCTTTAACTCAATGCATTTTCATGAGTGCTAGACAGACTGATCTCATATCCTTGTATCAACTTTTCTGTGCCCCAAGCTTCTCACCATAATAACGTTCCAGAGTGATATTGGATACACCAGCCCTCCTCAAAAGTTATTCTTGATTGCATTTTGCCAACTGGCCAACAAGGGATAATGAAATTCAACATGTAAGCACTCCCCCAAGAGCTGGAGAATTTCACATCTGTCATATATTTACTGTCCAAAAGGAAAGGCACGGTATTTGTGCAACGGCTAGAGCTCTGAGAAACAGGGTTGTCACCAGATGTTCCACAGCTGAGAGTCTGCATAGCCTCAAGAAGTGAGGCTAATCAGCACAGGCCCTAAGTAATTAAGTTACTATGCTTTGTATGAACTGCTGGCTGGTTAGAGGAGAAAGACCACAATTCAACATCCTAGTGAGAGAAAGGCAGGAGGAGCTCAGATATTATGCAGGTGAATGGGGAATAGCCAGCATCACCAAGGCAGAGAGTGCACAGGACAAAATGAGAACCTACATCCAGCCAGACATCAAAATAGAGCAGTACCACATTCCAGGACTTGCTAGGAAGATTTTGACACCAGTGCCACAAATCACGGCATATAGCAAATAGTCTAAATCATTTGGGTTTCTACTAAACAAAATTTCTGACCCTGTTTTTAATTAAGTTCCCCAAGGACACTAAACAGAGACTATAGGCTCATCCATTTTGTGCCTCATGTCCTTCATCTTATTGTCTTCCACCTTCTTAATCTAAGGCTCCTGTGAATTCAGGTATGCTATCTGAAACAAGGATTGTAGCTGTCAGGATGCAAGGATGTGTTTGCAATGCCTCATGACAATTGCTCTATCTGGAGAGGTAGGGGGGCTAAAGACACACAAAAACAACTTCTAGAAATAAGAGCACATCAGTTCCCAAAATGTATGTCCAGACCTGTTTTGTCATACACAAGGTAAGCAAGTACACAGTTTTTAATTAATTTTTTTATAGCTATCTGATACTGTAACACATAACTTCCAAGCACTTTTATGATCAAGGCTCAGAGACTCTAAGGTGTCTGCCGATGATACAAATTTATTATGCATTTGGCACCTGGCCAAGAGGCCTTTTTTTTTCCCCTCCAATCAAATTAAGGAAAACAACTAAACATTATTAGATTTTCTAGTCCTCAGAATTCCTCCAGAGTAATATCTAATAGTAAGATTTTTAATTGCACGTGCCTATATGATTAAAAATTGCAATGACAGGTTCGATTTCAAGTCATGACAGAGGCACGAAGGCATGTCAAATGTTCCTTGCATTATTCCAAGTTTAGATAGACCATCACTATATAGGTTTATTTATATATACAGTATGAAAATTGTATCTAAAGCACATACACACACTCATATATATAAAAATACACACAAAACCAGAATCAAGTGACCTAGATTTTCCTACAACTATTACAAGTAGGAATTCTTCCTTAAAAACATACTACAAATTACATACACATAGAATTGAGCAGCAATGCCGGCAAACTACTGTTTGAGCTGATACACAGGACTTGGCCATGAATCTGTCTTTCAGAGCAGCTGTGCCTCTACTGGAGGAATAAAGGGGATACCTGCTCGCAGGAACGTCTGTCACCCCCAGTGCCCAATGCCCCGCTCCAGCAAAGGAGAGACATGTTAGAGGAAGGGTGATGATGTCTTTTGAGAAATGCATGGCAAGTAACACTTGGCACAGTTACCACCACCCCCTGGCTTTGTGGAGGACCACCCCTGGCTTCCCCTGCCTGCAGAGACACTGCCACATGGGTTTGTTCATCTGTACCTTGAACCAGAACAACACTAGGCTCTCGGCTCCACTTCAACCTGACACAACTAGCACAAACTGCCCTGTTTATAAACCAAAATGCACATTTGCCCCTCCACCCCGCTGCACAGAGAAGTACTACACGAGGCTGACATACCAAAGCCAGCTTCCTTTTTGTCATCTGCTCTCTTGATACTAAATCAGCCCCTACTACAGCCTCCAGCATCTCAGTAATAGAAACAAAACACTGAATTAAAAATTGAAGACAGATCTTCAGCAACAAGACCTGCAGAGGGGGGATAAAAATTAAATCAAGCTCTCATTTAAATCAGCGGCATTGATGAGCTTCTAATTATTCCCAGCAGAGCTTGAAGGGTATCAGTAGCCTCCCAGGAGAACATGGACCAAGTGCAACGCTGTAGCTTTTAGGGCAGAGGAGCAGCCCCCAATCTAGCAAATTCACTGCAAGCACTCATATTTGAGATCAACCTAGGGTACAATCTCTCCCATGTTAAACCCCAGCTTTTCCCCTCTGGGCTGAGCAAACCAGATTCAAATTGCATTTACATGGAATCACCACTCGCCATGGGATTTGGATCAGACCCCAAAACCTCAGTATTAAAATGCAATTTATTTACAGCTCCACATTCTAGAGATGTAAGAACAGGTGACAAATGAGGCTGGGCTTCTAAAATCCATCAGGCATCTCAGTTTCTACAGATTATGGTATAGGAGGGAGTGACAACAATCAAATTACCTGTTTCTAGTCCTTATCTCTTCCTCTGCCCACTCCAACACAGACTGTCTAGAGAAGGCTGTTTAGTGTCCATGAATCTTACATGAAACAAACTCACACCACAGGATGTGTAGCCAGATACTCAACACCACCAGGCACTGCAGAAAGCAGTCCAACACAGCAAAGCACCAGGAAATACATAAAAGTAGATGTTGCTTTGATTACAATTCCTTGAGTATATGGGATGCAGTCAGCACTGCACTGTAACTGAAAACTAAAACCAGCCCAAGCCTACACTCTCTACAATGGACAGATTGCAGCATCTGTGTGGTGTTGGCTAAAACCCCACTGCACATCCCGCAGCTTGGAGCGGAATCATGACAGAACAAGGACGGTCCTGCCAGGCACTGGGAGGAATAGTCAGGGGAGGCTGCCCAGCACAAAAACATTTCACGAAATTAGGAAAATTCAAAGTAAGGAAAATATTCTGAACTCTCCAACATGCTTTTAATTTCTTCCCTTACCAGAGGATCTTTCCCAGATGAGTTGCTCACTGAGCAGCAGGAAATGCCTTCCAAATTCAAACAAAACCACACTACCAAACATATCCAAGTCAAGAAAACACGATCAATAAAGGAAACAACTGAACAACAGTGAATATGCCACGGGGTAATAAACATCATATGGCTCTAGGATTCATTTAACGTGACTGTGGAGTTGATAAAATGGATGTTAGAGATTTCTTCTAGGGAATCAGCAGTTTCATTTGCAATAAAAAGCTTCTTCTTGCTGTTTTTGCTGGGCAAAAGGTGCTCTTCCTAACGGGAAGACAGCAGGTCTGCCCAGATCGTGGGGGAGCAGGTTAACAGCAACTGAGGAGGAGGTGCAAGAATCAAGGGGGCCATAATTCATTCCCTCACTGTCACTCTGTAATTTTAGCTTAAATTACTTCAAAATGCTCAGCTTAAAACCTCAGCAGTAATTTTTTTTCTTTCCAACTCCAGTAGTTTAAGATTAGCTGAAGTTACTGGGAAAAGAAACAGAAACAACAAACCATTTGGGGGTTCACATCCAGAAATGAGGTGCTACAGCTGCATGGGAAGGATGGGCATCTCAAGCTTTTGCACTTACAAAGCCTGGCCACTGCTGGAAAGCATAACTCTGCCCAAGCATTATGCAGCTACTTTGTTTGTGAAGCTGTCTTCAGGTCCTGCTCTTCTCCAAGTATTGGCACATAGATGCATGGCCACATCCACAAAAACCCTTTATTCAATGCAGAACAGCAAGATCTCTCCAATCCCTGGTAGCTTCCAGTCATCTTCACCACATAAAAGCTTTATCTGGAAGTTCAGCATTAACAAAGTAGGTGGAATTACCAATTACCCAAGTAAGTCTCCACTTTCCCACTGAGGCAGTTATGCAATAGGTGAAAACAGGGAATGGATGGGCAGTTACCTCCCCTATTCATCAGGATAAGGAAAGGGAAGATGGTCACTCCAGCTCCTGTTTCTTTACCGCACCAGCCTCATTCAACCTCACCTTGCCCCAAACCAGTCACTTTGGAGTATCTTGCATGTCCAGGAACACACAGGACAAGGTATCTTCTCACATGTAGATAGCTGCAGATGTGAAAAAAATTCCTGGTGCTCCATGGTACCTCTGGGTATTGGCTAAGGGATTACTGTATCCATATTAATCAGCTTTAACCCATTACATTTTTCAGGCCTGGATGCTTGGGATTATTAACTCCAAAAGGATGTATAAAAAGATTATTCTGATATGCTTATTTGGAAAAGTCAGCTGAGCTTTTTAATTTGATATTTTTGGTTAGTTTTTTTAGTTGTATTTACACTTACGGCTTACATGGAAAATCACCATGGTTTTTCATTAGGATGCTGTATTTTTAAAACCAATATAGTTACCAGAGGTGAAACAGCCCTGGCTCCATCAATATCCTGATGAGCTAGAAGTTGGTGAGAACACAAGTAAAACTCATTCAGAGTACATTCCTTGAAAGAACTCACTTAATAGTCCTTATTTATTCTGTGCTTAGCTATGACAAGGACTAGTCAGGAACAGGAATATCTAACAGTACTTACTAGCCAGGGACTACTGCAGAAGAGACAAAAACGGATCAGGGGGGATCAATAAACTCAACATCCTCTTGAATACCAAGAGAAAGCCAGGCACTGCCCCAGGGGTCCTGTCATCACAACAAACAGTGCCCTAAGCATGTGGCTATTCTTCATTCATTTCTTTAAAAACAATTCATTAGGAAGAGGTTTGAACATTAACTGCATGAGCTTTAACTTTTGTCTTCAACAAAAAGTGAAGAATATTAAAGGTTTAATAGAAAGACAGAAAGAAATATTGCAAAAGATTTTTAAGGCATTCATGGCCCTCTTTTTTTTCCTCTCCAGTACCACCCAAACTGTTTTCAGGTTGGCTTATTTTTCTACCAACACACAGCAGAATAGGCATACCAGCTTGGTCCCTCTAATGCTCTTCCAAACTGCTGCCAACAAACTGTCTTGTCTATTTGCTCAGCACTCACTGGGACCAAAACCAAATGCACCGGCCATAATAAGAGCATTTGACGTGTACGTTTTTGTAGCCTGAACTGGAAGAAGATTGGAAGGTTCAAGAGACTTGTTGCAAGCTTAAGTTTCCAGATCAAATCAAGACTAGGTCAGAAACAAAGAAACCTAGTCATCTGACTTAGCAACTGCTTGGCAGCTGATGCAAAATGAATACTTAGAGTTAGGTCAGCTTTTTAGACAGCAGATGTCTGCACCACAACACCCATTCATTACGTAGGGTTAATAACTACACAAATATAATTTTTTCAGAATTCAACAAAACTTCTCATTGCCCAAAACTATTTACTCCTCTTTGAGACAAGATCTGAGTTGCATGTTTCAATTCTTTTTTTTTTTTAAAGAGTAACTTTTCTTGAAAAAGATCACTAATAAAAACATCTTTATAATCACAGTAAAATATAATGGGAATTAAATTATGGTACAATAATTCACACTTGACTGCGCAGAGGCCATTTGGCCTTCATCTTTGTGTCTGAATGTGCTGGGTGGGAATTACTACACTATAAATTCATATGCTGTCATGTCTTATAGCTTAACTAACACTTAAAATCAGAGTTGGTCACTAGAGATCAGAAATCAGTCTTGTCAGGAAATGGCTACAAATGAAAGAAGTATCAGAGGTTGCAGGCCTGAAAGGTAACAACTTTTCCCCTATTGCTGTGAGAGCAAGAACATTTTCTACTGCTATAGTTCAGAAACCCGCATGCCTTGCCACTGGATCACATACATGTTAAAAATTATCATATGTCTTGCATTGGAAGGGACCTAAAAGATCGTCTAGTTCCAATCCCCCTGTCAAGGAGAGAGACACCTTCCATTAGACCAGGTTGCTCAAAGCTCTGTCCAACCTAGCCTTGAGCATTTTCAGCAATGGAGCGTCCACAACTTCTCTTGGCAACGTGTTCCAGTGCCTTACCACACTCACAGTGAAGAATTTTTTCCTAATATCTAACCTAAACCTACCCTCTCCCAGATTAAAGCCATTACCCTTTGTCTCATCACTACATGCCTTTGTACAAAGTCCCTCGGCAGCTTCCCTCGAGGTCTCCTTTAGGTACTAGAAGGTCTCCCTGAAGTCTTCTCTACACTAAGCAACCCCAGGTCTCCCAGCCTGCCTTTGTAGGAGAGGTGCTCTAGCCCTCTGATTATGTCCATGGAAATCCTCTGGACTCATTCAAAGAGGTCCATGTCCTTCTTGTACTGGGGACCCCACAGCTGGATGCAGCACTAAAGGTGGGGTCTCACCAGAGCAAAGGGGCAGAATCACCTCCCTCAACCTGCTGACCACACAGCTTTTGATGCAGACGAGGATACAGTTGGCTTTCTGGGCTGCAAGCACACAGTGCTGGGTCCTGTCCAGCCTCTCATCCACCAACAGTGCTGCTCTCAATCCATTCTCTACACAGTCTATATTTGTACTCTCAATTGCCCTGACCCAGATGCAGCACCTTACATTAGGCTTTGTGGAACCTCATGATGTTCCCATGGCCCCTCTTCTCATGCTTATTCAGGTCCCTTTGGATGGTATTCCATCCTTCAGGCACGTCAAAGCATCACACAGCTTGGTGTCATGGATAAACTTGTTGAGGCTGCACTTGATCTCTTTGTCTATGCCATTAATGAAGACATTAAATAGTGCTAGTCCTGATATGGACCCTTGAGGGTAAAAGATCTTGTTTCCTCCCCACAGCAAGAAGATGCTATGAGCAGACACTGGAAAATACCAAAGGGGAAAAAAAAAAAAAACAAAACAATTACCAGAAGATCCCCTTAAAATCTCCCACCTTAATTAGTGTGACATTTTGACATGAAAGAAGTGGATCTGCACACAGACCTCTGCACTGCATAATGGCTTAAGCAAGAATTAAATAGCATATAGAGTCTTAGCAAGGTTGAATTTCACCTTCTATCAGCTTATAGATTGGTCTGTCATCAGATGGGGAACTTAATACTCCCAATTTTAGTATATTGCTGCTAATGAAAGCAATATAGCATATACATAGAACAGCCTCCCCCCCTTTTATCAGGAAAAGCCTTCCTCGATCACTTGTTCCACTATGGAAAAAGGTGGCATGGCTGAAGGTAATACAAATTGCCAAGAATAGCAAACATTATAAATATTTCAAGGATGATTAATCTTTAAAACACTGAAGTTAGGCAGAAGCCTGGAAGTCAACTTGGCTATTTCACAACTAATAAAACATGTATCTTGTATTTCATTGTGACTGTATAAAGAGTATTGTAGTAAAAGGCAATTATCCACCATTCACTAGCTAACATAACACTTGTACAAGTATAAAAGAAACACAGTATGTATTTTAAGCAGTGACAGTATTTCCACTGTATTAAAATAGTACTGAGGCAAATGTTCAGCTCACATTAAACGGCACTCTGCCACCGAGGACCAGCTTGCTACCATCATATATTCCCCCAAGATAGATAATGCTGCTTGCTTTAACAGAATCATTGTCACCAGGCAACTACCAGTGCTGTTCAGTAATAAATATTTCCAATGTTCCCGCAGAAACTGCCTCAGCATCTGGACCCACCAATGCCTGGAGAGATCAGCTTGACCTTGGAGTGCCACCTTTTCACAAAGATGCAGCCCCTCACCACGGCTGTCTCCCAAGAGCATTGCAAAGATGGTGCAGAAGGTCAGAGGGTGAGAACAGGACAGCACACAAGGCTCTCTTCCTTGCAGCTACAATGACTTGAAAGGACTTCAAATTTAATTTCCTACTCTGCAAATGATAAATTAGTTCCGCCCCATCTCAAACTAATTCTCAGATGGAGGGACAAGATGGCATCTGTCCCTAAATGCAGGAAGGTCACTTTACAGCTATGCCACAAGTCTCCATAAATAAATTCTCAGAGGCAATACATCTTTTTTGGAAGTTTAGAATTGGGCCAGCAGCATCTGTAGTCCTGCCAGTTTGGTGCTGTCAAGTATCAGTACTAGGCCTTAAGCTTCATAATACCAGGCTCC
Source organism: Scytalopus superciliaris (assembly GCA_013400415.1). NCBI lineage: Eukaryota > Metazoa > Chordata > Aves > Passeriformes > Rhinocryptidae > Scytalopus > Scytalopus superciliaris. Next base: position 8,559 of record VXBX01000345.1, read on the forward strand.
AGGACTTGTCAGGCTTTGTCTGAACTACAATCTATTTTAGATTAAACTTAGCTCTATCTCCAAAGTTATTTAAGAAACTCTTGCAGAACCTGCAACTTTCCCTGGGATCAGATAACTTTCACCTAGCCTGTTCCAGTTGCAATAGCAAAACTTCTCTAAGGTCAGATTGTCCTGGAATCAAATTCATTTTTTCTTAGTCATTGGTACAGCGCTGTACTGTGTTTGGAATTCAGTATGAAAATATAGAATCGTACTCACACAAGCTTGAAAGGAAGCAAGTGTCTGCCTAGTGCTTACTTACCAGCTGGGCTTAAACCACAATACCTATTGTTTGTCCTGTAATTTCATAGCCAGCTTTTGCTTACATTACTGCTTAACCTGTTCTGACTTCAGCTTTGCTTAGCTTTGGCCAAGTGTGAGCTTCTAACCCAAAAATCACATTGTATATCAAGAAAAAGATTAAGAAATCTAAGTAGTCACAGCAATGACTAACTCACTCCATGGATTATCAGGGGCAAATAAATATAGGGTTAAAACATAAAAAATAACCCCAAGCAGCTGCAAGAACAGGAGGAAACAAGTCCTACAACTGACACCACACTTTGCTCAAGCAGGAATCAAGATGCTGAAAGCTCACTCTCATGACACAATGACAGAGCATAGCAGCACAGGAAATGGGTAGATTGCCATGCCTGTTGATGCTACTGCCTTTGTAGCAATCTCCAACAGAAACTGGACAATTTGGACTATTGGAGTAATAAGTGGTTGTTCATTTTTTAATTAGACTATTGAAAGGAGCAACAACAACAAAAAAACCTCATTCCTCATTGCCCATCATGAAACTATGTCCACAGCACAATCCTTTAAAAAATAATTTTCAAATAAATAATAATAAAACATTCTGATAGGATGGTAATGATCTTTGCATAAAACACGTCTTCAAGCTCTTTTCCAGAACCTAAAGTAAGTTACTTGTTTGGAAACGTGCAAAATTTCATCCCACAGAGATCACTGTGGTATCCTTCCTATCCTACTCTTAACAGCATGCAGTGCTGAATCCTTTTATTTCTATTATTATTTTTGTCCAGCAGTCTGGAAGTCTTAAATCTCAACTCTCAGCCACACATAAGCATGACAGCAATGTGACAGAGCAGGTGTAGATCACTCCAGGCTTGCAAATTGAGCTGCTGCCTGTCATGTTCACCCCATTTCAAGTGAACTTTGACAGTGTTCATTTGCGGGTAAAGAGAAATCTGCTTTGTTTGGGGTCAAGAAGAGGAAGGCTGAGGAAGATGAGAACAGCTGCTCATTCCAGAAAATGCCTCTGGGAAATCCACCTGCTACAGGGAAAGAGGATGAGTTTGCTCAGGTGTACGTGGGGATACCAAGCCAAGGAGCACTTGCCTGGGGTCTAGACCCTACGATGCTTTGGGAAAATCTTCCAAACAGGGGCAAAATGAAGGTGGGATACAAAAGTCCTGTCCAGAGAAGAGCCCTTGCAAAGGATGAAAAAGCCTTTGCTTTTACTATTATTGCTGCTAGGTTTATTTTATTTCCTGGTATTGTTGCTTTCTCTCTTGGCTAATTCTCTAATTTTGTATAACAAGTTCAGTTTTATGTAACAGATGGATTTACAGGCTTTGCTGTAGCTTAGAAGAGGGAATAGTTTTTGGGGGGCTTCCACACTGCTCCAGGTTGTGTCATATATGCAAGTTGAAAGCTATTTTCCATCCAAATCAAGGGCAACAGTAAAGAAAGCATCCACTACTCCAATCTGCTATCACCCCAAGTATTTCACATGGTTTAAATTTTTTGTGAGCTATGATTCAAAGCAGTCTGAGCAAAACACTAGACAGTACCATGCCTGGGCATTTAGGATATAGCAGATTAACATTATCACTGAGGAACTTCGAGGACTCATGACTTTTTCCCGTTTTATGATTTCTACAGCTTATCAACAAGATGACATTGTATCAGGGTGGTATTCTGGAAGATTACTTTTCATCTTGCAGACCACTGAAGTATACACCCTCTGACTCCACACCTATCATCAAAGCCCAAGATACACAATATACTTCAAGAGATGAGATAGCTAAAATAAAACAAAAAAACAAGCCCCACCAAAAAAAAAAAAGAGGAAACCAACATCACCACCACCTCTCCAATTTATGAGATCACTGGTCTAAGAAATCTGTCTATAATGCAGCTATTGCTACAGATGAAGAGGCTGTGTCACAAAACAAAAAAAGAATGAGATGCAGCAAGGTCAGTCTGAAAAAGTAGTTTGTATCAACTCCAGCAATCACTACAGGACAGAAATAATTCCAGATCATAGAACAGGAACTCAAATGCTTGAGTCCTGCTAAGCATAAATTATGACTGCTTTCTGCATAAGTGAAAAGGGATTACTAAAAGGGGAATTAAAAAGAAAAAAAAGAGGCAGGACTTTACCACCACTGGCCGCTACAACATCCACTGCAAACACCCTGTACATTTAATCTGTAGAAGAACATAAAGGGTAGAAATATTTCCAGACACCAAGTTTCTGCATCTGTGGCATTTGCTTGTCTGTAGCATAACACAGCTCCTAGGATACTTGTGACATTTTCATTTACTGTGACTATCAGGCAGGACTATCCAGCTACAGTGGCACGGAGAATTTAAAACAGAATTGCCAGAGGCATATTTAAATTGTTAATTGCTCTAACTGTTAATACTGCTTAATTATAAACATTTACCATTTAATTTTCTTGAAGAGGAATGGAGAGCGCCTTCCCTAATAGCTCTTTTATTCCCCTCCAATTGGTCAACTCAGTTTAAATATTCATTCCAATTTTCAAGTCAGTAAGGAGTTTTGCTTGAAGAATGATAGTACAGATAATCTTTGTGCCCAAAGGTGTTTTATAAGCAGACAGGTTGTGCTCTATAGATATGTTCTGCCAATTATTTATATTTCACTTTTTAATCACCTTCTCTGCTGTAAAATTCTGCTCTAATGTCTTACCACATACACAAAAGATCAGTCTTTAAAGCACAAAAAGCCTCAAGAATATTTTAAAAGTAGGGGCCCACAGTTTACATACAGGGAATCATGCTATTTACAAACATGCTTCCGCTGACCTGTAATTAAAATGAGATCCTTGGTGGAGTTCACTTTCCATTTAGGCAGCCAGATTTTCTAATGCTCTGCTCTGAGCATTTAGTAACCATCACCACTAATAGGAGCTCCTAAACCCTTCAGCACTTGTGAAACTTGGCAGCTTACTTCTGGGGCTTACATTTGGGTTTCTCATATCAAAAGAACCCAACCCCAGGCCTCAAAGTCTTACTTCAAAGAATTACATGTGTCAGATTTCATTTAACAGTTTCCTGGCTAATAAAATGACCAAATTTTTCTGCTAGAGCTCTGTACTGGGTTTGCATAGGCAGGTTTAGGCAGTGGGGGATGTTACAAGGGTGGCTTCTGTGAGAAATTACTTGAAGCTTGCCCTCTACGCCACTGCTAGAATGCCAGCTGGCTCCAGGATGGATCTGCTGCCAGCTAAGGCTGAGTCCATTAGTGACTGTGGTAGCACCCCTGGGATAACATATTTAAGATGGGGAAAAAAGTTGCTGCTATGTGAAAGAAACAGCTCTGCAGACACCAAGGTTAGTGAAGCAGGGGGAGGAGGTGCCCCAGGTATTAGAGCAGAGATTCAGATTCTCCTGCAGCCTGTGGTGAAGACAGGGCTGAAGCAGGCTGTCCTCCTGCAGCTCATGGATGTCCACACAGTGCAGCAGAGTACCCCCTGTGAAGGAGTCTGTGACCACCACATGGAGTGCTCATGCTGAGCCATGCTGTGGTCCTGTGGACAGAGGAATCCACTCTGGAACAGGTTTGCTGGCAGGACTTGTGACTCCACAGGAGGAACCTCATACTGAAGCCTTCCCTCTAAGGAAGAAGGAGCAGCAGAAAAAAAGGTGTGATCAACTGAATACAACTCCCATTTCCCTGTCCCTCTGCACTGCCAACAGGGAGGAGGTAGAGACAACTGGGAGTAAGTTCAGTTCAGGAAGAAGGGGGTGTTGTTAAAATTTTTCTTTATTTATCATTAACCTACTCTGATTTGATTGGTAATAAATCAGTTGTTCCCTAAGTCAAGACAGTTTTACTTTTGATGGTAATTGCTGAGGGATCTCTCCCTGTCCTTATCCCAACCAACAAGCCTTTCATTGTATTTTCTCCCCCTGTCCACTTGAGGAGGGCAGTGATAGAGCAGCTTTAGTGAACACCTGGCATCTAGCCAGGGTCAGCCCACCACATCCCTGCAGCAGGTAAGGCTAAAGCAACTATCCTGGTTGTGGTCACTCTTGGTGCAGAGTCCTGAAGTCATGGGAGCCTCAGTCTTTCAGCAGAGAACAGAAATACCCACTGCAATGCATGAAATCGCAGTCTAGCATCATGGTGAGTAAAATCGCCCCTCTCTGGAGCTGCAGCTAAAGCAGGACATGCAGCCCCCTTAACTGAGCAGTATTCATAGAAAGGAAATTTATTTCCATGCAGATGCCAGGAGAGACAATCCTAGTGACACACAGCCAACAGAACAGGCTTCCCCACGGAGGAACAAAGTCTGCCTTAATGTAGCAGCTAAACTAAGTAACAGACACCTTTATGTGTCACCAGACTTCCTTGTTTCAGTACTTAACTAGTCATAATGTAGCCTGGAATTCAAAGACCTGAGGTGGAAGCAGGGAGATAAATCAGTATCCTGGAAAAAACCCACACCATTAGGAAGAAACAGGCAAAATCCTTGCTATTTTCTCTTCTCTCTTCCCTTCCCACAGGCAAATTTACACCATCTCTCACTCACCATGGGCTATCGGTGTTAAGAGCATTGTGAAGAACAGCAGCTGTGATGACCACATGACTGTGAAGGAGGGCTTGAAAGTATCCCAGCAAACAAGGGTTCAAACAAAAAGGTGAGTGTCCTCCTGCACTTGCTTCCAGCACTTGAACTGTTGGCCTTCAATTCACATCCAAAAAGGGGGAAAAAACCCAACCAAAAATAATAATAAGAAAAAAATCCCACAGCCAGTATCCAGAGTCTGAGACCTACAAATGAGAAAGGAAAAAAATGCAGTTAGTAAAACAGTAAGATAGGTGCTTTCAATCAAGTCTTGCTGCATTTCTTTGCTGCCAGCAGCTGTAAAGGCAAATGTACCTTCCCCCCTCCCTGGTCCTTCAGATACATGCACATTCTTACATAAAATAGGAATTAAAACTTATCCCTAAGCAGAGAGACAGTTTATGCATAACCAATCCTCTGCTTCCTCTCTCAAAACAGAAGTTTTTAACAACAATGCCCACAGGTCCAGACAGTGCACAGGCTTGAGAGCTGACTAGAAAAAACAATTCCATACACATTGCATCTTATTTTAAGTACATGGGACTACAAATACAGGTTGAGGGGGAGCAAAGAACAAATGCAAGCTCCAGGAAGAGCACAAAGTTACCAAACTGCCAACAAGAGAGAGTCCTTCATCACTCAGTCAAGGCCATTCCTGTGAGCACACACGGGAAGCACAGTGCTTTAGGAGCAAATCTAACTCAGAGTTGCAACAGAGCTGTAGTCCCTGGTCTGCCTCCCCCTTGCCTTGAAACAGAAAACTTTTTTTTTTTTTTTTTCAAAATATGAAACATAACCACACCAACTCAGCCGGTCACAGTGTAGGGAATAAGTCACCCAAACAATATTCCTGCTTTCTCTTTAGCCTCCCACACAGTATGTAATGCAGGTGGGCACGCTGGCCAAGAATTACCTATGCAAACATCTGCTCTATGTCCTGAACGACGCGGGCAGAAGCGGAGCCCAGCGCTTCTCCAGGGACCTGGGCATTGCACTCCTCTGCTAAGACCTTTCACTCCTTTTTGGACTTCTCACGTGCCTCTGCTGTAGAGGCTGATGACAAGATACCAGGCAGTGGGATTCATAATATAGTTTGGGAGTATTTCCACTGATGATAAGCTTCTTTTTGTTTAAGGCATCCTGTATGGCTTCTAATTACTGAATCTGAACCAGGCTTTAAACCCAAGCAGAGCCTAAATGTCACCCTTATCCTATAACTAGCTACTTTCTAGTCACTGCTAATGACTCACTCCTAGTCAAGCTCTGCAGTTATTTATTGTGGAGTTAAAAATAATGGTCTCGTCCATCCCACGCAATTATAGGAAAGCACAGTGAAATCTGAATCCATGCTTGAATGAAAACATTCACTCATTTAACAGGAGAACATATTCCAGCTTTCCATCATTTTAATCTCTCAAGAAGGGGCTAGATGGCCACAGTGACTCAAACTTGGCAAGAAAAAAACAACTATACAGAGTTAAACTATGGCATCAGTTTGAGACTTAGCTCCCCACTGATTTTGAAATGATGAGGAAATATGAGGAATTGAAAAGTACTTTACATATCTGTTTTGAACTCCTTAGCCTCCACAGTCTTCACAGCACTGGTCTAATTAAAAATCTCTCTCAACAAAAAATCTCTGATCAACAGTAGTTATTCTTCACTGAGCAGAGAAGCTGTTTTTGCCAACTTTTGTTCTTACCCAAAACCTAGTCTGAGCCAAAAACAGTATGAAAAAAACTGTGCTGCATGCCATTATGATGTGGGTATATTTCTGGAAGTTTGGCATGACAAAGTGGCCTTTGTTTTGCTTCCTATCTTTACTGATCAACTAAATCAAATCCTACATTGTTCAGAACCAAAGTCTATAAAGAAGCTGGTTTGTTTTTTGGTTTTTTTTTAATAAATATATCTTTCAGTGCCAAGATTTTATTCTCCAACTCTCCTCTCCTCCCCAGACTGTCCTTGCAATTTGTTCACTTAAAAGTAGCCCTTATTTTCCAACAGCTTTTTCTCATCTCTGTAACTGGAGTGACTAAGAAGCCCAAGGTCACTCTGCAGTCAAGTGGCTTCTTTATAGACATCCTTGACATTAAAACTTTGCTTGAGCTGGGACTAATGAAAATAGTCACTGATAATATATAAAGTCTGTTTTTCAAATGGGGACAAGCCTCATGAATATTTTAAACTGTACATTTTAAGCAGTGATCAGGTTTTCCATTTATATTTTAGGAGGCTACCAGTACACAAACTACACCGCTGGCCATCATTTATGTGTACTTTTTCTACAGTATCCTCTGAAAAGTTTTAAAAGTGAGAAGCTTTTTGTGCTACAAAATTTGAAAAGGCATACAGAGATGAGTGAAAGCTCAGGTACACTTCCCCAAAGCAAAAGCTCAGTCAGGCAGTGAAGGAGTAAAGGTTTGTTTTCCAATTTTTATTTGTTTAAGCCAAATCAGTTCCGAATAATCTAAGTCTGTTAGAAAGAGATAACATTATGGTGCAGTAAAAGGGGTTTACGGCTGTAAACTGAGGAAGTCACAAATTAATTAGGTTCCCTATCCCAGAGAAGGGATAATAGTCAACAAAATATTTACACAGCAGCCTTTAAAATTGTTTTTCTCTCTATATATATATTCCTGCATAATAGGATTCATGGATTTATTTTTTTTTTTCTATCATCTCATGAGCTGAGGCGGAATGAGCAAAAGGATTCACCTGCCCTCTGTAAAGTCCAAACACTAATTTTTGGGAACTAATGTCTTGGAACCACCAGAAACACAAATAAATGTTTCCATCCTACTGGAAAGTACATTATCGAGTCACAAAACTCCTGTGCAAGAGAGACAAAAGGACTTGCTCAGCATTATGCACCATTTGCTCCAGTTGTAAATCTGGTCCCGTATTCTCAGTCTGCCCTACTGTCCTTCCTGCCAGAGGAGAACACAGGACATGGCCTGCCAGGTGGTGCAAGCACACCCTAGCTGGCACAACCTTGCCCTTAAGCCTGCTTCTACAAAGATTTCAACCCCTTTGGCTTAAGCTCATGCACATATATTAACAAATACACAATGTGTCTGGAGACATGCCAACCGTGTTTAACAACACAGGGCACCACTATATTAACCAAATACATTGTACTGCTATGAGATTCTGGGTAGGTTTGTATTTCATGTAATCAAATAATCACAGTGTGTTTGTGAACCGGATATCTGCAGGGGAATGGCTAGATAGGAAATGAGTGGAACAACCCTTTTTCTTAATGGCCACTCAACCCCTCTCAAGCAGCATTATAAGATGCATAAAGAGGCCTGCAAAACAAAATTCATTTCAGCTTTGGATTACCTCCAGGTAAAGTACAGCCAAAGAGAGAAACTAGAGCACGTATCTGTGAGTTGTTCAGTGCAGAGTGTTAAATTTATTGATGCAAGAAAGGCATACACTATCACAGTGAAAAATTTAAGGTCTACACTTGACCTAAGGGGTTTGGACTTTAACCACAAAGATGATGCAGCCTGCATTGATTTAAAAGGAAGTTCTTCTGCTCACTGACCTTTATGCCCGTAAGGCTGCCCCTGACACCTTCACAGTCTGATCTCTTGCATCACCCAAACTAGAACTGCATGCTGGCAGTTCCCAAAAATCCAACTCAAAATGTTACTGGTGGAATAGGAGAAAGCCAAAGGAAACTAAGGCCTCGTGGTGAAGAGATGAGCAGTGCAGTATTCATCAAGGCGTTGTTCATAAAAGAGCATTATAGATACACTGACAAACTCAACATCTACCCAAGTCTGTTCTTCAGCAGTTGATGGCAAGCAGCACATGGAGCATTTTCTGAGCTCATCTGTAGACAGTCTACAGGGAGGGTAAAAAAGAAAAGGAAACCAGTTCATGTGGTGAGTGAACAGATAGGCTGAATTCAAAGTAGAATTCAGAGCAGCGCAAGCCAAGTCTGTCAGAAATCCATTTAATTACTGCCTCCTTACAAACATGAGCATTTGCACTTGCACAAAGCTGGACACCACCCTTCTCACATGGCAAAAGCTGCCTACCTTCCTCAGGTATCCAGCATTTTCTAGGCAGCTGGGGCACACAGGGGGCAAGAGTGTTTTACAAGGGGGCTCCTTAGCAAAAGCCAGATAGAAATGCCCTGTTTATCTTACTCAATTTTACTTGCAGCAGTTTTCTTCCCATCCCTGAAAATATGCATGGTAAAACTAGCTTAAGCAAATCAGTGATGCAAGAACTACTTTATATTTCTTAATACAAAAGATTCCTGCACTTATCATCTTCCTTTGGTAGAAGTCTCTAAGTAGAAAATAAGTCTGATGTTTCAAACAAATGATTAAATTCACTATTTGCAAGGGGGAAAATTTGGAAATAATTAACTCCTTGAAGCTGATGGGTCAAGATGGAACCATAAGTATAATCCCACATTCCTAGCATCTGCTACTTGAGACAATTTATTCCAGGTGACATTTTCAGACTTTCAGTGAGAGAGGAAAGAGAAATAACCCCATCAAGAAAAACTAACTTGCAATCTCTACAAAATTAAATTATCTGCAATTTAATGTTAGAAAATTTCTTTAAGAGAATGAGCTGTATTTCTACTGTCATTATGAATGGCTAAACAAAAGAATTGCTGCAATACATTTGGCCATGAGTGGTTTGCAAAACATTTTTTTTTTTTTTTTTTTTTTGAAACTTTATTTAAAAAAAAAAAAAAAAAAAAGGCAGCAAAGTTTTGCTCCTCCAACCTGTGGCTCCCTGGTCACTTTGCAGTGGCAGCAAAACAACCATACAGAAGGTCACACAGACATTACTGACCCAACACACAGGCAGCAGGGTAGCAGGCTGCACTCCTGGCATTTCAATGAAACCACACGCACTTCTACTTGTAGCCACTCACTGAAGTTACTGCTACAGGGATGTGGTCATTTATGGACAGATTTTTCCATGAGCATTTTCCAGAAGTCAGGAACACGTTTCTGAGACACAAAAATGAATTGTCTTTAAACTTGTATCTGTGTCTGCATTTAGCCCAGGAGAATGTTCATCCTATACCACAAATGCTTATAAAGTCAGAGTTCCTACTGAGTTCAGAAAAATAAGCTTTTGTTTCTCAAAATATCAAGCAGCTTTTGGCTCTTCATTTCAGGTTTTAAGTTTGCCAGATGTGAGGAGGCACTGTGAGAGATCTGGTGAGCGAGACAGGACTCACGAACTTGTGGCTCAACCTGCTCACATTTATGTCCTCCTTCTCTACTGCAGACCCTGCTCCTGCTCTCTCAAGTCTCTGTTGGGGCTGTGAACTCAGAAGGAAACTCAACACTCTCACCCCATATGTGCAAAGTGCCATGGTATTTCTAAGTTCCTACTTCCAAGCAAGGTTTAAAAACGAGCACTTTCACCTCTGTTACACTTAAGTGCTGTTCCTGTATATTAACATTAATTTCATCTACACTGTTTGAAAACCTAAGACCATTCTGCCCCCTACTCCTCCTTCATCGCTGATGCAGCACTCTCAGAAGTTTTAAAACCTTAAAAGGAAGCAACAAAGGCAACAAAGTGTAGAAAGCTTGTGTTTACCCTAGATTCTCCAGTATCACTGCAGCGCTACTTATGCCTCCCGAGGGGAGGGGCCAAGGCAGCAAAGAATCACTATCAGCTCAAACCAAGCCCCATCAACCACCTGTTTAGGCTATAATTCAAAGTGACAAAGAGCTCTTTAGATGTTCTCCGGGATTTGCTGCAAAATAACTCAAGTGTTAACTGAGTTAATTCATTTCAGACTAATCAACCCTTCGATAAGAGCACACCCAAATACAGACCAGCCAAATATAGAAGGTTTTTTTTTTTTTTTCCACTGTAGGTGAAATGGAGGCTTTTGTGTTGTTCCAAAGGTCAAAAGGTGAACTTGAGCTATCAGCTGCTTGTTGGTTTTCCCCATTCAATCCAGAATCAAAGCAATTTCAGCAGAAAATGATAATCAAGCTAACAGTGAAGCTATTCACATATCTTGTGACTTCACATGGGAGGACAGGGAGAAGGAACAGAAAAAAAAAATATTGGAAATATGGTCTCCAGAAGCCTAGAAAGATTGTAATGAATTGCACATCTGAGTATCACAGTTACTGAGTGTTCCAGACTTTCCTTAAGTGCCTGCTGGTTATCCTTGGCAATATACCTCATTCCAGATTTAAGAGGAAAGTACACCATTCACAAGGTCCCTGCATGTGTGCAAATATATGATAACACATGCAAAATTTCAAAAGGTGCAGAGTATGATACAAGGATGTGGTAAAATATGCTAATGTTTGGGTTACATTACCACTCCAGAGTAGCGGGTTTTCTAAAAACTTATAACAAAAAGCTTGGTACTCTCCCTAGCCAAGCACCACCTGCTAAAGCAGCTCACAACTGGCAAGAAGCAAGCCAGTCCCTCCACCACTCCAAACCTATTAGGGCAAAAAAAACCCCTACAAGTCCTGGGAAGAGCTATGCAACTCTTCACACAAGCTACAGGGCACCATAAACTTCTGACTACTTGAAACAATCGTGTTTCATCATGGTATACAGCAATTATCACAATAATGTCCTGCAAACTTTTGGGGAAGTGTTAAGATCCTTCTCAAAAACGTATTATCCCTACATTATACACCATCTTTCTCAAATGTTTTAGTTTGCAGCACATCTTTATAGATGGGGAAATAATGCATAGGCAAGCTCTCTTCACAGTATTGCCAACAGTTATGATTTCATCGCAAAACTTGGTATGTGGCAGCTCCTTGCAATAATGAAAATTTCAGCTTTCTTTTCAAGTAAATTTCTCCTTACGGAGAGAAGCTGAAAAATAGGACCCAAATATAGCTCAGAGGCTTAGCAAACCTGTGGTAAATAAACATAACTCAACATATTTATTTGATTTGAAATTCGCATGACTTTTAATCAAATCTCAGATTTTTAATTTTTTTTTTCTGTGAACGATTCACAATGTTGAAAGTCTGGGCTTGACAATACCCTTGTAATGCTTATTTGCATTCTTCAGAGCCTTTGGCAATTCTTCTGTGACAAATAAAACACATGTGCACTGAAAATGCAGACAAGCTTATCACCGGGGTCAGCATAATTATAACTTCCCTTCGCTACCATAAGCTGAGCTCATATTTTGAGGCGTCACTTCTCCCACACATACCAGCCCCATTTATTCAAGTGACTTACCATGGCTGTAACCGGGACAACACAGATCCTACACTTGGTCTTGCTTTAACCTGAGAAAGTGACAGCCTCCAAGGAGAAAATTAGCCAAAGGAAGTGACAGCAAATTCCGTAAGGGTTCAAATAGGGGAAGTAAAGTGTCACACTGGGACCAGAGGAGGAATACTCCTAAATACCTCTGGATGCAGCCTTTAAAATAGTTTTCAATATTCATTTATCCCTCCTATCTCCCCATTCCCGCTCTGTGTCCTTCATGCCACCTCTAATTTTCTTCCTGGCAGGAAAGGACATCTTTAACTTACATTGCCCCAAACTGACCAGCAGCTGCACATATAGAGGAAGAAGGAAATTTAGTGCCATTTGTCATCACAACAGGATTGGGTTTTGAGGATGGGGTTTCTTCCTGGGGAGTGCAGGGCAATGCAAGCAGAGCCCATTTCTCCTGTGGCTGCTGCTCACCCAGAGGCAGCTCAAAGCCCATGTGAGTGGGTTCCCTCCCTGCATCAGGCAGGAACAGGAAGATGGTACACAGGCTTTTGGAGCTGTTTGTACCCCAGAAGCAGCATATGTCACAGAAGTTTCTTATCTGCAAGAATAACAGTGGACTACTTTTTGTGGGCCCTGCAATTCAGAAGTGGGGGAAAGAGCCGCCTTGAGTCCACCTCATGGCACACTCCTTTATAGCCCAGTTGGTCCCACAGTTCCTTGGCTGTGAAAGTTAATAGCAGAGTTAAATACATGAACAGCCACATAGAATTGAGCACTGCTGAGCTGAAGCAGAAAGCCTGCCCTCTCTGATGACTTGTTTCACGGGACCTGACAGACAGCAATGCATGAACCAAAATACCAGCATTACAACTGCATTTGTTGTAGGAAGCCGTACTTTAGCAATGCTGGACTTCCTCAGACTTTGACTTACTCCAGCTCCAGTCAATACTCATAAATATAACTACATGCAGTAGTAAAACAGGGAAAGGGTACCACTTGACTGAAGAATTACAGTGAAAACAGCAACAAAGCTGTACTCTATTACCTCTGTGTAAAATCCAGTGCATTTTTATTCAGTTCTTGATCACTATTCCCTTCTCAAATGGATGGTAACAATTTTACTTGTTTTGCATTAAGAAACTGTAACTTCCTTCACTTTTTGTGCCGATTAGAAAATTAACAGGCAGCAGAAGCAAGGATAACTGCTTTTGCCATTTAAAAAGTGCTGCTTAGAGTTACAACAGGAGACCACCTATACATACAACTCTATGCACATATGCATGCTTATCAAACTGAACAAGAATCGATGGCAAATGAGATTAACAGCAAAAGCCAGGTAACTAACACATTTTAAAAGAAAGTTATCTAGGAAAAAGATAAATTTAATTGTCTTTCAGATCTGTTATGATGTAATAAATGTCTATTAATGTTTAGCAGCAAATTGGCTTTTAATGATCATGGCTATTTTTAGCTGGTGGGTGACATGTAGTTTAAATATAAACCAGATTTATGTTTTACACACCAGGATGACTTTCTCAGACGACTCTCCTTGACTTAACCTCTTCACACCCCACAACACATTTAATATAATTTCATTTCTAATAGACTGTGAGCCAATAGGATTGTATTTGCTACTACTGATGTTTTCAATGAGAAATAAAATCAATGAGGTTTATGCTGAAGATAAGTGTAAGTGATTAGCTAAGTGTAAGTGGCTTGGAAAATATTAGGAGTGCTTTATTATTCAACCAAATTATGCAAATAAAGAAAGCCTTTGGTTTGAAGTAAAATCTATGAAACACTCCTGACCTTGCTGTGTTGGAAAAAAAAAAAATCTTAGCTAAAATTTCTTTTGGGACCATCTCAAAAATTAATAGGTAAGAAGCTTTGTCTCATTTTTCAGCACAAGCATCACCCTTAAGCATGCATACCTACAAATTAAAAAAGTCTTCCCAGACCCAGAGACAAAGAGCAGCCCAGTGGGTTGCTAGGAGAAAAACAAACAGCACTTGATGTAGTATAAAAAGAGCAGGCAAGCGAGGCAAAGCCCATGCATACACTGACTGGGAAAGCAAGACTAACACAGAAGCAGCATTCTGCATCATAAAAAAGTAAGAGATGCATGGGGAAGAATAGAAGTTGCATATAAATTTCTAGGTGTGGTATTCTCCAGCGAGCTACAGAAACAATAGAAAAAGCAATAGACCAAATTATTGAACAAAAGTATTTGCAGTTCCCTAAAGCAAATGTCTGTGTAGTAATAACAAAGAGCCTGTTTTTCCACATTTTACCACGTTAATGACTTCTGTTGCACATTAATCAAGAGACAAGCCTCTTTGATCTTTGGAGGGGGGAAAAAAGAGAAAGATTTAATTATTACACTCATTTTCTGCACAGATAGTTTTGTTATTATTTATATTCTGCTAACAGTGGTCACCATCTCAGCCAAAGCCTAGTTATGAAAGATCCTGGGCATTCTCACAGTAAAACACAGCTCTCTTTCTCCTTTCCCTTTCTTCCTCATATTATCCAATCAACAAAGAATGGGAGGAAAACATTCTTTTCTAGAGAACAGAGCTGTAGAGAGATAGGGGCTGGGAATTTCTATGTGTGCCTTTCCACTCCAAAATCAAGCTTCAGCCAGTAAGTGGACTATTTCCAGCTGACTCCGACAACAAGTGGTAAATACTCAACATTTCCTCAACCCCTGCAGAACCATTCCTTCACAGCAACTGCATCCAGTTCAACCTCTAAGGAAAACACCCTCCCCCTCTTCAAACTCTCACCCCAAAATCTCCAGTTGCTTTAGCTTTGTTCCTCTCCAACAGAATATTCTGGAGATCTTTTATGTAAAAATAATACTTTGGAGATAGTTTAGGTAAAGGGAATACATTGGAGATCTTTAGTAAACCCAGTCTCCTCCCAAGCTACTACTTCTGCACCAAAGCTCAATTAGCAAGCTGGATAGAAAATCTCCCAACAAACCTTATGGAAAAGAGGTAACATCCTCAGCATGTCACTGCCTTCACAAATTAGGAGGGCAGAAAACAGCCAATCCTGTAGAAAATGCTGCTAAGTCCCTGTCCAGTGAGAACGTGAGGGCTCAGCTGTGTGTGAAGGTACCCTGATGTCACCCCAAGCCATCAGTCCCCACCACCCCCCCAACACGAGCTGACAGACTGCAAATTCTTTGATCTCCTTCCTAATGAGGAGCAGACCACTACACACAACAGCAGCTTGAAATCTGAAAGGGCCACTGCGCTACAGCTGAAAGCCAACACTTCGCTTGGCAGTACAAAGGAAACATTTTATACTAGGAGCTCTGGATGGATAAAATATTTATATAATACAGATCACACACACTTCTCTCTTCCCTTCTGAAGTGAAACAAAGGCCAGATATTTCCAGCTGAAGCTATAACAGGGATCTTAACTAAACAGAATTTTAAAACCTGGCTGGAATTTCACCAGAAACTCACAGTTGAAGCCTCTGCTCTCACATCACAACCTGGCATCAACCTGTCAAGACAGACAAGGTCTTCTCCAAAGACTGGCACTCTAACTGTGACAAAAGGTATTTTTACAGGCAAAATAATTGCTTTTTGCAAAAGCAAGTTTCACAGAAGAAAAGCTTACTCCAGCAGTAAGCATGTATACTCTTTAAATGGTCCTATCAAGTTTTGAAACAGTAAAAGACTTGGGTAGGTGAAAGCCTAAAATTAATCGAGTGCTTTCTTTCAGAAATTAATTGTAAGGACAATCAGGACAAACACGCTTTTTAAGATAATTGGTCTTGGGCAGCTGAGTAAGGAATGCAAGACACTTGCACTCTTTTCCTGCCTCATAGCTGAGGGTCAGTAGCAACAGCCTAAAGAGAAAATACATCTGTTGTGAAATTTTCCAATATAATATGTGCTTGCCTCTGTAAGCCTCAAGTTAAATGATGGTCTAATACATAGTAACAATCACTGAAAGATCCATGGGAAAACTTAAAACATTTCTTACCACAGAAGGTTATCTAAAGCCCTAGAAAATGATGTAGTGCAGTGTAAGGAATGGAGAGGGGGGAAAACACAAAACCAACCTGAAACTTCTTCAGTGCCTTTCCCCCCCCTCCCCCCNTTCCTGAAATACAGGATTGTAATTTATCTTTTAGATAAAATACTGCAGGACTAGAGTGACTGAGTTCAATAACAATGTTCACATTTGTAAATTGTCCAATGAACTTCTGTAACATTTTATATTTTAAAGTACACATTGACTTTAAAATAACCAAAAAAACCAAACACGTAACTTAGTCACGGGTATCTGGCAAAATCAAATACCATCCAATACAGACAGACTGATGTGGGGTGGCTGTACCACTAGAGACTGTGTACTGAACTTAATTACTCAGTTTCCATTATTTCTAAGGAAACAATAAATAATCTTATTTTGATATACCCTAAGTATAACAGCTGTAAAATTTGCAGTAACACCTTTATTTCTGATGGTACATATAAAGTATGCAAGTCCACTTCTGATTTTGCTCTTAATGCAGTGTTTCCACCCAGATAAGAAGTGAGACGCCTCAGTAGTCGAGGAGTAACATTTAATTGCAGAAGTCACATTCAATTCCAAAGAAGAAATTAAGTACCTCTGGCAACTATAAGGCAAGATAATTAATCTGATGTGTGGGCCTGTCTCTTATGATATTTTGCAAGAGACTCTGAAAATACCAAAATGTAGCTATGTTTGGTATGCAACATGAATTTGGGGGGAGGGTGGAGAAGCATTTTGGTATCTCCTCAAATGTTCCCTGTGAAAGAAAGACCCTATTTCTCACTCCTCTGCAGGAGAGGGTTTCAAAAGCACTGCTCTAATGTGAGTCCATCTGAGGTCACTGGCAAAATCCTGATGATTTCTGTAGGAAGATGTACAACTAAGAGATGCACAACTAAGAGAGAGCTTTGAAAAACATTTCCCTAAGCCTAATAAGCAGTAAGTAAAACCTTTGTTATTTAAGGTCATAGCTGGAACTGCAATAAAGTACTTCATTTGATTATCTGAAAGGCAATTCACTGTAAACAACAAACAACAACTCTTTACTACATCTTTACTTTGACTTATTTTACCATAGGAGAAGTAAGCACTCCAGCTTATAAAACAAGGGGATAAATGACAGAGAGATATCAACATTTTGCTAAAGCAATCACCCTTTTGTTCATTTTCTTCTCCCTATAAGGGAGATTCACAAGGGTAAAGCAGAAATGCTAGGCTTCAAAAGTAACCAAAATTGGCAAATTGTGAAGAAAGACAGATAGTGTCATTGTTTAGCACTTGGCCCCAATGTGGATCTGAGCAAGCAAGAACACAGATTGCCTGTGATGGGAAAAACTATCAAATATAACAAAGCCAACTGATGGCTACAAATCCAACATTGAGATCCTCTCATTCACTGCTTACCTTACATTTACATAAGCTTCTCTTCCAAAGCAAAGAGACCCCAAAGAGGCAATGTCTGAACTGAAAGAGAATTGTATTTCAGCTAAGAGGAAGATTAAGACCTTCTGTTGATCCAAACTCACCATCAAGAAAAATTGCAATACCTAAAATTAATTTTTTCCAAAGTAACATTTTTCCATTTGAGCTTTGCCTAGACTGTTACAGAAATATGAAGGGAAGACCTGAAGGTGTTCTCTGGGAGCAAGAAAGGGTATGCTGCTTCCTGGCATCAGTGTCCCTTTCTGACCACATAATTCCAAACTGCCTTTACCCAAAGCCCACATTCCGTGCAAATGCAGCCAATACAGTTCAGCAGCATATCATACACATGCCCAGAGACTGAGGTCCCAGGCAGGGCTGCCTCATTATGGAAGAAAACAGAAATGGCATTCCTAAATTGGATGCGATCACCAGGAACACTTTAGCATCAGATGCTTCAGAATGTACTGTAAAAAGCCAAACCACAATGTGCCAGTAGATTTCAGCCTTAGGGTGAGAGAACAGGACGAATCCAAATGCGACAGTTTGCAACCAGAAATTTATCAAAAAATTAAAACATGATTATTTTTTCTTCCCACATTAGGAATTAAAACCACTGATGTGGGGCTCAGATTAGTAGAGTGAAGGGGAGGGACAGATGACCCATGCAAGCACCTTCTCACAGCTTCAGTCACAGCTAGAGGGAGAGAGCAATGCTTCAATAAGAACTCCACTAATGTCACAGGTTGAGTCTTCACCCATGAGGGTCTTGTGTTCCACAGTCCCATACTGACAGCCGGAAAACAAAAATGCCTACTCTCATGGCAATCAGGTTGAGAAACTTCTAGGATTCCCTTTCTTTTTAAAAAACATCCCATTTTGAGACACAGTCCACTCCAAATGCAGGAAAATCAGATGGTTTTACAAGCCCAAAGCCTTTACAAGCCACATCACCTGAAGAAGGACGTAATCATCTCAGGGACAAGGAAATTACCCTGCGTTACCCAGTGGCAGAGCTGAATTTCACTCTGGGGCACTTGAGGTCTTTGGCTCACATGACTGGGATATAACTTTTTAACCAGCCAGCACATATCAGGATATATTCACATATCAGGGTAATCCTGGAAAAGTTGCCTTTATCTCTTCCTTGAGAATTACATAAGTTCTCCTTCTGAACAACAGAAGATACATTTGCTCTTCCTCCAACATTTCAGATCCAAATGACATTTTTCTGATTTTTTTTTTTCTGGAATTTTTTATTTTCCTGAAAGTAATTATCAATTTATTTTTTTTTTTAAATTAGCTTTTCCTATTACCCAGTTAGAAATTACTTTTTCTGATAACGTTTCAAACCACGGCACTTCATTTTAAGAAACTAAGGTGCTCTTAACAGAAGATTTCAGTTGTGTTGAAACATTCTGGCTGATACATGATTTTGATTAAAAAAAGTCAATTTGCTGGAGAAAATAGTATCCCTGGCTTTTTTTCCCCCTCTCCTGAAAATTGCCAATAACTTAGAGCAATTTTCTCTCTACTCAGTGGAGAAGATACGTGCAATGTGGTGACTCAGATCACTGTTGCATGAAATGGTCAGACCGCTGGGCAGCCTACTACGAGCTGAGTGGACAACCAGGAGGAACCACCATTCTGCTGAAAATAAAGGCTAATGCAGAAAAGCTCTCCATGACTCTGATTTCTGATTTTCCATCACTTCTGCTGTGCTTCCCTCAGTGAAAGGACAAGTCCTTTCTCCCCCATCTTCCTCCAGTGCAAAATTCACGTCAACTTTTTCCTGCTACCAAATATACTTCAGCTTGTATACATTCCAACTCTTAAACACCCAGAACCTCCACTCCACTGGGCTCAGTCCCAAACCCACTGCCGTGCTACCCAGAAACACTGCCTTGAATTCAAGACCTTCATTACTGTAAGTAAAGACAAGACTGAGGGGATCTAACAGGTCAAGAGTAGTTGAGGACACAGACCTCCCCGGAATTCTCTTTATAAGTAACGAGAGGTTAGCCACAATTAGAACAGCTTGTCAAACAGTGGGTTTGCTCCCTAGTGTCAAGCTCACCAGTACCAGGCGTAAGGATGAGTGCGATGTGCTCTTTTGTCCAACCCCACCAACACTTCAGCATTACTCACACAGAAAGGCAGGTAGTATGGAGAGAAGTGAGGGAGCGAAACACTTTCCAGCATTGCCATCTGAGTGCCACACAATCAGTTCAAGCACTTTCCCCTGGAAGACTCTCTTGTGCTTCAGCTCCCTCTACATAGTTTAGTTTCCTACCTGCCTTGAAACACACATTCACTAGTGTTTAGCCTTCAAAGAAGTGAGGTGTGAGACTGAAGTGTTCTTTCACTGATCTTTCTCTGACCTAATCTGGGTCTTGTTATTCTCATCTACAAATGAGTGGTACTGGAAAGGCAGCATCAGAGTCTTTCCTACCATGCATGGCAGCATCGGCCAAGCAAACACTGCAGACCTAAAAAGTGTATGTCAGGAATAATTGGAAGTAAAGCTCAGGGTTGTCTCAAAAAAAAAAAAAAAANTCCAAAAAAAAAAAAAAAAAAAGAGTGAATCCTGAAATGGTTGGCATAGTACTTTTGATACATATGACTTCCTTGTGCCTTCCTCTCCACAGCATTACACTACCTTTCCTTGCAGAAACAGCCAGCAGCTTTGATTGATTTTTGAATACTGATCTTTCAGACAGCAGCAGGATTCTATTCAGTTTAAGTGAAATTATCAGTCAGACTGGTTCACCCTATCAAATGAAGCCACTGCCATGTACATAGTTTCAGGGAATGAAAACTGTAGTCCACACTTAAGGCTAAACCAGGATTCAGCCTTCCTCATAGCCCTTCAGCATGTCTATACCCACTGACTGTAATTTAAATTAGCAAAGTTCTTGTGAAATGCAGCAAGCCCAACCTTTAAAACATGTTCCTCTGTCTTCTTAACCAGTGTCTGGAAAGGTTTTTTTCTCCATGCTAAGAAAATGGACAAAGAAATGCTCAGGAACACCACCACATGGTTATCAGAGGCAGGACAGAAACAAGTACAGGGATAACCAGCAAAGCCAGAGCTCATCTTTACAAAGCCAGTAATTGTGTCTGCAAGGCTAGCAATTTCAAAGGCAGCCCTCATGAAAATCACTGTGAACTGAAAACATGCAATCTTGTATCTCTGTGGTGTAAAGCAAAGCTATGCTGTAGCAACAGTGAGAAAGCTAAATCAATACTGTTCAGGGGCAATATTGGTAAGCCACTAACCAAATGAGCAGCAACATGAGCCTATTGATTCTGTAGAGCTATACTTCCACGCTCTTTTCTTCACCTTCTGAAACATTTCCATCACCTTGCAAAATTTAAAACTAGAGACTGAAACTCCTAATTAACACTCCCTAAAAACCTGAAGTCACAATAATTACAAAAACCCATGGCAGCATGATCTGCATTAAGTGTTTGTCAAAATGCTTTACATTAAGAATAAAAATTGGTTTTAAAGTTATCCTGCTGTGGATTTATCAGGCTGAACACCTAGTTATGACAACCTTAGGAAACTCAGCAAGGCTACCTGGATGGGTTCATGACACACACTGCCTGACTGAAAACTGCTCCTGCTGAGCACACGAGTGCAGACAAAGCACACTGTTAAGCAGGGACAAAACCAGGCAAAATTAATGCCTGGGCTTATTTTGATGTGCATCCAGAAATAGATAAGCCTATCAACCACTGAAGACTCACATGTCCCTACCTTTCTTTCTAGCCAGGTGAAAGGCTTCTAGGGATGCACTTACCTTCCTCTCCCCTCCCCACTGCTTACTGGTCTCAGGGTGAAAACCAGGGCAGGATTAGAAAAGAGCTGGGGGATAAACACATCGGTAAAACAATAAATACCAGCTAGACAGCTCTGAGGGTCAGGAGATGTTTAGGAAGATTACAAGTTCAAAGACCACAGCAGCAGCAAGTACTGGCAGATAAAGCTTACTTCTCCTTCTGAAAAGTATATGCAAATTGCACATGTAAATGTTGTATTTAGTCACAGATTTTCATACAAAAATCTAATAATTTTTAATTACTTAAAATGTTTAATTTTTTTTTTAAAGGCCTGGAACATGAAAGCACCTTGCTAGTGCTTTGCTATGGCAAAGTGCATCCCCACCGCATGCTGGAGAGGAGACCTTGTGTCAGAGGCCTCCAAATTGATTTCTTTAACAAGTTAGAGATTCAAGGGTTTTGGCAGAAGAAGTGTGGGTAGCAAGGGACTGCATGGGTCCCCCCCTGAGCTCCCCAGTAGCATTTCAAGGGAAGCCTTGTCCTATCACTGCGGCCACTACCACTGGTGCTGCATCCTGCCTTAATGGTGGGGGGCAGTACCACTTCTGGACACTGAGACACCTCTTTAGGGCCCAGCACTCTCAAGTGGTGTGGGTCCTACCCCACAGCCTCCACCACCAGGGTCCCTTGGCTCTACGGCCACCCTGACCCCAAGAAATCCCTTTTGACAGCCCTCAAGGAGCCATTCCCACTCTTCCCTCCCCACTAGCTCATACCCCATGGTGACTCCAGTGATGAGGCTCCCCGCCACCCAGGAGAGGAGACAGGGGTCTGTAATGCTGATTTCAGATCCCAATCTGGGGGTCCAGCTTTACCAACAGGTCATTAAATCAATAAAATAGCTTTAGGCAGGCAGACAACAATAATGGCTTGCAGAAGATTCTTTATCTGAGACTGAATGTCTGAAAGCCATCTGGGACCCCCGAAGTGCCCCAGTGGGCCAAAAAGCTTGGTAAGAATTGCTGCCCTTCACCAGGTGAAGAGGGCAGACTGCAATTAAATAGTCAAGCAGTACCTACAGAAGTACTCTAAAAACAACACAGCCTCTGCAGAAGGTAGCACAAGGTCTGCAATGCTTCCCCCTCTCCTCCAGAATAATCAGTTTTTAAACATACCCTTCAGAGAAATGGTCCAGTCATTAACAGTAACTGTTTCTCATGTGCATCAGTAAAAGATGTAGTGCTACAGAGACTAAATGGGACTTACAGAAAAGAAGCCATAAATCTTTGTCAGCCTCTCAGAAATGAACACTTAATACAATGAGCTTAGGGTACTTCACTTCTCACTCAGCTGAGGTACCAATTATGGCACCACTATGATAAATTTTAATCATTGTTGTGTTAATGGTTCCCCCGATTTATTTTATCTTCTCTCTGCACTAATGACCTGTGCTCAAAGTCTCATGATCAAATGCTTCCTCCCCAACTGAATAAAGCAATCTTTTGGATTTTGACCTGTAATACTGACCTATTCCAAGACATATGAAAGGCCACCAGACATTTGGACCTAGACAAACTTTGGGTCAAAGTACAGCTACAGTGCAGCCAGCAGTCATTTATTTCCCTTTTCTTGCCCCTAATTCCACTCCTGTGTTCCCTTGTTTCTCCTCCATCCCACCCCCCAGAGCTTTAATTTCTTTATCAGCATGACAGTAATTTCTTTTCATGTTGTAAAAGTCAGTGTGAAACCAACACATCGTTTAGGGCCACAAATACAGAATTGCCTACTAAGTCTCCACTACCCCTTGAGTTAGTAGTTGGCACTAATTTAACAAGCAGTTTTACAATCTCAAAAGGGGGAACACATTCCATGCTAGTGAGAAGCCTCCTCACTTCTACAAAACCTGGTTTGCCAAAGAAGAACAAACTAAAAATACTCTGCATCCATACGTCATGCACATAATGATAACACATCACTTAGACAACTCTTCCAAAGCAACAGTGAAGGGGCTCAGTCACAGTGGGCAAAGTGATGAGGGTAGCCTGGGTTCCTCCAGTGAGATCAAGGGTCATCCAGCAGTGTTAAAAAGCAGTAAATCAAAACATCTTGAAATTTCCCCTATCCAACATAAATCAGGGGACTTGCTGCCACAAGATGGTGATGAAGTCAATTCACAGAAGCAGCAGGTGTCTATATCCCAGTCCCTAATCCTCGAGAGCTCACAAAATCCTTCTGACCAAGTTCTCCTGGAACCATTTATCAGACAATCTGGCAATCTCTTTGCTGTTCAGGATCTGAGAAAATAGGAGAAGAAAGTCACATACACAAGAACTCTCATATTTGTTGCAACAGTAAATGGATTCTGACCGGTTTTTGCCATCATACCCTGAGAAACTTATGACAAAAATCACCCAAGCAAGAGCACAGAGACAACTTCTCTTCTATGCTGACTGAACATAAACAAATACGCAAGCTTTTATTTATCTCTTCTCCCTCTATTTCCATCCCATCAGCTACCTATATGCTTTCTCTCTAGATTTTTTTTTTAAAGCGTCCTTCCTGCTGTGCACCAAGAACATGAGAATTTAAAGCAAAAGCCACTTTCAAAACTTCCTTCCTGATGAAGATTCAGTGGGTTTGGGGCACAGCACATCCCATATCAGCCTTTGGACTATATCTGGTTAAGCTCAAAAGCTTAAAGGAAAATTCCTTTATAAATATCCCCAGCGTCCTCTCCACATGAGAACAGTTATCTTCATAGTGTCATGGTTAAATCCCAGATGGCAACCAAGCCCCACATAGCTGCTTGTTCACTTCCTCCTTGTGGGATGGGGGAGAGAACTGGAAGGGCACAAGTGACAAAACTCGAGGTTTGAGATAAAAACACTTGAATAGGCAAAGCAAAAGCTGTGCTCACAAGCAAAAAAAAACCCAAGGAATTAATTCACTCCTTCCCATGGGTGGGCAGGTGTTCAGCTATCCCCAGGAAAGCAGGGCTCCATCACACACAGCCATTGTTGGTAAGACAAACACCATCACTCCAAACACGTCTCCTCCTTCCCTCTTCTTCTCCCAACTCTATATGCTGAGCATGACAGAATATCCCTTGGGTCAGATGGGGCAGCTGTCCCTGCTGTGCTCCCTCACAATTCCTTGTGCTCCCCCAGTGCCCTCACCAGTGGGGTGGGATGACAGGCAGAAAAGATCTTGACACTGTGTGAGCACTGTGATCAAAACACCCCAGAATTATTGACACTGTTTCCAGCACAAATCCCAAACATGGCCCCATACCATCTACCGCGAAGAAAATTAACCACCACAGCCAAAATCAGCATCCATACTCAGAAGAGCCTAACTGTCCTGCACAACATGTCCTTCCTCCATGAGTGGCAAAATCTTCCTCACAACACAGTTGTGTTCATGACCAGTTTTATCTTTTGCAAAACACTGGGCGCTGCTGTGACAGCAGGTGCCTTCTGCACTCTGAAGCCCTGCAGAGCTTTGATTATGGAGAAGCACCACCTTATTCTACATGAACAGGGGCCAATCTCAGCACTGGATCATGGTGGTGGCTTGGTAAGGAAGAGTCCCATGAAACACATTTCATGGGGGATTTAGTTTTTACTCTCTGCCTACAAACACTGTGCCATATGGAGAGCTGGCAAAAGGGAGAGGACAGATGTCTGGAGACATTATAGTTACTATGTTAACTGCCTGTGAGTTTATTCATCAAAAGGTGATCACCCTTTGTTCTAAGTAAGAATTTAACTTTCTTTGCTGCTTTGAGAAGTTGACAGCAAATCACTATTACACAGTTCTCAAAAAGTACCAAGTGAATTGCAGCCTGATTAAAAGGCACAGTTCTTGACCTGAAATACCAAGCATTAAGCAAAACCTACAAAGACAGAAGAACTAAGAGATGACAGCATCAGAAAAGGAGATGAATAGAAGCCTTCTCAGTAGCCATGCAGGCTCTGTACATGTTTGCACACTCCTATACCACACTGGAACCAGGCTGGATGTCACAGGGATGCACAGCAAAAAAAGGTGCTGCTACACCCAAGAGAAGTTTCTTTTTCTGTATTCAGACAAAGGGAAAGTTTGGAGCATTTAAACAGGCACAACAAAAAACTTCCCCCCTATTAAAACAGATCCTTAGATATGCATGCTATAATAAAAACCAAAAACCAAAAAACAAACAAACAAAAAAAAACCACCACAGAAACTATTCACTTTCCACCACCATGACAAATGTCCTTGGATTCAATCTGGAGCTCCTTTCCTGTGGACTAGGAGCATTAAATGTCCATATTGTTCTTGGAAATATGGGAACAAAACCATTTAGACAATCTCTTTCAAACTTAAATCTGGTTTTAGAGTTTACATCCTGTAAGCAACACCTTCTGTGAAGGAGTAGCCATTGGTGATAGGAATCTGCAGTCTCTCAAGCTGAAGATGGAAGTTCAAGTGAGAATTCAGCTCACAGGTGGGCACAAAGCCCAAAACTTGTCACACTGCTTGGAGGAACATAACAGATACAAAAAAAAATCAAGTCAGTTTCATCCAACTTCGACCAATGTGAAGCTGAGGGGAAGCGACCCTGGCACCACCTTTACCTGAGCATTGGATGGACTGCAATACTGAAATCATAGACATTTGGTCAGGGAGGAGGGAGAAGTCTTCTCTCTGGGAAGGCAGGTTCCCGACAGGACTTTGCAACACAACAGAAAAATCTCAGAAAACAGATGACAGAGTAAGTTGACAAAAGGGGAAGGAGCTGGTAGCATTTTCCCCAGATTTGCTACCAACATACCTTCAATTTGGACAAACTGCATGGATGGGACAGGGCCAGTTGTATGAGGTTCAACAAGAGTGCCAGAAACTGCACTCAACTGCACCCCATACTACAAGACATTGAGGGGCTGGAGTGAGTCTAGTGAAGGCAAAAAAGCTGGTGAAGGGTCTAGAGACTAAGTCCTATGAGGGGCAGCTAAGGGAACTGTGGTTGTTTAGTCTGGAGAAAAGGAGGCTGAGGGGAGACCTTATTGCTCTGAAAGCAGGCTGTAGTGAGGTGGTGATCGGTCTCTTCTCACAGGTAAGAAGAAGCAAAAGGATGAGAGCAAATGGCCTGAAATTGCACCAGGGGAGTTTAGATTTGGTATTTGGAAAAGTTTCTTCACTTGAAGGAGTTGTCAAGCATTGGAACAGGCTGCCCAGGGAAGTGGAGGAGCCAACATCCCTTGAGGAATTTAAAAAGATGTGTAGATATGGCTCTTAGGGATATGATTTAATAGTGGACTCAGAAGTACTAGGTTTATGACTGAACTCAATCTTACAAGTTTTTTCCAACCTAAATGATTCTATGGCTCTATGCAAAGAGGCTTCAGTATAGGACACCTATCCACTACCTTCACCTAACTGCTGTTAAAGTGTTATAAACTTTTATCCAGCCCATGGCTGTAGAAGATCATGGAGTAAGAAGGCTGCCTCTGTAGAAATAGCTTTCATTAAGTCAGACAGGTAGGAAGGAAAAAAAAAAAAAGAAATAGTCCTTCTTTATGTAAGTACCAATCTGACTCGACACTTTCTACAACATAGAAATGATTGCCCCTCTCCTTGGAAGAGTTTATAATCTACAATGGAGGGTGAAAACAACTTGAAACCACATTCAGGGAAATGAGAGCTGTACAGTTTTAAAGATGAAAACCCCATCATTTGCCAGTCTATCATCTATTTCTTCTGGCATTCGATGAAACTGCCTGCCTGTTTCTTTGGGGCTTTTTTTTTTTCTTTCTTTTACCAAAATTTAGGTCAGTCACTGTCCCTCATTCACGGTATCACAGCTGTTCTGAAAACACACATCAAAGCACTATCTGAAAAAGAGAGCTGCCAGACACCACTGCAACGCAGGTCAAGCACACAAACATTTTTCCTTTTTGTCTGTGTAAAAGCCCGTGCTTATTCCCCCCTGAACGCCAACCCCGGCCACCCATGAGGGAGCAGACAGAGCAGGGAACCAAGAGCTGCCATCCCACTGTCTCAGGCAACCCTGTTCTCAGCACGGTGGTGGGAAGCAACACGTCAGCTCCCACCTGCACAGCTCCAGCAGGCAGACAGGATAGACAGTGGGATGGACAGTGGGATGGACACTGACACGCTGCGCTACAGCACCGCACACACACCCCCTGCTCTCCCCTCCTCGATGCCAGCCCATAAACACACCGCGGTCTTCCCAAGGCTCTTCACACAAGAGGGTTGTTAAATAGGTGACTCTCTGAAGGAGCAAAACAGAGGCTATGATAATGAACTGTTCACAAGGGCTTTATCTCCGCAGGGGAGGGATTTGTTGGGTTTTAACTCTTAGCCAGCAGATGATGAAACACCTCTCCCCGGGGTTTACTGACCACAGTAAACAGTGTGCATGTATGTCTGCACCACTTTTTTTTAAGCTCTTATTACTTTAAAACAGGTTTAAAGGAACCCAACATCAATTTGCACCTAACACGGCAACAAGAGAGTAACAAACGTGAGAGCAAACTTTACGACTTTTCTTACCTGCTGCAATGCCTCCACCCACCTACTTATAATATGTGCACAGACAAGCATGAAAAGAGGACTGGAACAAAAAATGGCAGTATCAGAAGACCACGTTCCAGTGGATGGAACATCCACGACTGAAGTTGAGCCAAAATAAAAAATTTTTAAGGA
>VXBX01000345.1:36613-56240 GCA_013400415.1 Scytalopus superciliaris
ACTAGATGAAGAAAAAAAAAAAAATTTTGAGGGGGGGGGGGGGGGGGGAAGTATGGGAAATGCAGCCTGTGGTACCTTCACTGTCTGTGCTTTCTCTCCTAATGCAGCTGAATTGCTTCTGTTTTGCAGACCACTGCTCTCTAATATTAATGTTCTTTGCCTCAGAAGTTGGGACTTTTTCTTTAAATGAGAAGACAAACACCCCACCCACCGACCCCCCCCCCCCGAGTACTGGCTGGATTATTATTTCTATCTTTTAAGGTTTTCTAAGTGTGGAGAAGGGGAGATGACTCTCCTTACCAGAATGCTGCCTGATTTTTCTTTTGTTCACTCCATAGCTCAGAGACAAATCTGAAGCTGTGAGTCTCATGCAATAACGGAACTGAAGGAACTGAGATTTCAAGAAAGATATGAAATCAGAGCGTTTCACAATGAAACTGCTGGAAGAGGCAATTCTGAACAGCAGTTTTCAGCAGCTTGTGCTACCAGCATGTAAAAGCACCAACACCTTTACCCCAGTCACAATTCTTTCACAAGCATATTACGAAAGAAGACTCAGCTCCTGCGACAAAGCTGGAAGAACCCTCTCCTCGCTTAAGAAGTAGTTTATTAAACCATGCTTAAGGCCAAAGGAGCCCAATATACCCAAGTACCACAAAACTATCTTAGACAGGCAAGGATTTAGCCTTAGCAGGCATTCTTTCATAATTTTCAAGTCCTGTATTATGGCCTCATCCAAACTCCACTCCGTCACAGTACAGAAGTACTGATGAATATTAATAAATGGGGAACTGATACCTAGCTGCAAACACAAAACATTATACTGGACATCATAGGTTTTCTTTATTAGAATAATAAATTTTAACATAAAAAGCCCTATTTGCAGAGACTAAATTGCTTCTACTGCAAGTGAACGATGTATAAGCCAGGCCAAAATAACACTAGAAATGGTCTGCAAGCAGAAAAAGGCAACTCTGCCCTTGGCAGCAATTTGCTCATAAACTAAGCATCAGCACTGCACTGTCCCAAATACTGTGTTCTGAAACAAGTTATCTTATATCGTGTTCCCTAGTAAATCTGTACAAACACTTAATTCCATGGCAAGCAGGACATAGCATTTTCCCCTGTGAGACCTATCTCAAACTATTCCTGCAGGAAAACAGCAAATGTCTGCCCACAGACCAAAGTGTAAAAGGACAGGTCAACTCACCTGATTCACAAATTACTGTATCTAGATGCGGGTACAGCCTCAAAGAGAAAATACACCTTAAATTTCTGAAGCAAGAACTGCAATCAGCCAGGGTGGTACATCTTATGCATTCAGAAAGTTTGCATTTTGGTCCAAGTAACTACAGGACTAAAAGCAGCCCTGAGTAATCAGTGGACAAAGCACAGTAATTAAAGTGCTGAAGCCTCAATACCAAAGATGCAGGGAAAAGAAATAAAGACACAAAAACCAAAAAGCCCCCAAACAACAAAAAAACCACACCAACAGAAAATACAGTTAAGAATATCTGTAGGAAGGAAAGAGGTAATAGCCAGAGAAGTGAGGCCCAAGCACTGCCCACCCTCAGATATGCTGCTTGCACAAGGATTTTTGGAGGCCATGGTAAGGGGAGAAGAGGGAAAGGATGCATAGACATGGTTTTGTTCAAAGACATGACAAATTTATAGCAACATATGCTTGAATACAAGCAAGGGTAAGAATAACAACAATACTTATGACTCCCTAAAATGCAGGCTACAGGAATCCAGAGAGAAGCATCTTGGAAAATAAAAGAATTGTGACATGCTGTAACAGTCTTTCCTAGCTGTAAAAAACAATAATACCCACATGCAAAGTGCCAGGCAAATAATTCTCCATCAATTACATACTACTATAAAGCAAGGCAGCAAGGCATGGAATGGTTTTGAAGATGGAAACACAGAAAAAGTTAAGGGACTTGTGTCAGACAACAGAGGAAAATCACTGACTCTCAACTAATCCACTAGATTACAGTTCCTCTTACTCCACAGACATATTTGCTTTGAGTTTATTCCTTGTTCAGCTTACTTTCCAGTATTTCTGCTCCATTTTTAAGCCACTCACAACACACATGCTGCTGAGACCCTATGGATTTCAGCAAAATGGTATGCGGAGTAAGAGTGGAAGGTCAGTGCTGCCAGAGCTTTGGGAACCTTCCAAGGGGAAGCACAACTACACCAAATTTCTTCCTGCTTGTGCCAGGCAGGTTGTTAAAAGCACTGCCTGTGTTTGTACCATGTTACAAGGCCCCTCTGAGAGGGGGAAAGACAGGTCAACGGGATCATTTAATTTGGATTCAATAGCTACAGAAGAGAGCAACCCTGCTGGAATCGGTTCATTCCTGGGAGCTGAGTTACGGTCACCGTTATTTCAGTCCCCGGGGAGCTCAGCAGGCCAGAATACAAATTAAAAGATTATAAATAGCACCAAGCAAGGGGGTTTTGTTACCATCTCTGAGGCAGCGCTGTGCTGACCTGCATTCAGGTTTCACTGCGAATCTGAAATTCAGCTCAAGCCCTCAAGGAAAGTTCAGGAAAGTGTCAGCACCACCCCAGTGACAATTGTGACTTGGGATAACCCCCTTGCTTTTCTCTCACGGTGCCAGAGAAATATTTACAACTTCAACTTGAAGCCAGATGTAAATGGATGACTTTGTCTTAACCAAAATCCTGACGTTCACAGAAAGCATTCAGAGCAGCAAATCACAGTTCTCCTAGGGAAGGGAGAGCGCACACAATCCCAAACCTGTAAGCATATGCAAACTTCAAGCTCTCTTTCCCCAAATTAAACTTCACATCAAATCAAAGTGCTTGACATATCCCAACAGAAGTAAAGCTTTCCTCTTGCCCTGCTTGGTGATGAGAACGTGCATGGAATAGGGGGGCAAAGGAAAGGAGCTGGAATTTGGGAGACTGCCTTCTGTTTATGCCTCTGCAACTCATCCGTGATATGGCCTTGTCCAGCCTCCTTGATACACTTGTGCTAAAGTTTGTATGTTTGGTTTAATGTCACTTTTCTAATGGAGAGTATGTTCTAGTTTACTCACAAGCCTCAAACTGACTTCCTGATCTTTCAGAAAAAGACTTGGGATCCTCAAAAGAGACCTCATTTACCATGACTGAAAGATACTGGGGGGGTTTTGTTGTTTTTTCTTTTTNCAAAATGTTTTCCCTGGAATAATTTCAGCTGAATGAAGATTTCAACCCTTGCTCTGAGCCCCCTACCCTAGGTGGTATAACATCAAGTAGCCACAATCTTCTACCTCAAAGAGCTCACAATTGCCATATAAAACAGCTGATGGCAGGATCCTAAAACTCCAGTGACTACTTCTGCCTTCAAATGAGTAGAAGTCATCAAAATAATGCATCGTTTTCATGACTGGACTCTTCACAGTCCTGACTCATTTCAAGTATGACAAGCATCAGTATACCAGTTTTGAATTCATGGCCTTGAACCCATCAGTTTCTAGCAAGAGCAAGATGGCTGAAAGTCTTATCAATTTTTAGGTACAACAAATGCTAAAAGCAGACCTCTTAAAGCAGTGTTTTCCAGATCAGAATGGAAGGTTTCTGCTTTTGATATTCCCCTCCAGAGTTTTTTCAGAAGAGCTGTGAAAAGTGACTGGTCTGAACAAAGGAATCCTTCACAATTATCTAGAAGCCTTTAGAAAAGGCTGATGTTAAATGTCACATTTTATGCTGCTATCTCACAGGCCTCAAGGAAGAACAGAGCTTATGTCAGAGTCGGTATTTGTTTTTCCCTGTGCAGAGAGGCACACTTCAGTGGGAAAGCTTCTCTCAGAAAGACACATTTCTTAAGGGAGATAGCAGTATAAAAATGAAAATGCTTTGAAGATCCCCTTCCCCCTTTTAATTACAGTTTTAATATATCAGTGTGGTAATAAGACCAGATTATTCCACCAATATTCAAGCTGACCTGGGTTTAGTACTCAATACCTCTCACCAAAACCCATGGGATTCAGAAAGTCAAGTTGCCAAAGTGAAGACCACAGAATCTGGCTCATAGTGAACCTGTAGAAACAACAGCCTCTTATTTCTACACAGATAATTTGATTACACCACCACCACTGGCATCCTGCTCGAAGATGCCCAATCCCTGCTTAATAACACCAATGCTCTGGGAGTCAACTCAAAATCTCCCAATTCTCTGTCACTCACCACCACCTCTCCTTTCCCACCACCTCTCCTTCCCCACCACCTCCAAGGAGTCAGCATTACTCCACACAGCTGCTCTGTACCTGCCCTGCTCCTACTGCTGTCTTTCCACCTAGGCTGCCGCTATCTAACCTTGCCGACAGGATCAATGACTAATCTACCGGTTTGCAAACACAACCAGACTCACAAGCTCTTCCCACAGGCATTTACCAGAGTATTTTAGGAAACGGCTTGCACAGATGGCAGCAGGTTGCTGGAAAACCGTTTAATCCTCCTCCATGTGCTTTGGAGACAGCATTATTCTTAGAGCTGGCAGCACTGTCTTGATCTGTTGTACCAAACTACAGATGTATCAGCCTTGGTATTATTAGACACTGGCAGTTCACTCCAAGGGGGGAAAAACAAACAAAAAAAAAAAGCTAAACCACAAAACCAAAAACCTCACAACAAACCACTGCCAAAGCCCTTTTGCTAAGCATTGGTCAGTTTGAGCATGCACCTCTCAGCAGGAGTGCCAAAAAAGCCCTGGGACCAGCAGAGCTGGGATTACGCTCAAGTAGCAAGGACTGGTCTGCAGCAATCCCTTCCAGACACACTCCCACAGACAGAAACAAACACAAGGGATACCCGAGCAATGGTGCTCCCATGGCTGCAGCCCATGACTCATCCTGCAGCAAATGACCACTGCTCCTCCAGGAAAGAGCCCCATTCTGCCATCACCCTAACTGGCTTAGGGAGAAGGTAAGCCACCTCTGCTCCCCAAACCACCCAGAACCCACTTGAAGGCCACCACATGGACATTAGTAAGGGACAGGACCCCACCCTGCAGCAGGAGCATATGCAGATTTCCCAAGCCCAATTTTTAACTCAGGTCAGACAATATGCCACATGGCTTGTGATATCTCTTCTACCTAGGGATGTGTCTCAACACTCCACACCAGCAGGAGCTAATAGCAAGACGCTGATGCCCATTCAAAATTATCCTGCAGCTCTTTTTCTCCTGGGAATTCACAACCACTGTCCAAATCTACAAAACACCCCATAACCAAACAAAAAAACCCCAAAGCAATAATCTCCTTCCAAGGAGGACATTCACTCGTAAAGCCTCCTCTGACATCCTGAATTCAGAGACACAGAAGTGTTGGAGATACATCAGGAAAGGGACAGAAACACACTATTTTTAAAAGTGGGTTAAGTGAATTTGAGATAAGTACAGTCTGCTCAACACTGTTAAAAAAACCCCCACATTTCTTTCAAGAGGATCCTCAAGTCAGCTGCTGGAGATGCTACACCTGGGCCGAGCCACCTGCAGCAGTCTGCCATGGAAAGATGAGAGGATCAGAAAGCAACAGCATAAGGAAGCAGTTATGACAGAACAAAATGTCATGGTACAAATCTTGGACATGTCTTAATTACCATCTGGAAACAGCAAACTTAATTTTTTATTTATTTATTTATGTATCAGAACCGTCTTCCTGCCCTAAAAGCCAGAGGGCCCAGCATAGAAAGACACGCACTAAGCACGCAGATGACTCACACCATCTAGCTAAAGGAGTACATGCATATGAGAGCACATCTGGCTGAGCTTTTTTCTTATGCATTGCAGCCAAAAGAAATTGCATATTTCAATGCAATTACAGAACAAAAATTTCTAACAAAGAGAAAGGGGGAAATGGAGCAAAGACTACATTGAAAACACTGCTTTAGAAGATAAGCTTTTTCTCTCCAGAATCAGGCCTGTCCCATCACTGCTCATACTTGGCAGAACATCCAGTGATGGCAGAAGATTTAGGATAGGGCCCATATATTGGAGTTATTTTGTCAGCTTTTAAAGTGGAAAACAGATGCACACACCTTGTTTCAATTTCTAGCCTTTAAATAAGATAAACTACATACTTCTAAAAATGCAGGAGCCTCAAGGCACAGATGTATTTCTGTCAAAGGTGCAACTAACATGTCGGCTTACCCTCAGGATGTTTAATCAACCTCATTCAAGCACCAGAAAGAGTGACAAGGGAGCTTTGTCCTGCCACAGGTTCACTGCTATTGCTGCCATGATATACTTGATCAAAAGTAGGTTTCATGCTGCAATTATAATTACAATTTACAATACTAGCATGTTTGCACTTCACAGACTTTCAATATGCTTAAAGGTGCTACAGGAACAATTTTCCAAACTAATTCCACTTTTAGAGATGTTTAAGTGATGGAGAAGCCAAATTTTCCAATTCTTTTTAGTGGAGCTACCACTCCTGACAGGCATACCGCCACAAACTGAAGATGTGAGGGACTTTCTCTGCTCTGAAGGCAGAGACATCTGATCCCCTCCTGAACTGTCTGCAGCCACTGCCACTTTTTGCTCAGAGCTCACCTTCATGTGCTGGTCCAAGAGCTACAATGCCCCTGGGGCTGACTTCCAGACAGAGCTGGCACCCCAGCCTCACAAGCAGCAGTGCTACCAAAGGGATAAGAACAGAGGAGATCTTATTTATAACCCATAAAACCCCAAAACAAACAAAAAAACCCAAACAAATAAAAACCCAGGCTGGTTCCTAGATTACCTAGGCAGCTTCAGGTACCCAGTGATACGTCATTGGTAGTTAATTATGTTGTGCAATTTTCTGCTTTCCTAGTGTTAAAAAGCAGTCCACTTTGGGCTAAGAATGTGACATTGACATATACCGTACAATCTCCTTGCTGTGTAGTTGTGACAAATTTTACAGTACCACCTAGTACCTCTGCTCACACAGAGTACCTCAGGCTCATCTCTCCTGCAGCACCACCTATTTTTTTATTGGAAGTTCCTTGCATTTTTCTGTTGACAGTCTTTAAGGCATAGCCAGGTCACAGAGATTAATCTGATCATTTGGTTTTCATGATTAATTATCTCCTGATAAGCAGCTTTTCCTCCACCTTTCACAAGAGGAGTTATTGCCCAGCCCTACCCTTAATTCATCACATCAAATTTGGTCTCTTTTATCAAACTTTGACAGGTTGAGAGTAAAGGCACAAGTGAGCCCTGCCTTGCTGCACATAAGCTGAGCTTAGGAACAGCAGTTGAGATGGAGAAGCAACAGTCTGTCTTGAAATTAGTTTCAGAGTCAGCTCATTGTCAGAGGAAGACATCTCTTGTTACAAGGAAAGATGCTCACATTAGCTAAATGTTCTGAACCCCTTGTCATGGCACTGGTGAGAGCATGATGAGAATAAACAAATGCAACCTCTTGCTCTCTAAAAAGAGAAAGTCCTCTTTCTCCTTCCACCTCCTTGCTTCAGTCTAAGGAGATGCTGCTTCCAGTACCACCTTGCTGTGCTGTGCCTTCGAAGTGCCACTGAACCCTCACTCTGGTGACAAAAGAAGAAATTGCCAGCAGGGATTATAGCGCAGACAGCAATGGCCACAAACAACCTA
This sequence comes from Scytalopus superciliaris, assembly GCA_013400415.1. Taxonomy (NCBI): domain Eukaryota; kingdom Metazoa; phylum Chordata; class Aves; order Passeriformes; family Rhinocryptidae; genus Scytalopus; species Scytalopus superciliaris. The sequence continues at coordinate 44,226 of VXBX01000345.1, forward strand.
ATTTTCCCCAGATGCAGGCTGTGTATGCTTTTTGTTGTTCAGAGCCATGTGCAAGGAACTGGATATTTGCAAATAAAAGGAGATTAGGACAAGACATTAATCCAGCATCTGCTGCTCATTCATGCTGTCCCCTGAAAGAGAGCCCAGATACAACATTTAAATCATAACACTCAGTTCTGAGCTGCTAGTAAATAAAAAAAAAAGATAAGAAGATGATAATTAACAGACACACAAAGTTGTGATATTACTTTTTATACCAACTAAGCCCTAAGAGGGCCATAAGACATGGAGTTGTTAAGGAAACAAAGAGAGAATCCCCTTGGGGAAGGGTAGCTTCCCCTCAAGTGTGCCCACCTGTGCACCAAGCCACAGCAGATAAGATACAATATGGTCAGGAGCATAGTGGAAGCAGAAACAGCAACAGCTTGTCCAGAAACCCTTGTTCTTAGGCCTAACTTCTTGAAGCCTACCAAAATAGCACAACAGGGCTATTCTTCCCAGAGTTGGATGGCAAAGACTTTTGCTACCCTTGGGAATTGTTTTGGCTGTTAGATGGAAGAGTGCAGCAGCAAATGGCATCCACAGCTTTTACAAAAACCTCTGCTCTGTGCACCACAACATCAGAGAGCAAGGGCATCAACCCAGCAAGCTCACTTCTACTTTTTGTTTTCTTCATACCCACAGTAACTATGCAGCTGTCAGTGCTGCTTTTTTGAGAGAGAGGAGGAGAAAAAAAAAAAAAGAAAAAAAAAAAAAGAAAAAATAATTTCAGCTTGGGGAAAAACATCTAGTTCAGAAACACAGATGAAAAGCATTTCATCTCTGCATATTGTCTGTTTTTCTACCAGCAGCTACTTTTCACAGAGGATTTTGCCTGACAGAGCTGATAGGCACTCACTACTGCTCAGATTTTGGGTTTGATACCTTTCAGATGTAGCTGGCGCATTTGGTGTTCAAAGGCATCATACACGTGGCACCACCTGCATCTTATGCCTTGGGAATCAAGAGCACGTTTCACATTACAAACACTGGCTGTCTACCACTGCCATCTGATGCTTTCTATTCAGCATCTTTTCAGTTTCATTTCATTTACTTTAAGATGGAAAAAAGATGGTTCATTAGAGGCACTTCCCACAGCCTACTTAAAACACTGATGAGCTGATAGGTATTTTCATAGGTCCAGGTCTAATTGCTTTACCTCAAGATGCAGGTCTTTAGCAGATAGCAACAAGCCAGTCCAGTAAGAGCTGTCTTACAGTGCCTCATGGGTCTCTTTCACAGCATCTCTGCAACCCAGAGTATTCCCACTTTACTAGTGCAGGAGGATCCTGTGCTCAGCAAACCAAACCTTCTGGCCACCAGCATTCATTTCAGTTACATATATGTGAATGAGCTGATGGTTGGTGTTAGTCCCATCACTCCACACAAACCAGGGGAAGGGCAAAGAGACTCAGCCTAATGGGGTGACTCCAGCTGGTGCCAAGCAGTGGGGAGAGACACATCATAGCCATCAGGAAAGCTTGGGAGCAGGGACAGTCGTGACTGAGTAACCCCTTTTCTGCAAGTAGTGTCTCACAGTTCCATATGTGACAGACCCCTCACACCCAGGCCCAGGGTTTAGCCAGGCTGTGAGGTGTCATGCCACTATTCATTCCAGTAGGGTTGGAACTAAATGATCTTTAAGGCCCCTTCCAACCCAAACTATTCTGATACCCACACCCATTCAGGAGTCATTCTGGCCCATTATCACTCAGCCACAGTCCTCCTCTATTACATTCATAGTCATAGCATCCAGCAGCTCCAGCCTCCACAGACCAGCCTCAATCTCAGTTTTAGGAAAGTGGCACTTCCTCCTTTTCCTTGGACCTACTCCACAGCTGAAGAACCCTTTAATTCCCATTTGGAACACTAAAACAGCCTAAGTGCCTCATGAGATGAAACAGGGTCCTGGATATCAGCATTCAAAGAAGAAGAGGTATCTGCAGCAGAGCACATCTCTCACACATGCAAAGACTGCAAGGAGGTAGGCTCACTCCAGTCTGGCATGGCCACCTCCTCCAAGATGATTACTAAGAGAGCTGGCTCCAGCTCCTGGAGCAGCTGTCCTCATGACACACAAGCACTTCCCACCTCCCTCTTCCAGTGTTGTGAAACCAGCCCAAGCATCACTCAACTCAAGCAACCTTTTGGCATCCAACTGGCATTAAACTCACCCTTGCGTTGTCACACCATTAGTTTAAATCAGTGTTACAGCCAGTTCTCCGATCAATGAAATACAGAAACATGATTGCAGGAAGGAATTAGCATCTGTAATCCCATGATTACATAAATCCCTGTGGTCAATCAGTTATTAATGGCTGTTATATTTATTGGGGTTTACAGCAGGCCTACAAACCTGAGCCATTAGAAGTAGACACCAAAAAAAGACACTGTAAAAAAGCTATTTGATTACTGACTCCTCACAGCAAGTGCTGACAGAATACAAATTTGGCTCGCTCTCCCTCCTGTTAGCGAGCCTGCTAATGAGCTTGCCAATTAAGAGCCAATCTGAAGACCTTGGAGGGGAAGCTGTCAAGAACATGAACTCCCATGCCTCTGAGGAGCAGCTGCAGGACTCGTGTCGAGGGCCACCTTCAGCACTTCTTGTGACGCCACCCACTGATGCCTTTATCTCCCACAACTCATTCCTCTCACCCAGGAAACACAAACACTTGTCACGCATGCATGTTATGGCTTCTAAGGCGTGGACATTGAAAACAAACATATGCCAAAAAGTAATAAAACCTCCCTTGCTCCTTATCATTGCAGAGGCTTTACTGGACTGGGTCAAACGCTAGAACTACTGTGAAAGGAGCAAAGCTTCAAATAAGCTTAAAAAAAAAAAAAAAGGAAAAGAAAAAAGTCACTAAGTACATATCATGGTGTCTAATTATTTTGGGATATATTTTGTGTTTTTGCAAGTGTGTGTTCCTGTTTAAGGAGCCAAGAACAAATTGGGCAAGAGAAATTGGGTTCCTAACTCACTTTAGATATTTCTGGGCATGCCCCTCCCCTCATCAGCAATTAATGCAATCTATGAAAGGAAAGGTAAAAGCATAAATCCTACACTGGCCCAAAATCCCTGGAAACAAAACTTGATGATTTTCAGCATAGCCAGCTGCAGGGACACAAACAATCTGCTTCAGCCACAGGGCATGCCACCACACAGTTGGACAGGGTACAAGCACGCAAGGGCTGTGAGCATTTCACACCTCAGTCAAATCTTTCTATATTTGACTACCTCGGCTTGTCATTTAAGCAGACCATTTCATTTCAGAACCGCTCAATGCTGTATTTCTTTGTACTCTTCTTCCTGCCCAGTCACTGAGTGGGTAACTAACAGAGACATTTCCAAGAGAACTGTAACCAATACACTTCACCATTGGAGTACCCCTCAATGACTGTTCATGTCCGAGGGACTGTCAAGAAGCAAACAGGAGCTGGACTCATGGTCCAGGTTTTCTTCTGGATTTACCTGTCCCCTCTTTAATTCAGTACACCACACAATAAGCAACCCTCTGGAAATAACCTTTAGCAGAAAGCCCTGTTACCAAAATAAAGAAATACCATAGTTTCCCTGAAACCATATCATTCTGCTGAAACTAATTATGAGAAAGCTGTTGCTTAATGAAAGTTTGCTTTAATATGACTTATGCTATTCATAAGTTTGCTTTGGACACCATCCAGGTTTTTTAAATTAAATATTAGCAGCCTGTTAGCCTATCAAACAAACCTAAGCATGTCAAGTTAGTATTTTAATAGTGTTTTTTCTTCTCCTCCCAGCGTAGGTTTGGCTTCCTAATTGACTTGCTGCTTTAAAGTCAGTAAACTCAAAAGTCTGAGAAGAAGATGTCACACTTTAATGGTTTAGGAGTGCATGCTTTGTCTGGGTGATTGATGGATCAAATGTGTGCTGAGGAATGCTGCAGCGTTTCTTTCATCATTTCTGCTTCTCATGAGGCTGAGAATAGGACTATCTCTAAATTTCTTTGCTGCTAGCAACAATAATAAAATTATCTCATTCATTATAAATGTAAAATCCACCTTCCTGTCCTGAAGGGATGTTATTGAACTGACATTACTGTGTGTGATCACTGACAAAGGTGTATGTGTGAATTTATCACCTAGGATGCGGTTGAATATATGCACCAGGCATGCTAGGCTCTCTCTGGCTCATTACACTCCTTTCTGGTTATTGCCAGCCCCAAACTGTTGGGCGAATGAGATGTGGAAGACACGACAGTGAAAGGTCCTTCAAAAACACAGGCAATAAATGGGATAACATTCACAGATGGATGGTAAGGAACGGCTGACACGTTAATCAAGGGTTGCACGTCTGACAAAAGGCACAAATGTAGATGGAGAGCCCTTATTAAAACCATATTAAATAACTTTCAGAGTGTGTTTCAACTATAATTATTTACTTTCAGTCCCACCTAATCAAGTCAAGGACTGCAATATTTTTGATCTCAAGATGAGGGTTGAAAGGTAGAAAAGGCTTTAAAATACTATGTACACTCTCCAAAGTGACTAATACAGACTGTACATATATTCACACACCTGTATCAAATTTTCTAGTGCAAGAACAAGTATTTCTGACTGCAGGCCCTGCCAGTGGGATGTGAAAGTCAGGCAGGTTCTCTGAAGTGCTGACATCGCATTTATTAAATGTTTTACATATAAAGCTTAGTTAACAAATCCGCTGACGATGCACAAGCCAGAAGAAAAGCCTGATCCCTTCCCAGAGCAGGGTGGCCCTCCCAGATTCAAGGCAAGCAGAAAAGGTGTTGAGACTTACTGAGGCCAGGTAAGGGGGCTGGCACAAATATGCATACCATTAGGGCAAATGTGTTCAGTGTGTCCCAGAAAGAGAGGACTGCAAGAAATCTCTTGGGATGCAGAGTCCAATGCACTTGATGATAAGTAATCAGAGGAAGAATGAATGGGGCAGGACGGATCAAGAGCACTGCCAATACCCTCCGGCCCTGAAATAGTATAGGATTTGTTAAATCCCAGAGAGCAGCCCTGGCTGCATTCAGCAAAGGAGGATAAAGCAAAGCCCTGGCAGTGCTGGCAAGTCTGGAGGGTGTGGTACTCCACTTCCTCTCCCCAGATGCTGGGAGCACAACTCAAGGTGACAAGCAGGGCTGAGCAGCCAGGTACCCCAACCTTATTGCGCCTGCCCACAGCTGAGGCACAAGGGTTTTCAGCAAAACCTAACTTGCACTTCGGTCTCTGCACCAAGTGTCTGTTTCTGATGCTGGTCAGGCATTTGTCTTCATTCCCCATCCCCACAGCTCCCTCAAAGTTCCCTGGAAGCCTCAATGGGGACACTGGGTGCTTTATCCCATAAAATTCTTCTTGCCCTGCCTCAAATGACTATTGTTTCATTGTAGTAGCTGTGTCTCATTCTTTTTTTCATACCACTCCTGGAAACGAAAAGGAAAAGGTGTTGTGCTATAGCCACTCTTATGCTGACTGCATTACATATCAGCAGTGAGGAGGACTCACAGGCACCAGCTGTGATTTCTCCTCTGCTCTCCACACTTCTAACTTGTATTATCACTCTTGTGTATCTCCGCATTGTAGACATATCTCTGAGACTGCTCATTTATCTAGAAATCATCCTCACCATAATGACAAGTCAGGAGCACCAATTTCCCCTGGTGCAATTTTTTTGCTGCTCTATAGAGAGGCAGAGAAAATGAAGCAGTGGTAACACAAGTGTTGCCTGAATAGGCAAGAACATGTCTCAACTTTGTCTTAGTAAGAGTCAAGACCAGGGCCACCCAAAAGCACAGTCTTCCCTCTCATTTGGGGGGACAGGAGATCAATCACACCCGTGTCCACACTGCAGCACTGATGACATTTCACAGGACAACCTGCAAGTACAGAAGGGATTCAGTCACATCCAAGGAGAGCTGTGCTGGCTGGCTCCAGCCAGGGCAATTTTTGCAGGATAGTTGTACTTTCCTTTGTTCCCCATCTCTTTTCTTCAAACCTTCCTGGCTTTGCCTCCCTTCCCCCTCCCATGCTCTGGCAGGGATGCTGAATGCTGATGAGACAATACTTGATCCATCTTCAAGCACTTATTTTCGGGCAATTAACTTGGCATCATAGAAGCACTTAAGAAACCTGGCTTTCCGGAGTGGGAGACAACTGACTAAAAAGCTAAGCAAGGTAGTAAATTATTGTCAAATGACTAAAAAAGAACAGGAAGGGGGAATTAAAAAAAAAAAAAAAAAGAAGAAACTAACAGTTTGATAGAAGACATTTGCTGCTGTCAGGCCAAATCTGAGATCTGACAAAAAAAGCCAATCTAACAGTTTGAGAAACCATTAGCATGAGTCCAATACTGGCCGCTATCAATTCTGTCTAAAACAATTGAGCTTTACCATTAAAGGGTGGATGCTTTCTTTTCTGACATCTCCTGATTGTATGTCATCAATTCATCCTTGGAAAAATTAGCCAAGGCAAAGCATCTATCTAGTTATAGTGCACATTACTCTAATGCACAAAGGCTTACCAATCACTATGTAGTCTTTCATCACTAACTATGCCTGCTATAGTCATTCTTTCCTACCTTCAGAAGCAATAATTTACACATTAACAATATTTTACTTATTTACCTGGTCTTCAATTCAACTCAGGGGAGCAGAACCACATGCAATTAATTCAATTTTTCATAAACCAGAGATTTCCAAGTCTTCCTTGTGGCATTATTTTCCTGTCCCCAAACCAATGCTTTAAAGTTACATTTGCCTTTCATCCCCCAGATGCCAGCCTCAGGAACAGAGCATGAAAAAAGCCAGTCTGGCACTGCCTGAGCAGTCCCTCTGGTGGGCACCTGAGTGTTCCCTCACATTCCCTACTTGGCTTTGGAATCAGTGGAGATTTTTTGCAGATCAGAAGCATGTTGATTTTGCAGACACAGCTTCAGATTTAAAGTGAATAAATAAATATCAGTCTTCTCATGCATAGCTTACAGCTACCTTCCACATTTTTCAGTGGATCTCACTGCAGACCCCTACAGCTACAAGAAGCCTACAGACACCTGCAGAACGACTTGTCCCTTATGCAAAAATAGTTAAAGCTCTTCAACTTGCAGGTTATCCTAACGGCTGTTCCAGCTACCTCCTCACCTTGCATGTGCACTGCTGCCATCAGTGAGCAGTGTCCTGGAGCTAGAAATCCAGTGCAGCACTCTGCAGGCACAGGGACCAAGGCTGCTTTCTGGAACAAAGGGGAAGAACCATAGGGACAAGCAAAGAGGCAAAGACATTCCCCTATTCCCCATGCTTTCAAACCCCAAATTTAGCTATTTTATTTTGTCTCACTGAGTTGATATAATGATATAAAACACCAACATACGAAAGTCCACAAGGTGCATACAGAAAAACTAGACCTGCCCTCCCTACTATCCACCAACTCACACAAAGAAGCAGGGATCTCAAACACCCAGGTTTATTCCCATTAACTATTCAGCATCATAAATCAAGCCCTCCCACCTTATATAAATACATCACAGCTCTTGCACAACAGCATCCTGCTAGCGTACATTTACATTATTCCCTCAAATAAAATATTCCATGAAACACTAACTGTGCAATCCTCTTAGAAGAGTTTAAAGGAACCCAAACCCCAAAATACAGGCACGCAATATCCTTAGGAGGAAGTACCTTTAAAGCAGATAGTTCAAGTGGGGCATACAGCACTGCCAGGGTCCCAGGACAAACTTGCAAGTCACAACCCTCTATGTAATATAATATATAACAAGCACAAAGTCAGGGCACGTAAGAGATGAAGCCCAAGCCAAACAACCCTTCTTTCCCAAACTGGTTGTTTCTTTCTACAAATAAACACCCTAGTGCCACCTGGTATGAGACAATGCCACTGAAGAGATACAACAGGAACAATTCTGGAAAAGTACCTGGCTTGCTGTTTTCACCAAGCAATTAGTTTTACAGATAAACATGAACACTTACATCAAGGCTGAATTACCAGTTGCACACTAAGCAGCTGAACAGTGTTCAGCAAGCACTACTATGCCCTTCACTTCCCTCTTGCAGCTCCAGTCCCATAACATACATGCATGCACTGGGCTTCAAGGGCACCAAACCATGACATTGGATCATTGCAAGCTGCCCCAGTCCTGCTTACCAGGATATTTAACAAACTGATTCTACTGCTGTGAAACCATTTGTGATTACAACAGGATGGTCAGGGTTTATCCATCAGTACTCAATGCCAGAAAATAATTACTTGCTCTCCTGGACTTCCCTCACACACCCAGGCATCTTTTCATCCTTTCACTTAACTGAGAACACCACATGCTTCAGCCACAATAGCCTCAAATGAAACAACAAGCTACTTTTAAACATCTGTTATCTCTTGATTCAAATGGCCATCCTAGGCTTGACATGTTACTATCTTAAAATACCACCTACAGTGGATGCCTAGCCCAGAGCACTTGGATGGAACAACCATTTAGCCATAGCCCTCCACACACTTTCCCAGACTCAAGCAACACAGGGACTTGAAATTAAGCAACACTGAGTTCTGCATGCAGGTCCTTCCAAAACTAACTGTCTTCATTAGCACCAACCCAGCTGCAAAAATATTTGTCAAAGCTTCATTAATGCCAAATGGGCCCTGGAAGCACGCAGGTTTTGTTAAGAGAACCTGAGACACTTAAAAGGTAGGGTGAGCTTTTCCCCCTCCTGTTTTGGTTTTCTTGGCCCTTCCATCCTCCCCTTAAGTTCAAAAGCTGGCAGCAATTTACAACAAATTACTGTGTTAGAGTTATGCACGTACATATGTGCCTGTGCATGCACACAAGCCAGAGAAGTCAGTAAGTCTCTTTCAGGGAAAGAATCCCACTGCAAGAGTCTGGACTCAGTCCCTGATGGTCAAAATGAGGCATTTGCTAATGGAAGTCTCAGGCAAAAGATTACATTCAGTCAGATGCTTTTCCAGAAAGAACATAGAAACCACTGCATTCCAGAAGAGACTCAAGCTTGGAAGTGCTTTAATCTTCCTGTCCTGGAGTTCCAGGTAGAGCCCACCTATAGACTAGAGCTCCTCTGTGCACCAACTCTACCTTGCCATTGCCCCAAACAGGGGAAGCAAGGGATTTTAGGCCTCATCTTAAGCACTTCAGGGCTTTAAAACAAGCACCATAAGATGGTTTACCCTGTGATATTTATACCATTCAGGTACATAATCACCTTACAAACTCCCCTATCTACATGCACCAAAATGGACAATTCTCTTAACTTTTTATCACAGGTTTGCCATAAGACTAGACAAGTTAATATTTCCTTACTGTCTTTCTTCAAGTCCAACAGACAACACTAAAGCCTTTTCTGTTCATACCTCTGCCATGAGGTTGGACATACCAGCACCATGGTCTGCACTTAAACACGTTTCATAGAGAAGTGACATACTCCATCTCTTTAATTTAGGGTTTCTACCTGCTCAGAGAGATGCATTTTTCCAAAGCCCAAGCTTAAGTCACTCAATGCACAGTAGGAAAGACCACAGAGAATAAAAAACTCTTTGCTGGCAAAACCAAACAAAATGAAGCAGAGAAGGATATAAATCCACAGAGCCTCAGAGCAGGATTAAAAACACCACTTGCCTTCCCCACAGGCTTTGTAGTCCTCATGAATCTGAGAAGGATGGATTTCAGCACGTTAAGACCATAACAGAACACCAAAAGAAACAGTATCCCACATGTGGTTATACAATCTTCTGGTTCACCAGAGAATTTTGCAAACTCCCCCAAGCCTTTCATGGCAGATCAATGAAGATTATAATGGACATCCACACTTTGTTGGGGATTTTCAAGTCTCTCAACCTGCAAAGACAAACTCTTGGGCTTTACAAGTACTGCTGACTGGCCTGTCTACCTGTTAAATTTCATGAGCCCTGAAACGAACAACTAACTCAGAGATTATAAAACACAGCATTTTGCAAGAGCAGTTTGGCAGCTCAAAAAAACCCTCAAAACACAAAGGGTTCATGGTGTATTTTAATTTCCACCCAAAGTGTCACCTCCGGAGTTTGCAAGGTTCAACCACCTAGTCAGACCCAGACACATATTGTAGAATCAGATTTGTCCAGATTAGAGGATCCCACCATAACCAGCACAGAGGTCACAGTCTGCAAAACTTACATCAGCAGCAGAAAAAAGAAATAAACAATGTTACATTTGTATATTCCTTCTGTAATGCCAGGGAACCTCAAACTCACTAAAGTACATACTAAAACGATACACAGGCAAAACATAAGGCCCTTGCCTTCTCCTTAGATGCTGCTGCAAAAAGGGGAAAAAACTGCAACCCAACACTTTGCAAACTCTGGCACCCAACCCCTGAAAGAAGTATCTGTGTATTCAACGAGAAAAACCACAGTAGATGGATGCACACTTAAATAGACCAGGGCTTTTGTGAATATTAAAAGACCTTTTATATAGCCAAGAACTTTTTCTGAAAATGCTTCAAGCCCTCCATCGGTGCAGTGCTTTCCTTTTCCCAAGCCATTTCCTTGGTCAAGAGAGAAACAGGTCATATCTCCAATGGGGGGAAGGGGAGGGAGGATGGAAGTCCTCTAATCCCCACCTCCTTCCACCAGGAATTGGTCTGGAGAGGAAAAGGGTTAAAAAAGGAAAGGGAAAAAAAAAAAAAATATGTTCAAATTGCTTCATGGTTTTCCTGCTAAATTTTAATAATTTCCTCTACCTTGTCCATGCAGTATATCAAATTCAGAGCTATCCAAATGAAATGGTTTCCTGTTGAGGGTTATAGGCTTTCAGATCAAGGCTATTTCAATGGGCAGACAGAGATTTAGATACAAAAAGGCAAAGCGAGGAAGCACACAATTTTTACATACTGTGTCAGTGTCTGTTTAATAAACACTTGGGTGCAATACAAGGCTTAGTTTTTAATATCCTTACTGTCTTGCTTCTCAGAAGTTTTCAAAACATTGCTTATTATACATCTTTGTGGAGCAGGAAGATTGGGTCTCTTCACATCTTTGTGAACAGGCACAATTTAACAGAGCACAAGTCCACACAGCACAGAGGTGTCAAACGAAGAAAGAAACAGACTGTCTCCCAATGAAGTTCAAATAAGGAAAGCGTTTAATTATGCATACTTCTCCACTGCTTTGGACACTGCTTTTAAAGGAGAGAAAGTGTCATAACTCAAAGGTATTTACTCTAATGAAAAACTACAATTGTTTTGGCTGTTTCCAATATATTCAAATAAAAGAAGATGGGTTGAAATTTTTTCCCTTCAAGAAGAACACTCAGGAAATTACAACCCATCCAACCCTTCCCCCTCATCTTTTTGTCAGCAAATCCTATAAACCCACAAAATGCCAGGAATTAAATGCTAAGGTTGGCAATCTGTCATTGACATATGTTCCTGCCTTTTTTTTCCCCCATCAAGTCCTAAGATAAAGCTGCAGTTTCAGCCTTAGCATTGAATTTCTTAACACCAGTTAGTATTTAGTGGCTTTAATTCTCCCCCTTCCTATTTCCCCTCTTTCCCTCCTCTAATCAATGTGATTTACTTTGCTATCCCACAAGCCAATTTTTCAGGAGTCACGAACCCAACTTCCAGATCCTTGGAGGCGCTCTGCACAAGAAACAGCATGCTCCGGAGCAACACTGTCCTCTTCCAAGCATGACACCGGACAGCCCCATGATACACTGCCACGACAAAATAATTTCTTCCCTTTGGGAAACCCTCAGCACAAGCTGTCCAAACATTATTTACGGTTTCAAGTGTTGCTTTATTTATGGCTGAAACTCTCCCTGTTCAGAAGAGAGAGTTGACTGAGTAACTTACTAAGAATGTCCCTAGGGAATGGGGAAAAGGGGGAAATGAGATCATTCATAACTCCAGAAACATTTACAGCTTTTATACAAAATTTAAAATTGGAGCATTATCAAAAAAGAAAAAAAAAAAA
>VXBX01000345.1:56245-67940 GCA_013400415.1 Scytalopus superciliaris
AAAAAAAAAAAAACCAAAACTAACCCAACCCAAACAACCCTAATCTGGTACTTTGCCAAGCTACAGGTGGCTTTTGTAAGGAGGGAGAGGATTCCAGCCTTCTTGTTTGAAGAAGAAAGGAAAGCATGACTTCTGGGAAGATTAAATACTTGAAGTAGATATATTTACACAATATGTGGGAAGTGTGAACAGATGCTACATAGGAGGCCTCTCTCATGACAGCATCTCCAGAATGCAAGACAGTTTTTCATTTGGATCTTGTTTGTGTGGTGGGGTGGTTTCTTTGCAAGAAACAAAAATTATTTTTAAAAATAAGTGTTTTGTAATTGGAAATATTGGCTTCTAAGGCTTTCCAAATGCATCTATTAGTAGCTTTTTTGGTAGCTACTAGAAATAATTATTGTCATCCTCCTACCTGTAGATTTCCATTACAGACTGACTGTGTGAGTATTGAACTTAAACCCATCAGGTGTCATTTTCAGCAGTGGTAAATACAACTGGTCCTACTGACATCTCTCATGGTTACAGATGTTCCACACAGCTGCAGACTAAGCCCAGACCCTTACCTTCCCAAAACTCTGATCTGCAATTTTGCTTACAGCAGAGGTTTTCAAATCAATGGCAGGAAGATCATTTCTTGCAAAGACACCTTAGGATAAGAAAGGCATGACAAGACTCACCCGAGACCAGAAGGGCAATGAAATCAATGAGCAAATTAGCAAAACAGGACACCCACCACCAGAATTTCTTGTGTCTAGTTCATTATAAAGCAAGGCCTAGGTCAGTAATGAAAAAGAAACAATACCATGATTTGTTTGGTTACAGCTACAGGCATCATCATTTTGTAAAGAGCTGGCAGCTCCCAAATAGCTGACTTCCAGAGAGTTCAGTTAAATATAAGCCTCTCTGCCTGAGCCATGCATAAAATCTATTACATTTAACGTAATTTCAGCTAAATCTTAGGAGTTAATGGCCAAAGAGCTATATATTGATTATGCCACTTCCATTCTGATGAAAACTATTTTGAAATAGCACCCAGAATCCAATATTTTCCTTAGTTCCATTAAGATCCGCTACCAAAGGCTTTCTGTTTATTTTTATTATGAAATAGCACACTCACAGGTATTCCTCCAGTTTCCAGGTTATCCTGGACATTTACCAGCCCTTACAACAAATACATACAAACACAGCCATACCCCCATGCACACAAACACTCGTTACTCCACATATGTTCCCCTTCCAATAACTTTATGGTAGAAAAAAGTATAAAGGAGACTGAATTTGTTTCAGTAGCTCAAACTGGCAAGGAAATTGTGCATGCTATATTTTTTCAGGCCATCAGCCAGACAAGAGTTAATCAAGGCTGTTGATCAGAGCACAGTCATTCATGATGCTACAAAAGAAAACAGAGGAAAAAGAATGCTATGCACATGCATGAGTATCATATACACCAGAGAAAATGCCTAGTTAGATAACCTCTTCTCCTTCTAATGCTTCACAGTGATTTAGTTCTCTACCCTGAGGGCTTGTAGGTAGATAGGCAGGCAGTTTTAATACTCTCCCCTAGCTCATTAAAAATATTAATCAAGGGTTCTTTTCTGAAGCTGAATGACCATGATCCACATTTAAGAAATGAAAACTTCTTTCCACTGAGGTCCATGATGCATCTGTCCTTGTGCACTGCCAATGCAAATGCTCATTTGTTATAGCTAAGTCTTAAAATTGGAGAAATATTTTCTTCTGTCTTATGTCACTGCAGAAAAACTAAGGAGGGGGAGGGGATATCCCAAGATGGTCATAAAACAGCCTGTTTTATTTGCTGTAGTCATATCTTTAACTAATCTTATTTTTAAAAAGAAATAAGTAACATACTGTTCTTCAGGATACCATAAACTGAGTATGAGTACCTTAGTCCCATGCGTATAAGGTTGAGCTATGGAAAGGGTAAAAAAAGAAAAACTGGAGGAGGGGGGGAGGGGGGAGGGAACCACACAGCAAATTCAAAACTGAAATCCATGATTTAACTTCTCAGTTGTAGTAGCAGATTTTGATAAGCAATATTTTCTTCTTCTTCACATGGCTCCTTAGCATAAGAAGCAGCAAAGGCAAAAGAAAAATCAAAGAAACCTTTTATTAGGCTCATGAAAATAGCTAAGGGGTAAGGGCTCAAATACAGTCCTGCCCACTTCTTTCATCACTGTCTACCATAAGATGCCCTGAATGTTTGCTCAGTGTTTGCCCTGTCAATGGTTTACAGCTCCACCAAATTCAGACCAAGAACCACATTCATGACAAAATAATACAACTAGGAGAAAAAACAATCTAGCAACTCCCATTAGGTATGAAACAGTACATATACAGCTGCAGATGAGGAAGCCAACAACCCCACCTCTGTACAATGACAAACAACTCTCTCCCTGAAGAGGGCTCGAGCTCAAGAGACAGCTAAAACCTCCTTTAGTTTTGATGCTGTACTCTGCAGTGCCTGATCATCTTCCAAAGACAAAAGGAGAAAGCAAGTCTGGTAACATTTATTACCTTTTTAATCCAGTGCTGCTATCAATACAAATCCACCTGCAACATAACTCTTCACAATCACCTTTGCCAGCAGAGCTCTACTTCACCTCTTGCAAGAAGATGCAGAATTTCTCATGCAAGCTTTAGCAGCATATTCTAAGTTTTTCAGATGTCCTCCTATAGAAAGATATTTGCTCCAGTAGCAGTATGAAGTCAGTTTGCACTTTCTGTTCACTTGGCTGTATTTTTCAGTCCTCCTACCACTTTTGGAGAATGGGCATATCTGGAGGGGAGAAGCCATACAATGCCATCATTTTGGACTGGTTCATCAGCCTGACTGCAAGTTGCACAAGTAGAGTCGCCTAAAATGGTGGCATCTAGTTAACAAAGGAAGTCATGATTTAAAGCCAAATTAGTATGCGAGCAGTTAAGCATGACTAGCTCTGGGCTCAAGCATAATTCTTCTGTCCTCATAAACCCACAAGCAGCCTTAACCTTTCTATACAAAAACTTGTCAGGCAAGACACCATCAACACAAACCGAGTGCGTAAATCCTGCACAGTCACACTACAGGGAAAAATGATCTGCAACAAAAACAATGTATAGACATATCGTATGTTAACCATTCAAAGCAGATATAAACCCCCAGTAATTATGTGTTAGCTAGAAAGGCTGATTTCAAGATGGACCTAATCACCAGTAAGAGCTTCACCAGGGCCAGATGTCCCAGAATTATGCCTGCCGCCACCATCCTCTCTCTTTCATTGCATAGAAAGAAAGTCAGGGTCTTGGGAGAATAAAAATGAAAGTACAGCCTTCTTTCTCCTCTGCTCTACACAGAAGGCTTCTGCTTCCATGCTCTACCACATTATCAGGTCAAAAAATCAAGAAAGTCCAAAACAATTTTTCTTTCATTTCCTAATCTTTCTCTGTACCAACAGAAAGATATGGAACAGCACCTACCTGCAGTTTCAAATTAAAATGCCTAATGCCATATTCAAAGCTATGCCAGCCAGAGTCCCAAGCAAAACTCTGAAACAGCCAGGGGAAAAAACCGTCCTCCCTCTTCTTTAGTCTGATCCAGCAAAGCATGGCACTACTATTACTTCCAGAAATCCCCTCAGTTCAGCACTTCAAGACATCAGCATTTTGGTCAAATTTTCATCTCTTTGATGTGCATATTGCCCTCCCTATAATGCAAGAACTCAGGAGAACAGCACAAGTCAAAGCTGAGAGTAGGATAGCTCATATAGCAGGACAAGAAAAACAACTAATCAATCACTGAATGCAGCTTACTCTTTAACAAGTGGGGTTTTTTTTAAAAAAAAAAAACATTCTGAAACCCACATGGCCTCTAACTTTGGCTTGGCACAAAGACAGCAGCTTAGTTTCCGGTCACTTAAGAAATATGTTCCCAAGATCTAGGCTTGTTCCCAACATCACGTTGTCTCTGTTTCTCAGTTCACGCAACTTCAACTCAATACTCAGCTTCAACCCTCAGCAAGTAGATGCCAGAGGCTGGGAACTGATCTCAGATTGTGTCCAGCCCCCAGACCTCTTTAGGGAAATGCCACTAAAGAAAGCTGAGTGGGTGTTCGGGAATGGCACACCTGAGTTACCATGATCAACATCTGGCTCATAATTCTGCACCACACTTTTCCTCCTTAACACTTTGATTTAAAAAGCACCTATTTAGGGATCCTTAAAGAATTAAAAGTGGGGGGGAGGGGAGGGATGGGATGAAACACTATTTGTAGTGTTTTAAGAACTAGCATGTTTCCTCCATAATCATTTTCAGGCCTCTCTCAACTTCAGTGGGATCAGATTTTAAAGACAAAACACAGGTTACTTACAGTCCAACTAGGAAAGGCACTAAGAGAAACAATATTAAAAATACACATTAACTGAGAAATAAAACATTAACTTGCTCTGCATGGGCAGACCAGAAGCAGGAGAGGGTCCAGCAAGAAGGTGACAACAGCCACCTTCAGTGGCCACAGTTCAGTCAAGATAAGACAAGGAACATTTTAAGCTATACAGGACAGCACACAGCACCACTGAAGGGACAGCAATGACTGTCATGTGCTGTACTAAGTCTCCCCTGGCCTTTTAAAACAACTGATTGTTCATTTTGTGAACTAACATCACCACTCATTAAGAGCTCCCACCTATGGCCATACACCAGACTTGGTCCAACCTTCAGAACTGAGCTGAACTGAGTTTGGCTACTGCTTAGTTAGATGAACAAACTGGGATCCTGAGCACCAAATGCACGAACTGTTGTTGGTCAGCTGATGCTCAGCTGTGGAAACAGTGGGCAGGGTCAAACAGGGAGCTTTTAGCAGCAAAGACTGGACAAGAAACAGTATTGCAAACACCATTAGTCTTTATTACAGCAGTGTCATTCCTTAAGTGCCTGATGTCATTAGAGTTATGCCAGCAACAAGCCACCACAAAAAGAAGAGAAAGGCTCATAAACTGAGTTTCATCAGTGAATTTCTGAGTTTCAGACTTTGTCTCACCATGAAGCTGCCATTTGAGGGAGATAATGCCACAGTGCTTGAATGCTGAGCACCAGCTCAACTCCAAGCATGACTTCAGAGTCCCGAAGCAAGTCTCTTATAAAATAAATCACACACAGACTCATGTTGAGTTGCCTCCCTGTTTCAGAGACACCAGTTTGTTTACGGTGTAAAAGCTAAGCCACTCTGAAATGAATTACAAACATTTGCCTCACTTAGCTAAAATTTGTTTGACACAACAGTCAGGAGTCAGATTAAAACTCCATCCTGTCCAGATAAATTTCTCTGACTTAAGAAGTTAATACCTTGTCATATTGCAGGTGACACACTTGCCTCATTCCACTCTGCATAACATTACCTGCCGATTTTCTTCAGTGCTTTGGTTGGAAACAAAATGACCTACATACATGTTTGGTGATGTACAGCACCATGCAGAAACCAAACCCAAACATCCTCATATAAAAGAGATAAGACTTGTCTTATTTTAATATATATATATATATATATATTTGCATGTATGAATATGTACACACAAACAGAGTAATTTGCTAGCAGTGCTTTATTTTAGTTTTGAAGATAGTTGGTCTGGCCTCTTATGTATCACAAACATAAGCTAAAAGACGTTCTTGGAGTTTTCCCTTAGAGAAATAAGAAAATTTGACTCCTGCATTCTACTGTGTTTCTAAAATGAGATTACACTATAGACTTTTAAGCCTACAAAACTAGAGACCCTTGTTTTTCCTTCCTACCTCAGCAGACCTGTCAAATAAGGGTAATTCTTTTCTACCATCTTTCATCCATCTTGTACATCTATAGCTGCCTATTTTTCAGGATGGAAACAGTGTTTATAACCAAAACCAAAGAGGCACTCACCTTCAACCTTACAAATAAATAAACACTAGCTGCTCTGCTTGTATTTTGAACTATGGACACCACTTTCACAACAATCTAGGAAGAACTAAAATATTCCACTAAAGGCAATATATTGTATGATAAGTCTAGGGAAAGGAAAGTTTCACTGGAAAATAACATTGCATTAGAACATGATGCTCAATGAGCACCATTAACAGCTGGTGTCACCTGGCACTGCTCCTCTAACGTTTTTCCATAATACTTGCACAGATTTGCACCAGGCATAGGCTTCCTTCTCATTCTATAAGGGAACAGCTGACTAAAATCACAAGTGCCCTCTGAGGGTAAAATATTTTAGGACAGTTCAAGCAAAACTGACCCATATATATGTCCCCAAGCGAGAAAAAAAAAGAAACTTTTCCAGACCTGAACTTCAGCCAAGCTAGTCCAACAACAATGTAAGAAGAACCTATACTATGCCTGCAGGAACCCTGGGTCTTCCAAAGAAAAGCACTAGAGAAAAGCAATCAAGCCAACACAGGGTTTACAGTCAGCCACTTATACACAGAGTAGGCAGGGTGGCACCACCTGAAGATTGACCTGTTCTGCCAAATACTGACTTTAGGTACAGTATTTCTGTCTGTTTGCAATGCATAGCCATGTGTATCCCATCTCGCCTCCTTCCCAATACACCTCCAGTTTGAGATTGACTGGGTGTGGGGAGAGGGGGAAGGCACAGTAACCAGCTTTGCAACTCTTCTTACATTAAACAAAATGTTGTTTCAATGCTCTTCTGCAGAAGTTCTTGAAGACAAATGAAAATAGCAAATTTCTTGGTTTGGGTTTTTCTCCCCCCCACTCCTCCCTCTAATTTTTCCTCAAATAAATTAGAAAAGGACCTTCTATGCAAGCAGCTTTGCTGCAAAAAAATAGAGAAGTTCTTTTCAGCATTCTTATTTTTAAAAACATGTTTATCCACTCCTAACAAGTCGTGCAGACAGGTCATGACATAAAACTTCAGCCTGAGGGACAAAAAAAAAAAAAAAAAAAAANAAGGTCATGGAAGGTCTGATATGTGCTGTTCACAAGTATAAGCACTTACAGGATTTCCCTCCTCCTCTAGTGAAACCCTGCCTACATTTTCCCATACCTTGTGAGTCAAAACCACTTTCTCCAGGTAACAGAAAAGAATTCACCCAAAGCAAGTAAAGCCCTGCTACGTGCAGAAGAACAACCACCACGGATGTCTGGGTTACTCAAGACAGGCACATTTTTCTTTTCCCTGTGGCAAAATTTTTTAACTGCGTATGAAACAGTAGATTGATTGTCATAGGCAAAAAAATACTGTTCCTTTTTCTTTCCTTGCACTAACTTACAAGTCATAAAAAATAATAAATTCAGACTTATGTCCTGATAAACAAAACCACAGCAGAACACAGCATAATTTCTCCTCTTTTGCTGCTGTCTAACTCAGCTTTCTTAATTCATGCCATATTTAATCTACGTGTAGGAAGTCCACATTTGTTTCCAATAAGAGAAGGAAAGTAATGAGATGTCAAGGAACAGTTTCCTTAGGCCAGAGACTTCAAAGGTGAGTCTGGCAGCTTGTCCTGCATTTATTGTTTGCGTCAAGCTTAAGATTTTCTAAAGAGCAACTGACCATTTAAAATAATTATAAGCTGCAACTTAACCCGAACAGCACATGAACACATGATAAAACACTTGCACCAGCATCCAAATTACAGCATGAGCCCTATATCAGAGAACACATAGCTCCAGATGCTGGATTAAAACAATCAGTAAAAGCTGAAAATGAGCATATAATTTTTTCAGCTAATGCAGAAGGATCATGCTGCTTAATGCAAAAGCAACATTAAATGAAAATATGGAGTGTATTACCTCAACATATGAGCTGCAACAACAACCACTTCTAGTATTCCTATTGGCTCTATCTATCCTGGAGCAAGAGGCAGAGTTCCCAACAAAAAAGTAATTCCACTGAGGGAGTTCTTTCCTCCCCCTCCCATTAATTTTGTCAAATTTCTGAATTATGGCAGAGTTGGACAAAACCGGGAACATACAATGACAAAGAAAAAAGACACTCTGCTTATTGCTTATCCCACAGAACTCTACTGCTCCTTCACACTGAGCCTTGCTGCTCCTGAAGCCAGTGCAAAAGCTTGCCCAGGAAAGGGAAGCTGTTAAAATGAGGGCCACAGCAGCAGCTAATAAGCATAAGGATACAAGTTTAATAATAAAAATCAAAATGAAAATGCATTACCTTCTTGTCAATAAGTGCAATACAAAAACACCTGCAAAGTCTATAATACACAAATGTCGAGGCCGGCAAAATTATTAAACAGGCAGCCAATCTGTGTGTATCACAGGCACCACTGCTAAACACAGAGCATACCTTCTAATTGACTCCATTTTTTAATGTGCGTCTGTGCGCATGTATTTATGAACACATACACACTTTATTGTTTATCATCTTTCAGCACACACTCTGAGTCAGCAGATAGAAGGAAATATGTTTGAGCGGTGTTTAAAATGACACCCTTTACAAATGAAACCATCTAAATCCGGTGTTAGAGAATTAATGAGCTTCTCATGTAAATCACACATAATTTACAGTGGAATTTGTTCTTGTGCCAACAACCACTTGCGCTGCATAATAATGAAGGCAGGGCTTCAGAAACGTGCGAAGCTATCTGCAGCCTGTCTGTGTCCTGCCTCTGCTTTTCCCCGAGCAGCCAAAACACCATAAACCCTTTCAAAATGCAATAATACGAGGCATCAAATAACGCAGTTTTCATCTCCCATTTCTCTGTTCCATATCTGGCTGAGAAATATTACAACCACCAGACACGCTTGTTTTAAGAGCTACTAATTCACATGTAAGAGTGTTTTAAATTTGAGCACAGCCTAGTTTTGGGTTGAATACCTGAGACAAAGATTAAGCCCGTGTAACACCCTCAAAGGTATTACCAGTGTTTTAGGTAAAAGGAAGAACAATGACAGCACCAAGGAGTGGAGAGGATCAGGGAGGGCCACTGCACACCAGTCAGAGATGTAGCCAAGGGGCACAGACTCAGTGTCACATCCCAAACACATCAGTTTCATCTGACCTAAACACTATTTTGTTGAGAAAGAAAGCCCGAAAGACCTCATAAAACCAGACCCAAAAAATCACATGCCTTTTCCTGCTGACAAGGATTATCAATCACTAAGCCAGCATCTCACATACCGTGATCTGTAGCAGCCCCTTCTTGCTGTGATGGATCAGGAGCACCCTAACAAGCTGTTGCAAAGCAAGACCCCCATGAGCACTCAGCCCAGCAGACACCTGGCAGGAGAACTAAATAACTCCTTCCCATACACAGCTGGGGCCACAGCTGAGAGTCATAATGCCTTCTTTCCCAAGTAACAAGGGAGGACTGGGGGCCCAAATTCAGCACATGGAGGCAGTGAAACCTCCCCACGCTCTCCTTGAACCTGCCCCACCAAAGCAAAATCACTTTTCGGTCACTGTTCTTTTTCTTTTTTGGGGGGTGACCATGGCCTTTGCATGCTGTTGGGTGCAAAGTGTGCATGGAGACCCAGCAAGGCTCCCAGGATGCAGGAACAGAAGCAGTAGTGCAGGAAATGCTTAATTGTTCTTCCCTCCCAAAGCCACAAATATAAACCTGATTCTTTATCACCTCCACAGCCTCTACTAAATGTATTTACAAGGGCTCCCCTGTCTATTCCTTTCTGTTATTACAAAGCATTCGTATTTGATGCCTGGGCAATACAAAAAGGCATTCACCTATCCTTTCCTACCATTCTGCTCAGCAGTAACACAGAAGACCTCATTAATACCCCAACTCCCCCCCAAGCCCCGATGAAGGAAGCCCGTATTATAAAACCTGGAGGGATCACACTGTCACATTTTGCAAGGCTGTGCAGGAGGAAGCAATAAAAGTAGGAATTTGATTTTTTTCAGAACAAAGGACACATTCTGCTTGAGTATGCTCATGGCTCCCAATAGCAGCAACCACTGCTGTCAACAGAGGTAAACGAGCAGCAGGTGGAGAAATATGCCTGTTAGCACCAGTTATGTATCTGGGGTGTCAGCAGTCCAGTCCCAGCAGCTGTTAGGGCATTCTTAGGTGCCACATATTCCCCCCTGACTTGTGATTTTGCTACTGAAGGTCCCAGCCACAAGTGCTGGCAGGGGTATTTGTTATTATTGAACAAGGCAACAAGTTTTAGTGGTATCGTATGTGGAGTTCTTCACCCATCTCCCTTCACTGCTAATGTCATCGCCTGTACAGTCCCATCCAGTTGTTGTCACTCTTTTGAGATTTTCCTGTCTCCTTTTCTCATTCCAAGTCTTCTTTCTCTGACATCCTGATTGGCCAATAACTTTTATTAATACTAGTCATCAAACATCCAGTTCTGAGACAAGATGGGATACGCAGTGAAACCAATGAAACTCAGGATAGGGAGTACAATGTATGTCTTAGGGACATTAAATGATAATTACACACATTACCCACAACTCCGAGTGGAGCCAGGGTTTTACCTCAAGTCCCTGCTTCTCAGACTTAATTATTGAAATAAATGAGAATTTCCTATTTCACTAACTGTTTGAAAATCTGAAGTTCAACAGACATGAGAGTACACCCATCACCACCTTCTCTATTTCTTTGTTCTTCTCACTGAATCAGCCCAGAAAAACCCATGGGTGTTTTCAGTGGTGAGCTCCACTCCGTGGGAGTGAAGACAGCATGTTCAGTGCCCCATTTTGCACAGCAAATTTGGCACAAGCAGAAGTACACCTGAAATTTCACATCTCTTGAGTTGAAGTGCATCAGAATCAAAGCTTGTGCCAAGTCCTCTCAGACATCCTACCAGCCTGGCCCAGCTGAGCAGCAACTGAACAAACTTCTTCCAGGCACCACAGAGATCCTGGATTTTCTTCCAGTTACATGGTTTCATAGAAATATTGCACAGGCTGGAATCAAAAAGTTCAGACAGCCCACCCCCCCACCCCCCCCAGGGAGTGAAGTGAGTCCTGTACTCATCTGAAATACTCATTAAATAAAACTATGGCAATAATGGCCTCTTTGTCTGTGGGTGGTCAGGAAATAATGAGTTAAAGCTCTAAGTAGCCCTGACTTCTCATTTGCTTATCTCAGTGGTCATTAATTGGCCATTACTGCTGGAGACAGAGGCCCCTAATGCTTCCCTATAATGCAACATTGGCTGCACATCTCTTCACTGTCCTACCCTTATGAGGGATTCATGGCAGACAATAAAAGTGTAATCTCATGCCATATATTCACAGATATCTCTCCCATAAAATAAAACCAAATAGGAAGCAAATCCCAGTGAAATGGCATTTCAGGAACAGAGCTGGTAAAGGGGGAACAAGCATCTCTTTCCCTCCTTCTCTTTGCAGCCTTTCCTCGGGACCCAACCACTCTTCATTACACATAAGTAAAATTAATTCCTGCTCTTGTTTTCCTACTAATGAAGTTTCTCAGAGCAGCTCAGAATTACAAACATTTACATAATGGCTTAATTTTTAGAATCAATTAGGAATTTATAAGTCTTTCCACCGCCAAGGCTCTGCACCAAGCCAGGTGCTTCGCATCCTCCCTTGCAACTCCAAGCAGGCTTCCTTTGAGTTGCAGAAGGCAGGCAGAGTTCCTTTGCTTTAAAGCCCATCAAATTACAAATATAATGACTGTGTAAGAAAATTGGTTACTTTGATGGTTCTGCAGAAGTTCCACCACACTTACATCAATTGGGGGGGG
>VXBX01000345.1:67966-135287 GCA_013400415.1 Scytalopus superciliaris
ACAGAGAAGTTTGTTTAAAATGAAAAGCAATTCTTCTCTAGCTCCCCCAGATTTTGCAGTGTAGCCTTCGTTGCATGTTTGCTAAGAAAGCAAGAGCAATGCAACTGCACTTTTTGGGGTCTCTTAATTGTGTTGACTCCGTGCCCTGTAGCTCTGAACCCACTGGTTGTTTTCAATCATATTTGAAAGAAGGGCAGAAAGATAAATTGATTTTTTTTTCATGATTTGTGAACACTGGCAGCTGAACAGAGGAAGAGATGCCAACCAGTGTGCTGCCTAGGGAAAAGCAGGTAAAATTCAGCTGTTAGATGGAACTTGCAAGGGGATGGGTGACTAATTAATAGAAACAGGTTAAAAAAAAAAAAAAAAAAGGTAATGTTTCACTTGAGAATGAAAACAGCAGGGTTAAACAAAACAGGAACTGTGACACACTGCACACAGGGTCTCATGTTAAAATCAGCCTGAGTGCCAGAATGCAATTCAGAAACCCAGGCTCTCTGCAGCCCTAAGTGTTGCTGTTCTGCACTGGGGAGCCCAGCTATGCAGCCCTGCCTCCCTTCCAGGAACATTTTAATTACAGAAATATTAACCAATATGCAAGAAGCAGCCGGGGGGACATTTTCTCCCCCTCCCTACTTCCTCCTGCTCCCATTTTGTCTTTCCCTTCCACTCCCCAGGGATGCTGCTGGCTGATTCACTGCGGTCCTGCTTACACTCTGCTGTGGTTCTGCTTTAAGCATGGTCCCAGCAGCTTATTTAAGCCCACCAAAAGCCAGAGTGCACCTGGAATACTAAGGCTGTGCTCTACATGCACACATTTTCCTTGCTGTACCCAAGAAGGTGCTCACAGTTGGTTTTCTTTTGTGGAGCTGACAGTGCTGTAAAAGGTTTGAGTCCAAACCTGAGTCCAAGGACTCACATTTTAGTTACTGCAACATCCTTTCCTACAGCCTTGCAGAAAATCATCTTGACACATTTGTTTTCTTTGAAAACGCTGCCATGAAGATCATTTCTGCACCTTGTTGCTTTGACCACATGCCACTTCCATGTTTTTCTTTTGCGGTTACCTCTATTTCACACATCCAGAATAAACTCTGTGCTTTTAGCTCAAAGTTTTTTGCATGGCTTACTTCCAACTTGAACATCACCTCTGCTGCTGCGAAGATGTACTTCTCTGCCACTAATGGCACCTTTCCCCCTAATTTTCTGTATTTGAAAACCAAACGTGTTTACTCTTACACTGACATGCAGAGAAGAGCCACTCAATGCTGGAAAGCGCTCTCTGGTCCTTCCCCAAGTCTCTCCCTTGCTGCAACGCCAAAGGGAGACCTCACTTTTGTTTCTGAGGGTCTAAAAATCCACCCCTGGCCTTGTAACTGCCATTAAAATCAACACATGCATCTCTACTTGCAGCTATAGCACATGTATTTCATGGATTTCTAAACAGATCCTGCTTTTTGGCATGCTGAGGCTGACAACCAATGTACATCACTGCCCCACAGCCTCCCTACACCTTGTCTATAACACCTTACAATGAGGGGGCTCTGGGGCAGGTGTCCCTCTCTGCTCTGCAATCAAAGCATGTAGCACATCTGGTTCTGATCCATGTCTGGGGTTCCCAGATGTTACAGGAATCAAATAATATTTGAATAATAACAATAACATGCTCTGCTGTTTGTTTTATAGCACCTTTGTGGTCGGCAGCATGCCTTATGTGTTACTTCAATTTGCCCCTTGTTATCACTACGGAGCAATTTTGCAAGAGTCCTAGAAAGCCTGACTTCCCTTAAAATCATCGAGGATCCTGGGGAAAGACTTGAGATGAGGGCAGGTTGGCATTCCTAGCAGCTCTACCTCTCCTCCAACAGTTTTACATCCTCGTTCCCTTCCAGCTGGCTCACCTCCTGCCCTGTTTATTTTCAGAAGGCAGGAGGAGCCCAAATTAATAGAAAATAGGTAGGTTTCTGGTTTTCATCAAAATCCACAGGGTTCTGACAAGCATGGACTGGAGAAACCCCTTGACAAGGGGCTTGCAGGACAGCAAAGCAAAATCACAGGAATGCTTGCAGGAGTGTGAGCCCATGATACTGAAGCACTGCTTCAGCAAGGGCAGCATCCCTGCATTCTCAGGGATCAAGCATCCTGGGGAGGGGAAAACTGCTTCTGTATAACTTCTGAGTTCCTTAGGCCCCTTTACAAGCAATGCAGGGAAGTAATTTTGAAAAAAAAAACAAAACAACCAGACAGTTAGACATTAACATTATTTTCTCTCTGCACACTGTATATCTTGATGAGCTATTTGGCATTTCAAACCTTGCGTCTGCAAAGAGAATAAAGGAAGACAAAATGTTCTGCAAATGCAAATATACAACTCTACATTAAGCTGAGTATCCCTTGATATCTCTATATAAAATGAAAGCAGTGCTTAAATTCAGTTCTGGAGTACCTGAACTACACAGAGGAAAAGCAATTCTTGAAAAGATCTATTATTGAGCAGTCTGCAGGATGACACATCTGCTTGTTAATATATAGTAGGCTGGGAAGGCTTATGGCTGTGAGTGATAGATTCTGAAGTACTGCCTATGTATGTCAAATCAGATCGCTTTTTGTCAAAGGAGAAACAGAGGTCTCAGAAACTGAGAGCAGGAGAGAGAAGTTTTAAAAACAAAAATATAAGAGTAATAATTATTAGCTCCCATTGTTTCTGCAGACAAAAGGGCAATCACTTGAACTCTTCTGCATCTTGGCAAGTCTCTTATTTCTTAACTCTTAACAATTAGAATGCCAAATGAATATGAACCAGGATGCAATTACTGAAGAGTTAGGGAGGGGAGGGGGAGACAAGGGCAGAATGCTCAAATTATTTCACTTTAAGGAACATCTCAGTAAAACTAGCTCAGGCACACTAGCCATTGAAGTAAAATGAGACAAAAAACACCATGGAAGAAGAGATGTGAAACTAGACCCCCATTCCCTTTCCTATGTAGGCTGTGTGTGTAAGACAACTATTCCTACATCTCTACCAAGGATTTTGTGTGCCACTGCACTGTTGATGGGAACCAATAAAAACAAAATGTTTCTTCTTTCTTTCCAGCTGATGTCTGTTTAAAACATACGTACATCTCATGTCACCAGCATCCTCAAATCTTAACAATTGGTTTCCACTGCTTTTCTTTTTTAAATTATAAATTAGGTATGTGCTAGTTGTACATTATCTTGCAGCTATGTAAGCCTCCATCCCCAAGAAAAATATCATTTTCACTGAAATAAAGTTCTGTTAGCAGGTTAATATTGGTATAATTTTAAGCATGTTTCACAAGAGGGGAAAAAAAATCTCAAATCAATTTTCAGAAATTACAATGTTACTGCAAAGGTCCTCAATGGCCTCTATGACCATAAGGATCACCCAGGACAGAGTGATGGGGGTATGTAAATTTGCAGATAGGTCAGCTGTGCTTGCAGAGGAGGCAGACATTTGTTGGCAGCTGCTCAAGGTGGACAAACCTCTGGCTCAGGGTGTAAGGGTAATTTTGCACGTCCTTCCCTTTTCTAGTACAGCACATACATATACATTACCCACATAGGCATGTGCATGATTATATAAAGCTTCACAACCAAAACACTCGACTCCACATCCTTCTTTCCCTGGGGAGCAGATGAAAGAGCGTGTACAGATGTGCACCGCTGGAAGCTATTTGGGAACTGCAGCAATAAGGGTGGTATCAAGAAATGACTGAGGAGAGAAAAACAAACCCACACAAAACCAAGGCAAAGGGGTGTGTTCACCTGACCCAGTCGGATTGATCAAATAGATTTGCTTTTAGCTAAAAAATGACCTTAAGTGGGATGCTATCAGTCCATATGGCTACATAATACACATTTTTTATAGTGCAAATACATAAGGAAGAAAAAACTATGAGAGGGTTCCTCCAGAAACCCTAACTGTGAACTTCCCAGCATAGCTGCAGCTAAGCCCCTGCCTTAATAATGCATGTGTTTTGCATTATTTTTTATTGACTTTTCAAACTCATAGAACGAGAAAATAAAAGAAAATCTCAGCGACTAGTCACACAACCAATCTTTCTGGTCTTATAATCCCACAGACCTCTACAACACAGTTTTATTTTAAACACCTGGGTAATCCTGTTGAAGTCAGGGAGATTACTCATGGACGTGAAGTCAAAGATGTGACTCACCGGGTGTCCCTACTGATGGACA
The DNA here is from genome assembly GCA_013400415.1 of Scytalopus superciliaris. Lineage (NCBI taxonomy): Eukaryota > Metazoa > Chordata > Aves > Passeriformes > Rhinocryptidae > Scytalopus > Scytalopus superciliaris. The sequence continues at coordinate 72,185 of VXBX01000345.1, forward strand.
AGGCATGATTCCCACAGAGACCCTCTTGAAACACAGAGCCGTAATGGTGACATTTTCTTTCCACATTTTGTCAAGGGGAAAGCTAAAATAAGAAGCAATGCAAGCTTGAGACGCATCGACCACTCATCTCAAGTCTGCGGAAAATCAGAAATATTTCAAAGGTGACTGGGGAGCAGGGGATGGGATGAAACGTTAATGCAACCCTTGCCTGACCCACAGTCACAATGTAACTGCTAAAGCCATAGTAGATTCTAGCAAAAATGCGTATAACCTGCAGCATCTTCACAGAGACTCAGCAAAATATAGGAAGGTCACTAAGTAAGTAAGCATCAAATGAAAGATTATCTTAATTTATAAGGAAGCAGTACCAGGAAGAAATAGAGCCAGCAATGTCCATCTCTACTGGGGTAGGATCATACCTGCTTATTTGAGCTGAAGGGAATCAACTCCTTCAATAATAATCCACTTAAGGTCAGTAAATACCAGCCTGATGCCCTGGAAAAGACATATCTTCCACAGATACCTTTTTTCGTTTTTCTTTTTCCTATCGCTCATCTACAATTCAAGTGTGAACCGCTTCCAGCCCTGATTCTTGTTTAAAGTCACACAAACCCAGGTCTAATATTTCAAGCATCCAGGTTTGGGTTCTTTAATTGCAACTTTCTGTGACTTCATGATTTATTCATCTCAGGATGCACTCAAAAGTCTAGCATATCGCTGACATCCCCGCGCAGCATACTGTTAGCTTTAAAATTTCATAAACCACCATGTACTTGACAAGTTGAAAAGTTAACAAGGGCTATAAGGCAAGGGAAAAAAAGCATGCTGAGCTCTGATCAGCTCAGCCCCAGAACTCCAGGCTTTTCAGAAGTGCAGCACACAGCTTGGTATTAAAAATGGAGACTCTATTACAATATTGGCTTTATGGCCCACGTTTCCCCATTCCTCAGCTGAGATAAAATACGTGTCTCCTCTTTAATGAAAGCCATACTTACTTCATACATAATGGCTGTAAACTATCAAACAGGATCTCTGTTGAATGAATAAATTTAGTCTTGCTTGCAGCTTTTTTCTAAAGACCTCTGAAAAGAAAATGGCTTGCGAGGCCACTCATTCATCCATAAGCACTTAAGAAGCCACCAAAATCTGTCCTTCACCCCCACACAGATCAATGGCCACCTCTGTGCTAGATCTAGGGTGCTCTGGGAAAAGAGAGGGGAAACCTTGCACATTTGGAAATGAGGGGTCTCTTAGTCAGAAGGACTATTCAGGACGCCTTATTCAAAAGACGACTTCTTGCAGAAAAGAAGTGTCAGAAGATAAAGAATTCTATAAGGGTAATTGAAAGTCTTCAGCTTACAACCAGTAGGAAAACATCACAGGCAAAGACAACAATAGGTGAAACAAGAATAAATACATAAATATGACAGTAATACCTTTCCAACATTATAGGCATCAAGTTGTACCCTAGATGGCCTCAAAGACTTTTTTTTTTTCACATCTACTGAATTATCACACCAGTTTTTGTGTGTTCACCCCGCTGCCTGGGACTTTTGCTATTCACGAAGCAGGTCTGTTCTGATGAGCAGGTAGTAAAACAAGAAATACATGGTAAACGTCTCTTCATCCCACCAGTCATGATGCAGTTCGCTCTCTCACACATGCTTGGGCTCAGCATCAGCTACCACAGGTCTCCCTCAGAGATGAAGGGGCTTTGACCATACACATGAACCACCATGTGAAGTTCTATAGGATGACAAAACTGCCTTTCAACTGGTTTTCAAGTCTATAAACAACACTTTCAGAACAGCTTACCATTTCTGTTGTCCTGTGAATGGATTTCTTCAATGGGCAAGCAACAACAGTAATTCACTTTCATCCCAAACAAAACAAAAGGACCACAGCTAAACCAGAAACCGTCTGTGTACGACACCAGAATATTTGATTACCACTTCTGAAAATATACCTGCGTAGCATGAAAAATCTCCCAGCGGACTGTGCTGCACTTTGTTTTTATTTTACAAATGCAAATTGAATTTAAGCAGCTTTGCAAAGCCTGTTTTGTTAAGAAAATCAGCCAGCAGTGTGATGTAGTCCTGCCTCTCTTTTGCCTATATTAGCAAGGACCGGCTCAAATCTGCAGGATGGGGTAGGGGGTAACTCACAGGCAGGCAGTGATTTGGTTTCTGCACCAAATTCAGAAATTAGGGAGGCCAGTAAGAAATTTCAAGATCACTTGGTGAACACTGAGCTTATAAGAAAATACAGATTATTACAAGATGGGCTGCAGAGGGCTTGAAAAAGCAATGCTGCCAACTCAAACAGAAGCATAATTTTATAAAATGCAGTGGGATTCAGGCTCATAATAAAACTTGCCGTGATGACAAGACTAAATGAAATTGCTGCTTCTTGTCCATTATACCTTTATTTTTGATTAGGGAAACAAAAGCTGGGAATCAAAATGTCAGGCTTTTTCATCCCCAACGGGTTCCTATGGATACTGAAAAGGGAGAAAGCGCCTTGATTCTGGCAAACATAATTAACATAACTTCAGAGTGAAAACTAGGTAGAGCCATTAGCAGCAGGCAGACAACTCATGCATGGACGCAGACTTCTGCGAAGTCCCTTTAATAAAAACGCGAATCTTATCCCTAACTTGAGTACGTAAAAACACATTTATTTCATGCACTTGTCATGACACTTCATTACTTTCCAGAAAATTATACGCACTGGCTCTTGTTTCTTACATGCTAAAATATATACCGCATGCTGGCTCTTGTTTCTTACATGCTGCATTTTGAAATGTGGAGTAGAAACCTCCTTGGGCAGCAAGGGTACAGGAAATGTATGACTCAATAAAACTAACTGGCATTACATGCAAAATTTTCTTCATGCTACGCTCCCCAAACTCTTTTTCCTGAGGTCATTAAAGCTGTTAAGCTGTGTTTCCTGTAATTTCTGTGCCCACGCTTCTCAACCAAGAAAGAAAAGGCTGATTAAAAATCTCTGATCCTTCCTGAAACAATACTCACTTGCATCTGCCCCAGTGTTTCAGCAGCAAGCCTGCTGTCATGAACACTCTCACCATAAATCTGTCATTACTGGTCAACTCCCTCCAAGTGCCATTTGCATGTAGAAATAAAACCATATCACTGGATTACTCTTTTAATTACTCTCATTTGGATGCCAGTGACACCCAGAAGGCCAACAACCCAGCTTTGCTGGGTGTTTCTTCAGTCATCCGCATGTGAAGTTCACTAAAGGAAAAGAACCTCATTTCTCCTATTCCAAGCCAAAACATGATTGCATTGGTGGTTGTGTTGTTTAAGGACAAAACATGCCGTGATCACTCTCTAAACTCTCAATACAACTGTCTTTCACTAGGACTTCTTTCACAGCCTATATGGATAAGGTGATTAATCACTTCAATTCTAACAGCCATTATTCCTAATTAAAAACTAACCCATAAATACCTGGTTTATCACTAGGTCTGTGTGGTAAATAAATCCAAGTGGTCAGTAAAACACTCACAAAGGAAATTACATTTAAAAAATTACTTTTCATTTCCAAGCGTATCTTCCTAATTAAAATGGCTGTTTCCCATACATATCCCAGCAGCACCGTCTGCAATAATTTAAGAGTCTTTGAAAGCACAATTCTCAACAAACCCATTAAAATAAGTTCTTACCATCATCTGTTCAATGGAAACTACAGCATTATAATATTATGCCACACTTCTCAATGTTGACATTTTACTGCTTCTCTGTCTCCCAGCCAGTGAAGAATTAAAGCACAAGCAAAAACTAAAACACACAAAATGTGCAACTTCCTAAATAGGCAACTTTATGTATGTAGAGTAATTCCCCTACAGTGCTGATGACAGACGCAAATCTCCATTGGTAATTATATCAGCCTTTCCTTGCAGGAACATCTCAAGCCTAAGAGGTTCTTGGGGCACCTTGGGGCTTCCCTGGTGAAAAAGAAAAGCCCTTTTCTAACAGTGCAAAGAAGCTGCTTGGAAGAAACCCCCAGGGTGGGACTGCCAGGCCAAGACATTGTGTGTGGTCGGCATGAAAATGCAGATGTTAACACCCTTCTAATCATCACTTCACATCTATCATAGTCATAACTTACTCTATACACAAGGAGCTGTTAAACTCCTCTGCCTTGGTAGCCCCAGAAGGACACACTGCACAGAGAGAAGAGCAAACTCCTCCATTCTGTATGGAGCATGTGACAAAGAAATGCAACCCTGTTCCTTGGCATGGCTTCAGTGACCAGGGCAGAAAATGGGATCCCAGACCCTGAGATGGTTTTTTCATAGCTTGAGTTTCCAGAGGAAGAACTGGAAGGACAGTGCTGGGTATGGGCAATGTTTACATTGAAGAGGAAGGAAGGAAGAACAGTTCAACTGAGACATGAAAAAAGGCAAATGCTGCAAGCAAAGCACAAGCTGAACTACCACCTATAAATATTTGAATTATTCTATGCAACATTTCAGAACATAACAAACAGCACTGGGATTTATATTAAAATTATTCCTCTGTGTTGGTTCCTGTCTGTGTATATGAATCATACATATTCTTCTTTAGATGCACTACATATAAAATTATAGATCATATAAAAATCTAAGGACCAGAGTTTCAAAAGCACTCAGCACACGTTTAGATACTCACTGTCAGCAGAGACCGCTGGAGAGATCAGCTGACTCTTCTGCAAGACAGCAAGAATGGCAGAAAACACCATCATGCTCTTGAATTTTGATGATACACAGCCTGGATGTGAAGACCTTGCCAAAACCAGGCCACCACACTTAGACTCTTAAGTGTGCACAAAATGCACTTGAGAAAATCTGACCCTAAAAGGTCAATCTTACCTATGCTGACTGCACAAAAACAACAACAAAGCTGTAACTTAACATCTAGCTCAACTATAGTGCATTTGAAACATTTATAATGTGCCATATGTATTACTAGTTATTTATTCTTCAACGTAAACACTTAAAAAATTAATTACATGCTCTGTCAGAGCTGTCTAATACATACGCAATCTCAACTATAAAACACTGCTGTGCTCTTTTCTCTAACCACTCCCACCTTTTGAAATTACCTTCAGATGTTTATTAAGGGACATTAATGCCTCTGAAATCTAGCAACAGCAAGAGGTAAAGTGTTGCACTCAGCTCAGTGCCACGTATTTAATTCCTGCATCATTAACTAGTGGCCACTAATTTTATCCTTAAATGACAACACAGTTATATGGGGCTTTTCCAGAGACTAATTCTTGTAGCTCTTGCCACTGTGGGAGGACAAAAAAAAACAAACCAAAAATCAAAATCACCCCTGTGCAAACCAGTCTGTTCTGAATTGCAATTCTTCAGCTCACGTGGTTTTATAATACTTTAAGAGTGGTGCTATGGGAGTTTACAGTGTGATTCTCCATGTGTCTGGATGGACACACAGTAAGAACAACACTGCCAGACTTGTTTCCACCATCACTTCCACTGAGTTGGAAAGATGTCCTTGGGAGTAACCAGCAGTCAAATGGTGGAGTGTAGGCATAAAGCCACACTGGACAAGAGGGCATGGGAAAGCTGGCTTGAAGATGTGTTTCTGTGTACTGAAAAAGGAAAATACGAGCATGAATTTATGTAAAACTTAACAGATGACCTTTCCAGATTGGGATTTGTTGAAAATTATCTCCACACCTTGGAAATTATGCAGGAGGAAATGAAGACAATGCATTTAGCGAGAGGTGTTTTCCCTATTTCATTAACTGCAGGGTGATTACCAATCAGTTGTGAAAGTTATTAAAGCAATTTGTAACTTTAGGCATCTAATGGCATTTATGCAGGAGGGAACTGGCAATCAACGCTACCTAATTCAGCTTGAGGTGTTTCTGTTTTTTAATACATCATAAGCAAATTATGGCTGCGCCTCTAACGATATGCCACATCTGAATCTGGCCCTTCAGTTTGCACTATTAATTTGCACATTTTAACCTGATTGGAACTAACAACTGAGGATGGCATAAGACTGTTTCTAATTCTCCTTGCTCCCGTTTCGTAACATACAGCCAAGAAACTTCTCAACCCCTTGTTTTGCTTTAGAATAACTAAAATTTCTCCTGAACACACAAACTCCTTCTAAAGTAACAGAAACCTGTTTACTAAAATGTTTTACTTCTACTCAAGTGGGACTCCTTAATTCTCTCATTTAGAACATGATGTAGTAGAAACAAATCTGCATTAAAGCCAGATGAAGGGCTGCTGTAACAAACAAAGATGATTTATTCCTCAACCAAGTCAATGAATCCTCATAACCCACCTGAGACAGATTTTTCTTCATCATTAATGTGAGGAGTTACTGAAGATCACTGAAAATAAAGGCAAAATCAGCCAAACAGAGCACCTTTGATGCCAACCACTTCTACCAAATCATTTCATGGTTTTAGCAGACTGGTTTTTTTTTTTACTCCAAATATCTTACAGTATCTTCTTCAATTTCCTTTGCAATACATTTGTAGTGATTTTAAATTTAACTGTTCAGGAAAATTAAATGCAAAGTCACAGGCAAACATTGCCACAACACAGAAGTGCACTTCAACATACACCATCTTATAAAACCACAACTAATTATCAGCAGACACAAAATGGTTATAGAAATTAGTTACCCACTAATGGCTTTTTTGTTGTTGCTTTTAAAGTGTGGAATAATTCTGAATAAACAACTAAAATAAACACCACGTAGCTCTGCCCATGATGGACTATTTCCACTGATAAGACTGTGGGCTAGTACGTTCTCAGTTGGAGCCCTTTTGCTAAGAAATAACCAAAATCTCAATCTTAATACTTAAACATAATGTTGATTTTTAATTGCTATTTTAATGGTGTGTCTAAGTACCATGAATACAAATGTGTTATGAAGAAATAAATTTATATATTTCTACCACTGGGCAGGGAACAAGCAAAAAACACCCCATGGCACTATTTTCACTGCAGTAATCCCATATAATTGTCTTCTCCACTTTCTAAGAATTATTTTTTTTTCCTTTCAGGTATGACAGTAAATGTGTCCTCTTCATTTTTACAGACTCCAGCCTATGGGCATTTGCTAAAGTATGTATCTTAATTTCTTACACCAAGTACTGCTGCATTTCTGAAGGTTTTGGGAAGGAACCAATCAGTTCTGCATGTCTCTGCATCCTCACAGACATGACATAGGTATTGGAATCTAAATGAAAATATCATTACAATTCCTTTTTTTTTGTTTTAGTGACTTGCCACCACACAGGTTTTGCCACAAAAGGGGAGATCTGCTGGCTCTTGATATCTTTGTAAAAAAGTATCCACTTCAGAGAGTGGCTTCTATGTTTTAAAACTTGAGACCCTCACCTCTCCCCTCTTTATATCCAGCAGGTTTAGGTGTCCAATCTAAAAGTAAGGTGCAGTTAGTGACTGCAAGATATGGTTTAGGGGCAGGATCCATAGGAGCATTTCTCCATGCAGGAGAGACTGGAAAAAAAATCATTCTTTTGTTCCAGCATTTTCTAGGCTCTGCCATCTCTCCCTGCTGAGAAAGGACAAGCACAATTTTTTCCCTTCAAGGGTTTTCATTCTATATCCACCAAAAATATGCCATTTTATTGCAGGAGGGGGAGAGGAAGGTATGGTGGGGCAGATAGTAAGTTGATTTGAAAATGGCTGAGAAAGGCTTTTTTTCCCTACTTATAACTCAAGACTTACTGAAGTTTAAAATTTGAAATGTTCAGGTTGGTTAATCCCCTCCAGGGCTTTGCATTAGTCGTAAAAGTTATGACAGCAAAAAGACCTGGATTAGAAGTGGTTACAAACTTCAGCTTTCCAGGAGATAAAATGGATGGGACAGCACACAGGGGAAAGAAACTTCAGAAAAAAAATCCAGTTTTAATACCATGACACAGGTAATACTGCAAGTCTACTTTGCTGTTTCAACTCCTTGGTGGGGGGGGGTTGGTTATATGTGCTCTTTAATGCACACCTGAAACACTGCAGGAGTATATGCATAGCTAAAATATACCCATGGGGCAGCTCAGTCCAATGGGCACAGAAAGGAACTGTACTGAGATTTTAAAGTCAGTGGCCATCCCTATGCAGGCATGAGGGACCACTGCACTGCAGGAGAGAGAATAAGGGAAGCATTCTCCCAGCTGTAACTCCAATGAACCAGGACATGACTGAAGGGGGGGCGGGAAAAATGTTCACAGTTTTTCAGCTGTTGTGACATGCATCAAGCCCGGTCTGTAACCCAGCAATCCATACAGCCTCTCTCCTCCATGCAATTGCATCCCATCATGAAAATCACTGAACCAAGTTCACAGCCTAACATGTACAGTTCCAGTTATCTAGCAATCCTGTCCCCTGGAAGGGAAAAAAAAAAAAGAAAAGAGAAAAAAAAAAATCAAAACCAGATCAGAAGAGACAGGGGAAAAAATACTGAAGGGGGAAGGAAAAAAAAAAAAAAAAAAAAAACACAAGAAATAATTAGTCTGTTTTCCAGTAGTTACGAATCCAGCATTTATGTATGTATTTCTGTGCATGGGGAGAAAGAGGCACAAGCTGTAAGACTTCCAACGTGGGCATTTTCTAAACTGCCTCTTGCTGTCTTACACAGCAGTGTTTTCATTTGTACATTGTGCTGATTCACAGCTTTCCCTTCTAAAAATGAAAAAACACTCTACCTATTCTGTGCAGGAAGGGTTAAGTGTTTAAACCTGTCACTTTCTCGGAACAATTATAAATTGGGCTATGAAGCCAGCAAGAAATAAAAAAGGGAAAAAAAAGAAGTCTTAAATGGATAAGCCATTTCAGCAAGCTCTCTACTCTTTTCTTTTTTACATTACATGAGAAATCTAATTAAATGCTTCAAGGGGGGAAGGCAAAGTAGTTCTCAGGCTGACTATATTTGACCTTTCTTCCTTCAAGGTGACAAACAAACAAACAAGATGCTAATTATTGTCTCAGCTTGAATTTGCACTTGGAAAAAAAAAACCAAAAATCAAGTTTTGCTTAGCTAAGACTACGGGGAAAGCTGTAAACTCTCAACTTACAGTATAGTTCATCTTGACTTTGTTAAGGCTTTTGAGGTCCAAAAAAGCATTCACTCAGGACACCTTCACCAAGCCTATAGTGTGAGCACAAGCACCCAACTCCTGCCAGCCCCACTCTGACCTGCACAATCGGAAATCACTTGGTACAAAGTTCAGTGTGCTTAGCCCTGAGTATATATTGAAGAACAGCCCTGTCAAATATTGCTTTGATCAAAAGGCAAAACACTGGACTTGTGTCATCACCAACAGATACACAAGGGAATGGAATAATTCAGTTTGATTTTTGGAAGAGCCCATCAGAAGACGTGTCTTTTGGTTTGGCAACGTTCCCATTGTGTAGCCCTTGATGCAGCCCACAGATTATGGTCACCTGCTTAGACCACACTCTGTGGCTAGAAACCTCTGACTACAGCCATGTGGGGACCTGGGCAACAGGAACAGCTGACCCCAGAAAGCCCGCAGCCTGTTTCAGAAGACCACATGTGCATTGTCAGGAGAGGTGACAAAGGAGCTCCTGGTCAGAGAAAGTTTAATCCTCCACCTGCTGAAGATGACTGCAAACCTCCCATCATCATATTGAGAGGGGGCCAAGATTGTACTCTTAAAACCTTCAGAAAACTCAAACCACCACAGGGTACTCTGCAAATGAGCAGGAATGAGAAGCCCCAGGCTCTTCCCTTGCATAGGTGTGCTTTAACATTTCACACAGTCAATCCAACAGATACATTTATAAACTAAATGGTATTAAGACATGGGAGTTCCTAAGATGTTCTACTCGCAAAGCCCTTGGGATGCGACTATCTTGTTTTCCACACTGGAGCCAGCTCCTCACCACACAGATACATGTATTTTAGTGCAAAGTAACATGAAGATTTGCTGTAGCAGGAAATTCAAAGCAAAGAAAAGAAAATGTTCCCTTAACAGCTACTGATGTCTATATGGTACAATTAATTGTCATTAATTTTTTCTAACATGAGCTGCAGCATCAGAAGGAAATTTATTTAATATAAACAGCATGAATGTATCCACCTGTTCACTCTTCAGCTGCAACAGATATGCAGCTTTTAGGAGCTACGTTATGGGCTTTGAAGAACATCTCATTGGAAAGAGTGGGGATGTCCTGCTCAGAGAAACACCTTCACAACACATTCCAAGCCTAGGTTACTTGAGTATTGACTGAAAAATTAATCAAAAGCAACAGGTCAAGGCACAGAGAGAAACACGTGGAAGGAAATGCAAACAAAAAGCCATTAAAAGAACTCAATGCCACAAACAGAGGTGAAATTACCAATGCTTCTCACAGTGCCACTGGTTGTTTGCTCACCTTACAAAAGCCATATTTTGCCCAGTAAGTCAGGGTTGAGCAATGAGTTTAAAGAAGTCAAGTTGAGGGTCAGGAAATAGCTCCTCAAAATATAAACCATTAGATGCAGCCTACAAAGTGCTTTTAGAGCCGTAAAAAAGAGTTATGATCCAGGTTCTTTACAACATGTTGGGAAAGAGCTTTTGTTCAGTGAAACTGGATCAAGTACTTCTTTTCCTCCTTGATCTATGCACTGGTACTTAAGCTACAATGAAAAACAATCCCATGCACCTTTAAATATTTTATTGTTTGAATCAAAATGGCTCTTCTATGCCTAAAATGGACAGGAGCTTGTTTTTATCAGGAGATACTGCAACAAATCTTTTGGAAATCTTTTATCAGTGTTCCACTTTGCAACATCCCAACCGTAAATTTTACCGTGAGGAATTCATTACATAATTGGATGTGGCTCTACCCAAGTTATTTTTGCTTCCTGAGAATCCAAACATAATTCATGATTCATGTATAAATTATAGCAGGAGCAAGTTATCTGAAGGAAAACTGCATATTGCATTAAAGAACACTGAGCTGCTCAACTTCGGTGTGTAACATTTTCATTTTAAAACCGAGAACAAATATGGGAAATACTTTCCAGCTTTCCTCAATACATAAAGAGAGTGAAACATGGCAAGCCCAGAAGCTTAAGCCTCTGACAACTGAAAGCAATGGAAAATAAAAACACACATTAATAAACATGTAATTTATATGCAAACTTCAGTTATACCAACCCAGAATATGTTAATCCAGACAACCAGCCAGCAGGAACTGGCACTGCAGAGTTATTTATTGGGGTGTGGATGAAGATATTTTCTAATTGTTTTGGTGGGTTTTTTCCCCTCTCTCTCAGCAGGTTAGGGTATTACCCAAGAACAAGTTCTCAGCTTCTGTAGTCAGGGCCAGTGTTTCAAAATGTGCTACTTATAGAGGCAGTAACAGGAACTTCTGAATGTTAAGCACTTATAAAGAGGTTTGACACTTTTAAATCTTCTTGATAGAAATGATGCTTCCAGTCTACAAAGAGGAAAGACAAACCTCACTTTGTTTTTTTCTCTACTTCGTTTCTTCCAGAAAGGCAAAACTGAGGTAGCTGGAGAAGTTCCACCCATTGACATTTCATCAAAACTCTGAGAAGAAAAAGTATTATGCAAAAACAAAATTCCCACCAGGAAACCTAAAGTAATTATTTCAAAGAGACTGAAAACAAGTTCAACACTATCTTGGAAACAGTTTTCCATCAGTTTGTCCATTACAGTCCTTCTGCCAGCACTGAAATGTTACATTTTCTCCCCCAGCCCACACTCCCTTGATAAAACATCTCTTTGCTCATTTACCACTGGGCAGCATGGAAGTCACACAGCTCTAAGGCATCCTGAGAAAGCAGGCAGGCAGGGAGCTCAGCTGGCTGTGCAGTACTTGGGAAGGACCACCCAGCTCAGGATAAGTGAGTCAATCTTGCAGGACTAACATTAAACTCTTCTGCACAGTCTGTACTAGAAATGGTCTTTATTTTTCAATTTTTCCCACTCCCCCCAAAAAAGGTTGACATTTTCTGCATTTTCATTTTTTCACAAAGCTGCCTATCAGCCACACTTGGGACTCAAGGAGGAGACATATTTGAAGAGAAGAAAGTTAAGGATGGGAGAGGAAAACAGAGAGGACAGTGACCCAAATATCCAAGCTGATTGAAAACAAGAGACTGGGAATACAGGAATGTCTCAATACAGGGAAGCACATGGAGGATACAAAGAATTAATGGACTGTCTGCAGCAGGTGAAAAATAAGTTTCTGTATTTTAGGAATTCATTTCTAAGCATTTTTTGAGGGCCTGATTTAGCACTTGCTGCACTCAATTTAGCCATGCAAGTGCAAAATCACACAGTAGAAAATAACATAGTTACTTATGTCTTTGTAAGACTGAAAGAAAGCATGAGGTTTCTTTTACCTATAGGAAGTTTAACCTAGCCTTTGCAGAGAAACTCACCAACATAAATATTGATCAATCTTTCCAGAAGAAAATAAGGCATTTTATCCACAAACAGGCTTGACCTATTTAACTCCCAGCATCCAACACTAAAATACACCAAGGTTTTGGCAGTCAGCACCTAGTGATAGCAGGTACCTCTTCCATAGCAAATCATTCCAAATATGAACATGATACAGTTTTTACCATGTTATTCTCTAGACTCATTTGAGAGTTGAGAGTCTCAAATGAAGTGCACAGAACTGAGCTTGCAGAGTCATTAAAATGCCAATGACCTGCCATTAAAATGCCAAAATGCCACCACAGCTAACAGGGGCATAACTTACTGTTATTTTTAAGTGTAACACCAATACAGAAGTGTTTTGAGAAAGCAATTGGGGGCTCCTGAAATACCAAAGTCCAGCCATGGGAATAAAACAGCCACAGTTATGGCCATGGGCTGCCTGCAAGGTCCTCTGCTTGCTGCAAACCAAATCAGAAATGTGCTGCAATCAAGGAGAAAAACAGAGCTCTCATCTTTCAGAGTAACTTTTGGTGGAAAACAATGGTCTTTGCTAAGAGCCTCTCCTTCCTACATGATGAGTGGAAAATTTTTCACTTAAATACACAAACACACAAGAAATACTCCAGATTCTTATTTACCAACAGTGGGAATAATTTCTATTCCAAATCAGACCTTTATAAATAAATGTAGAATTACAGAGGCCTGCTAGGAATATCAGCAAACAGCTTGACTTACAGTGTTTCAAATAAACCGAATCATGGCACTCAGATCATATGAAAGTAATTTTTCTGTGGAAAATTGGTTTTCCAATTCTGAACCTCTGCTGTAATAAAACTCCCTATAGTGTATTTGTATGTCCACTGATTTCAGGGACTGATTTGTGCTGTATGTTTGCAATTATTCAGTAAGGATATACCAATGACATAAGTCTTATGACTACACAAGCTAAGCTCACCTCTTAAAGAACAATACTTGGAAGTGTTTTTCTTTTCCTATTAATCCTCCACACACTTTAAATACTTTGTGGTTACTTAAACTTTTACAATTCTAACAATTCTTTATAGACTGAACCAGATGTTAGTCTTCATTTTTAAAAAGTGTTCTTGAACCCAACAGAGAGATAGCACCATTGATTAATAACTGAATTTTCCGTCATGTCATCTTTGAAGGATAGTTAAGGAGAACTCCCTTGTGAAATGTACTTTTGAAACATTACTGATGTCTGAATTTCTTTGATTTTCCTTGCTCTCCTTTCACTGCTTCTACTCCATAAAAGCTTCTTTGCATCCTTCAGAAATTGTCTTCTAAAAAAAAAATTTTAAAAAGCTGCTAAGTCTGGCCCTTTGACTAAAATTACAATTAACAAGCTATGGGACTGAAAACTGTCCCCAAGGCAAATGCACAAACTCAACAAAGTAAACTGGAATAACTACTGTTGACCTCAAAGGAGCCAGAATTTGGCCCACTGCAAACTTTATATGAATTATTTCAGAAGTAAGTCACTAGACACCCATCCAAAAATCAAGCATGTTATTCAAGGTTTATTCTTGCTGTATCTTTTAGATAGTATGAGAACCAACATTAGCTATCATTAGATTAGGAATTTTTACAGCCTCAGTAGTTAGTATCACCTAATGCAAAGCAAAACATATGATGGCCAGCTATTAACTAAAGAGCATTAAATATTTAGACAGCTTTTCTGGCTTGCAAAATAAGCCAGAATTAGTGCCTCACAGTATTGCATTCCACCAGGATATTATTTTAAAGATTTCTATAAGCAGCAGTAACCCCCTACAGCTGGTATACAGGCAAGTCTTGCATTTGGTTTGGTGGAAGACGCAGGCGTTTTGGCCACTGACATATGAATTTACATTCTGGAATCTGACACCTCCTCTTGAATTACTCAACTGTTTACCCTCCTGTCATCTTGCCTAAATCCTGGCAGACACAAAGCATCTGCCAGGAGGTTATGCTGAAACCAGCAGGCAGGTCCCACAGAGGAGCTAGCCCTGATCTATGATGGCTCCAACTACACAATGCAACTGGCACCTTCTCCAGCTTGCTTGGTGCTCATCAGCCAAATGAGAAAATGCAGTCTGATTAGAAACTGCTTTTTCAGTGAGTGCCAAAATAAAACTTTTGCCTTCCAGAGGGACACAGATTATTTATTAGCAATTATTTCTCTCGAAAACCCTCTTTTCCAGGAAATCGTCTTTTTTCTTTTCACTTCAGAAAGTTTACACACAGCTTTCCAGGATGTCACTAAAGTGCGAGCAAACTATTTACATTCCTGCCATATGTCTATCGATACCCTGCAGCTGTCTATCTAATTTACAATTAGATACCAAACTTCTGCTTGCGTAACCATTTGCATGCTTCCCTACTGCATATCTGCATATTTTTAACAGTTAGTAGATGTTTGGTTGGTTGTTTTTGGTTGTTTTACATCTAGGTTATTTTTTTCCTGCCTTAAGTTTATTCATGTCTACACATTTCTCTCATTAAAATAAGAGAAGGATTAGAAAATAAGCATTCAATGTCCTGCGTATTGACAGGTCATGAGACATAGTGCTACCTCATCCTTGGAGCTTTTTAAGATAACAGCTATATGAAGTCACCATCAAGCTGATCTCAATCAGATAATTGTCCTGCCCCAGACGAGAGACCAGACCAGTAACCCAACAGATCCCATCCCATCATCTCTCCTATAACTCCCAGGTGCTACCATCCTGGCACAGGGAAGGAAACATCATACCCTACTTCTTTCTGAACAAAGAGGTGAGACCCAAGCTACACACCAAGAAAGACAGCTTTCCTCCATGAAGACTAAGTATAGCTGTATTTTCAGAAATCTACAGACATCGAAACCTGAATTCCGCATGCATTCATATGCCCACTTCTTAACCTCAAGCATATGCTATGACCAACTTTATGAGCTGACCAACTAAATGCAACAGCAACACACCCTAATGAAGCCACACATGAAGTAATCTACCTCACCACAACAGGACTTGCACTTCTACTGCCTTCATGGTATTTTTGAGTGTAGATTCAATATTAAACCTCCAAACGCCCCAAACAAACAGCTTTTATAGCTCAAAGTGAAGATGCAACTGACACAACATGTAAACTCCATGCATGCATCCCTGTGTAGGTTGAAAGTCACCTGCAGCATGGGAAAAGCTCTTGGGAAACTGGGGATGAGCACTGGTCTTTTTTGTGTCCGTGTGTGTCTGTATGTGCAGTTGCTATAATGGATGGGCAAGTTTTTCACTCACATAGAATCTCTCAGCATCACCTCATAATTGTCATGCAAAGGAGGATGCAACCTCTGCAAGGCCTGGGAAAAGCCTCAGCATATTTGTCTCAGCTATGAAAGGCTGACAGGTATTTTTCCAGGGCTCCAGGGGAAAGTAAGGGAAAAATTAATTTCCTAATCCAAATAAAAGACTTAGAGATTTTAATTCTTTTTCCCTAACCCGAACTAGTATTGAAATTACATACAGATATCATAAAAAAGCTAATCAAGTTTTCCTTTTTGGTGAAACAGCATTCTAGAAAGAAAATTATTTTAGGTTAATTAAAATAGGTTACATTTGATGAAAAGAAAAAAAATCTCACTTTCCTCTTTTACTAATAAAACAGAGTAAGAGTTACAACTCTAAATACAAGCCATTTTACAGAAAAAAAAATACTATCAATCCTGCAACTATCAAGAAGACATTCTGACATTTTCCAAATTATTGTTCGCTTACTTCCACTCAAAAGAAAATGTCATTAAAATTAATGAGTTTTAACAACCAATTTTGTTTTGAAAAAACAGTCTTTTCTAAGATAAAATTGTTTCAATGAAATATTTTTTTTCTGTTTTGATCACTAACTAATTATTCGAAGACACCAGAGTTCTCTGATCCTGGACATATGACATGGATTATAGTGAAACCAGCTGGAGATTAAATTTCTAGCTCACATATGGAGCTCATGACCCTCTTTATGAATCATCACACCGTTTGTTTAATATTTAATGCAACTCTTAGTTACTCTGAAGAAAATGTTGAACAACAGGGGCCCATAAAATTAAAATCACACAGCAAAATCACAGCTACTTGCAAATCTTCTCTCTTCTTTGGGACTTCAGCACAAATCTGTCTGATCTAGGTTCATTAAGTTTATTTTTTCACTCCTGAGATGGTAAGATATGATGGAACACTAAAATTTCATATAAACATCTCTGATTACAGCTTTCAAGCCTCATGAGATCCAGCCTTGCCTTTCATGAAAACCTAGGCATGGTAATATCTTGAGATTAAAATGAAATATTTCTGAGCATGCTAATCTATTCAAGTCTTAGGAAGAGCGGGAAATTAAAACTGCAGTTCCAGATATAATTTTACTATCTAAAATGCATAGACCATGTACACTGGAAAAGTAACTGTCTTGGTTGTGATTTCTCTTTCATTGGCTCCTTAACTCACCAGCTTGAACAACAAATTCAAAAAACTATCAGTAGGTATCTGGATCTCCATGAATGCAAACCCACCAACAGGAACATTTTACCTACCCATGTGGCCAAAGCTAAAAGACATACACTTTTTCTAAATACATTTGCACTGCTTCTAAAAGTTGTCATTACAGTAAGTGCTATTAAATGAGTTGTGCAAGATGTTTAAAGTTTCCACCTCCATCTGAGCAAGGTCAGCAAAGTCAAGCCAGAACTCAGCTCCGATCATGAATCTGTCTTTTGTTCAGACCTGTTTCGACTCAATATCAAGACACCTCTTGCCTCCAGCTTTCAAAACAAAGCACAATTTCACATCCAATCCCTGACAGGCAACCAATGAGCAGAATCTGTTTACAACCATGTTATTTTCTGGCATCAAGCATTCCTCTGCCTTCCCTTTCTGTTCCATGAATGCTCTCACTCCAGCTTCAGTTCATCAAAAGCAAGAATTGCATACCTCCTTGCCCCTAGACACCTATTTCAACCTGGAATTGATTGGTACAGCATTAGTCAAGTCATATAAAGCTCATATGGTTCCCTGCTAATAATTCAGCATCAGTAGGCATGATCTTTTAAAAACTCCTTTTAATATAATGACTGGTTGAGTGGATTCAGTGTCTAGAGTTGTGTCTTCAAGCAAAAGCAGTGCTCCAGGCAAGTCTCAAAGCAGGGGGAGTGTTGCTGGCCTCATGCTGGCGGATCCTGCCAGCTTTAAATGCTGCTGCTCCTCAGCTGCTACCATGGAGAGCCAGCAGCAGGGGATGCATCAGCACTCCTCATCCTCTCCAGTGCAGGTTACTGCAGCCCACAACAAAGGCTGTTGATGCTTTCTTTAAAAGATGAAAGGCTTTCTCATAGCCCTTTATGGAGTTCTGCTAATCTTTTTCACTCCTGCCAAAGCCAACATCCACATGGGCAAAACAGCTTTGCACATGTGAACAGCCACAAGTGTGGAGTGGAGCAGTGTGCACCTCCAAATCCGCATGTGCCACCAGTCATTTATTAATTTTCCAAGTGAAAAGCATGCAACTGCAGCCCTGACTTCTGCAAAGCCTCTCTCTGCCCCGGCACTGAGCATCCACAGAGCATTTGCCTGGATGTTGAGGTTCCTGTCTCTGCAAGCTTGAACCCCTCTGCAGGAGTGGGGATGCGGAAACAGAAATCCCAGGTTGCCCATCTACCCATGAGGAGGAGCAGCAGCATTCTTCCATTGAAAACACCAAGTACCCACTCAGTGGAAAAAACCAGGTACCTAAGAGATTTTTCTCCCATGAAACCATTTGCTGTAGGGTCTTTTGCTGAATAATGTATGTAAGTATAGACCTCCCAAGCCCAGCAATGCTGTCCTTGCCATCTCTCCTGGCTTTGCAGTTTGCATAACTATTCCAGCAGCCCCTTCTTGTGTGCTCCCCAGCAGAATTAATTAATGTTTGCACAGTACTTTGAAGATAAAAGTACTAAGCGACTGCTAAATATCAGGCCAGATTCTCAGCTGGTTTAAAAAATGGCATTTGCAGTGCAGCATCTGGGCTGACAATCACCCTGTCTCATTAGAGAGACTCTGTAGTGAATGTGGATGGAAAAAAAAGAATTAAAAAAAGTACATAAGAAAAAGAATACATAAAAAGAAGACTGTATGTAGAAAAGCAGCACTGAAATAATAACCCTCATGCTTTTTGCAGAGTCCCTGTTCCTGCACGTGAAGAGCACAAATCTGCAGAGCCACGACACTGTTCTCCTTCAAACCTCCTTAAAACTCACCTCTGCTAAGATGCCTATAAATCATTCAGCACTGATTAGCCAGCTGATGTACTGTGACTTCTGCACATTACACTTACCATAACCATCCTGCTCTTAATGTTGGCCCGCCCCATCTGTTTATCCAACGTGTTCGTTCTTTCCTATCCTCTGCCTGGAGCATTTGCAGGCCTTTTTTTTTTTTCTTATATATAGGTGTCAGGTCTAGCCCAGGGGTACACTGACACCAACAAAATGTCTTTCCAGTCCTTTGCAGGATCCATATAATATATACATATAAAGGTCAGTCTCAAAGTTTAGCCTCAGTAAGTCCAGATCCACTTACTTGGATGAGCCTCAATATGTTTAGATCCACTTACTCAGATGTGTGTGTTCCTGTGTGAAATGGTTCATTGTGGAAAACAACCCATGAGGTTAAATTCACACATGTTATGCATAAAGCAGATGTGTGCTTTTACAAAAGGCACTGTGCTCTTGATGTTTAAAGGCTAAATTCAATGCTTGTGATATATANAGAGAAAGTTTCATTGTCAAATCAGCCTGTCACTTCAGAATAAACTGCAATAGTTAAAATAGGAGAGAAATGACTAAATATTATGGAGACTAGCAAGAAAGCCTTCTTCTGGGGGCTTGCAGTAACACAGCTGGCACTCAGAGGAGAGGAAGCACCAGCAGACGGCACACACCTCATATCAGGACACTATGGCTGAGGGGAGAAACACCTCCATCAGCTGGACATGTGCAGGATGAAGCACCAGCAATGAGTAATACCTGAGGATGAGGTATTAGAATGAGTCATCTCATTGACTGCAAGGGGACCGATATTGCGTGACTTGGATCTGGTTGAATCTCTTACGACATCCATGTGATCTGGGAGCCAAACCAGGCTCACCTCAAAAAAACACAGTTTCATTTATTTCAATGGGAAACCATGCATGCAAAGGGTGTAGATGCTCCTTCCATGGCAACAGTAGACCTTATGTTTTCAGCTTGTTAGCTATGTTAGTCACATGCACTATTTACAGAGATACAGGAGGAGAGCCTTCAAGCCTCTTCCCATGTGCAACAGCAAGACTCTACTCACTTAAATACCTAAAATAGCACTGGATTTTCAGGTATTAAAATGAAAATATTACACCAAAAATATGCTTCCCTACTGTGAGATTCCAGCAAGTGCTACAAATCCCAAGGGCACTCTCTGCAAGAATGCTGGGTGGTGTTTTTTTTAAAAAGGGAAAACCGAAGAGAAAATGGGCCAGCAGCCTCAAGTCTTTCATCTGTACTCCCTTGGTGCAGCAGTACTGATCAAAACACAAAAGGAGAGAATGATCCTATCCACCCAAAAACAGGGAGGCTGCCCATATACACACTTTGCCAGTAGCAGAGTCACAGATGCAACCAAGTGGGTTAACTTCCAAGCCTTGTGCCTTCGGCAAAGCTGGATATTTTTTCCATCTGGTTGCAGATCTCTCTTGCCCCAGTCTGCTTCATGCTCCTGCTTTCCAACTGAAGCCTCTCTCCATTGAGAAACATCCCTTCTGCCTCTTCAGCATGACTTAGGCTGATGCTCTGCACTCATAGCCCTAATCTCTAGAGAGCTAGGATGAGATTTTCAAAAGCACTTAGTGTTGACCTACCTCTGCTCCAAATCAGTCTGATCATATTAGGTTAACTATATTTAAGTTTGGCCATGTATATTTTGCCATAATAAACTTACCCCAAAGGAATGCTGCTGCTTTAAAACAAGATTACTAGACCTGTGACTATATTTATGCATCTCAATAAGGAATCTGATTTTGCAGTTCCAGGTCTGTGGAATTATTTTGGAGCACATTGAATATTTAGTACTGGCAGAACAGAGGTCAATGCAATTATGTCCTCCATCTTAAAAGGAAGCAGTTCCCTCTAAATTGAGTGCTAAAGAAGTACTGCACTGGAGACCTTAAGGCTCAAAACTCAAAAAACTAACACTTAAAATTAATAGAGAGCTCAACCCAGACAGAATGTGCTTCCCCACCCCCCATCCCCATGAGCAGCTCTGCACATTGAAGACCTAAATACCAATACAGAACTGTATCTTTCACCTCCTCCCTTTTTCTTTCCCCCACAGAATTGCCAGGCAGTGTTTCTAAATCATACAAAAAGTGACTGTCAGCTGACACCAGCTCTTTCCCAAAACACAAACACTGGAGAAGCGCTTCTCAACTTAGTCCATATGGCAACTCCAGAAAGACCAGAGTAATAGCTGGGGAGTTTTCGCCATGAGGCTCATACAGCATAGGACTAAATGTACTCTTACAGAGGAGGGTTTTTTTAAATTAAAAAAAAAAAAAAAAATTAGTATGTTGAACCTTCTTCTGCTGCATTTTCCCTTTTGATATATATATTTTTTAACTGAATCCATAATTGGTCTATCTAAATGATTGACAGTGAAGGTGAAGGAACAGCCTGTTAGTCTTGACTGCTGGAGTAATGAATAGAGAAGTTGACATGTTAAATTTCTTCACCTCCAATTGGAATTATAAATTATAGACTTCTTTTACATTATCATAATACCAAGTTCATCTTAAAAATAGAATGATTCCTTGGGGGTGTATTTATAGTGGAAAAATACATATCTAATGCTGTACTTAGCATATCTTCATATTTTAATAAAATTGGATTGATTGTTCCAATTTTGTTCTTATTTTTGGAAATTAAGAAGCAGAATCAGATCATCTCACATTTTTTTACAAGGTCCATCGTTTTGCTTCTGCAGGACATACTTAAATTTTCAAAAGCTCACTGTATTTCAATGTACTCTCTTGCTCTCCCCTACAGCTACTTTGCAGGTGGCATCTTCCCAGTTTGGCCAAGGGCCACTTTATCTTAGTCTGTACAAACTTTGCAAGGAGTGCAACCCACATCTGAGGAAGTCTGGGGAAATAAAGTTTCTACCCCATAAAAACTCATTAAATTGGCCTTCATTCTTAAGCAAACAACTTCTGCAAAGCAAATCAAATTAATCAGTTTGTGTGAAAGCAAACACAGCCCATCAATAAAAGCAAAGCAATAAACCACAGGGAAATGCCTCCAAGCCAGATACAGTGCATTTAGGCTCTCCAATTTATTTTGCATGGAGAGGGAGGGGAGAGAGCTCTTAAAACTTTTGTCTAAATTAGACTTCATTCAAATCATGCTGGTACGAAATCTCAAGGCCCAGCTCCTAATGGCGTAACTGCCTGTGGAAGTACAGAGGAGACAAAGATGATCTGCACTGCGGGATGCCATGAGGACAGGGTTGCTGGGGAAGGGGTAGATGCAGTCACCCTGGCCCCAAGTTCTGTCCTCCATCCCAAGGCAGGCCTAGGTAATAAACCCCTTGATCTGCCCCAGAGTCTTGACAGCATCTGGGGTGGTGCTCAAGTCATGTGAGAGCAGGGCCAAGGGAGGTACCTTGGCCACAGTTCTTTCCGTTCACCTGAGGTTTCTGTAATGTATATGGCCCTGTCAGCAATGCTGCTTCCTACTGACTATCCCATGGGAAAAAAAACTCAGCCTCAAGTCAACTGCACAATGAATTCCCCTACAGTTCTCTGAAGTGCTGCCTGCCTTCAATTACATTGGTGTGCCTTGATCTTATTAAATATTTTCAATTTCCAGAACAGTTTTGACATGGGGAGAGAGGAAGGGACAGCAAAGAACAATACGCTTCCAATAAAATTTGCCATCATTCAGGATTTCTTTCACCTCAGCAAAAAAATCCTGTAAGACACAAATAAATGTAACTTATTAAGTTAGCAGAATCTTCTCCTAGTAGTTCAATTAGCTTTCATAGGAGATAGACCCATGTACTGTCTTGAGAATAGACTCTTAGGCATATATAAGCATGTAATACCAGGCACACTTCTCTCAAATTAAGGAAAGCATTTGTCATTTCCAATGCTGACATTGAAAAAGCAGTGTTTTAAATGCTCTATTAGCATAGAATCCCAAGGGATCTCCTGAGCTGTGCCTCTCAAGGAGCAAGCCCCTGCATCGACTCCTGCAATTCCTTTTTCACTGCCTGAAGGAGAAGCACTGCTAGGGAGTATCATTTACACAGGAGGAAGCAGCAAGCCCCACAACACTGCAATGAGCTTGTTAACAAGTCACAGCTAAGACATCTGAAAGACTGAGACTTTACCTCTTGCAACCACATAAGGAACCTCTGCAGCTGTCCCATCCCATCTCAAACTCCCAAAGAGGTCTGGAGCTCACCCCCTCGCTTTGCTGCTCGCTCTACTTGGTACAACACACGTGGACATACCTGCTCATTGGCTACTGCTCTGCAGATTACCCAAAAGCAACTTTCCTTTATTTCAATTACTGCAGGATTGGTAAATTGTAGCCCTTATCCGTCAATAGCATGGTCTTCATTAGTCTGTTCCCCATCATTTAACATGACTATAAGCCATCCCCAAACAGATTATACTGACTATTTTACTAACATCCCATATTCAGCAAATGGGGAAGAAAATGTATTATTCTGGTAACTGATTCATGTTTGCCACCAGATACATGAGGCAAACGTGTCCAGGAAATGCCTACTTGCCCACTGCCACTCCATGGGTAAGTGCAGACACTATTCAAGACACTATTCCTTGAAAGGAAGCCACAAGCAGCAACTGTAAGGAAAGCAAAGCTACCACACAGACTTTAAAAAAAAAAAAGCCAACAAATACTGTTGCACCATAACCAAGCACACAACACAATGTTTTATTACACACTCAAAATTAGTACGTGCTGTTTTGTGGGTATCAAAACAGCCTCAAAGTGCCTGATCCTTCACACTCCAGAAATCCTGTGCAGTGACAAAATCAACTGTAGTATCTGGATGGCAGCAGTTACATTTCCCATTGGCTGTTTCTGTAACCTGAAGAGAAGCAGCATTTCCAGAGCACAACTTGCATTGTGAATAGGCAAAATCACCTTCTCAGGGTGTCCACATTTCTCAACCAACCAGGACAACAAGGCTGTTTATGCAGATATCCTGGAAGACACGCATGCTCACCCAGCTGGAACCCATCTGATTCCCCTGGTCTGGGCCCAGGTGGGGGACACAAGGATAGCAGCAACAGCACTCAGTGCTGCACAATTTCCAGCTTCTCTTCAGCCTACACTGTTCAATATCTGGAACATCTAATAATTATTATTAATTGCACTTAACTGCAAACTGTAAAATAGACGTGAGGAATGCACAAATAAGCTCTGGCACACCTGCAGTTTAGCTACAGCTCTTCACTTGGGTTCAGTTTTACCATGCAAAGTTTGACCCATCTGTTACATATGTGCTATAACCAAGCTTTGCAAAATCCGTCAACCTGCAAGCCTTGGCAACAAAACCAGCCCAAGAGATGTAAGCGGCAATCTGAGAAGATACTCCCCAGGAATTAGATTTTGTAAACAAACATTTCTACTAATTGCATTCTTGTTCTCAGTGAAATGAAGGCCCCATTTAGCCAAAGCATTTGTCTACAGAGTTTAGTTTCTTCCATTTAATGAACGTTGATCCTGTCTTAGCCTCTGCAGTTATATCGTCAGGATCAACATGAAATGCTAATGGAGAAAGATGCTTAATATCATTTCAAGTGTTTAAGTTACAACTGCAGCTATTAAAGCAAATCCATTTTACCTGTTCCTTCACTGGCTCCCCAGTGAGACAGATTTAAAAGTTTCCATGGGGAGAAGTGATTCATAATGGCTACACAGATGAGAGAAAAAGCCTTTCACCATTAATTACAGCCAGCATTTTCCAAACCCAAGCTGGTCATTTCGCCGGCACAACACATAATTAGCAAGGCTCATTTTATTTTGTTGCCCTCACAAATTAGTTCACTTTGTAAAAAGCAAGGTAGCTGCCTTCAGCAGTCTAGTCTGCCAACCAGACAGAAAAATAAGGCTTTGTCATCTGCTTGTAGTCCACAGCAGAAAAATCCAACAAGTCCCACAGTTTTCAGTCCCCTTTCTGCTTCAATGCAGAAATTAGTGTTGCTCCCTGCGGCACCCTGAACATGAGACTTGTGGTGCACCCATATAAGGCCATCACCACAGTCCTGGGACTCTAGTTCTCAGCAGTGAGAAAAGTTTCCCCAATTTAAAACTTTCCAACTGCTGAGTCAAAGTGCAGGACATGCAACAGCCAGAGCAGCGAGGAGGAGGAGGATGCATCCTGCCCCTCATCCCTGTAGAGCAACTACAGTGGGACCACCCTCAGTGGCATCCTCGCAATGTGTGCTTTGGGGACATCACAGAAATAGCAGGAGGAGATGATGCATTCATCTGAACTTCACTTGCCCAGAGAAGTGAAACCTTTTCAGAAACCACCTGCATTTTAAAACAGGACTGCTTCTTTCTTCTCACAGCTTGGACTGTCCCTCAATCTCTTCAAGGAGCAATTTCTCCACAATAGAGGCTTCTGGCAGATGCATCTGACAAGGTCCTCGTTTTGAACTAGGCACCTAAAATATTGGCTGGAGCTCCCAGTGCTTGCTAGGCAGAACATGCTGCTGGCAGCTATGGCTTGAAACACTAAAGTTATCCTCATGCAGATTTTAAAAGGCCACTATTTATGCATGTAAATTCTGAAGGGCATTAGCGGCATCGCTGACACACACTGACAGCCAGCCCAGCTCCGGGAAGGGAATAAGCAGCAGCGACTGCCTGAATAATTGATGTGCTTTTACTCTGCCCCATGGCCCAGTTATTACATTGCTCACTCTCTTCAACTGCCTGTGGTTTCTAAATTAATTAGAAATCTTAATGTCATGGCCAGCCAGTTAAAAAAAAAAAAAAGAAAAAAAAAAATACACCGAGAACAAAAGAAGAGAGTGCTTCTCATGTCCTTGAGCCTTGGGATCTCTTCCTACAGTCTGGCCACGCAGGGAATAAAAGCAGAGTCTCAATTTCTGAGGCATGAGACCCCACTCACTGATGCCAACAGCAGCACAGCATGAAACCCACTCAATCTGCAAAAAGACCCCATCGCAGGGGGGAGAACACCCCCATCAAGGTCACTGCTCCCGTAAGATGGGGCAAAGCCTTTCCTAGAGGCTGTCTAACACAGAGAGCAGCTACACTCTCCTCAGTACAATGAAAAACATCTGATACATCCCTAGCCCACCCTTTGCAACCCAGTCCCACACAGCACCAAACGAAAGGATGCCACTGCAGCCTGGAGCAATAATACAGCTCGTGGTTGTTCTGCTCATACAGTTGAAAGAGCTAAATGACTCTGTGGGGTTCTGGTCATGGGATAGAAAAAGAATTGTGTGCAACCTGACGTCAGAGAACAAGAGATCAAATACACCAACATGAGTGGCCTTGGTTCTGCTACATATATACCTTTATCTACTTACAATATTGCTTATGCTTAAACTTTAAAACAATATCTATAGCTATTAAGAAACCCAGTGGGAATAATTGTCATGTTTGAGCCACACTGAAAAATCACAGGTAGTTGTGTTTCAAGGCCTTGTAAAGCACTTAGCTGTGATGATTCTGGGGATGTTTTTAACCTCTTAGTTGCAAAAAGCAATACTGTTTTTTTAAAAAACCTCTTGACAAACTGTATCAAAAGCATAAATAAATGATTGAATTTGTAGTGATAATTTTAAATTGCACAGATAAGTTAGACTAATATTTCACCTTCTTATAAAAGAGCAGTGAAACTCAACACTGTGGTAGTCTTCCTCTTTGCCAACACATCATGTCATACTGTAATCTACAAAATCCTGAGGGAGAGAAAGGTATAAATCACCTTTCCATTATTCCCCTTGGGAAATTCATTATTTCAAAGAAATCAGAGTTTTCAATCTTTCCTTTTGACAAGGAAAGTTATCCTACATCTCCCGTACATGTTAGGTGCCCAAACATGACAGTCCCACAGCAGTGATGACAGTCACCACAGCTGGTGATGGTGACAGAAAAACTTTACAGAGTTTTAAATGGCACTGTAAATCCAAATGGAAATATCCGACAAAACAATCCCATTTGTTGGCACATAAAAGGTAGTTCACAACACTGTGTGCCCAAACTACAGGAGAATGTGGTTCTCCAAACACTTAATGCACTTTCATCAAGTGTTTCTTTGCTCTGAGAGCTTCTTCCTCTGTCTGCTATTTTTCCTCTCCTGCCATAATTTTGCATTAAACTGATGCATGCAGAGACCACCACAAAAATCAATACAGAAGGTTCCACGCAAGTTACAAGTTTAGGCCCTTTCAGTGTTTTTCCAAATGTTTCTTGAGATGACACTTCCATTTGCAGGGTGGGAAGCTGGACTTTCAGCAAATTGTAATGCTCATACACGAAGAAGGCAGAATTGTTCCACCCTATGATTTGTTTGCATTTGTCATCTTGGCTTCATCCTGCCTCAAAAATGCACGTGCTAATTATCGGCAGAATGGCACTGTAGATATAGTGAACACAAGATGTCACTCACATGCATTTTTCAAACCCAAGCAATGAAACGAAGCATCTTGTAAGAATATGTCATGTTCATCCAGAAACTTCCTTGACCCTGGCATCATCGCTCTCTCTCTCTCTCTTAATATCCATGTTTCTAAATCTCACTATGGTTGCTCTACTAGACTCAGTTGTACAGACCTTCACATTACACACTAACTTTTGCTCTTCATACTGTGGTATCTACATACATCTCACTTTTAAGTTATTATATAAATTATTACAAAAACTTACTGAAAGGCTCAGCTCATGTAAATTGCTCTACCTTAACCACAGTAACAATGAAGCCCTACACAGACTTTAAAGCAGAGGTGGGTTTCTGATTCCTCTTCTGGATCACCATACAGATGAAAGGATGTACCAGCTGAAGTAAGATTGCCATTCCTCAACATAGCCATGCCCTCCTTGTCCAGCTTTTAATTCACTCATCTCCAGCAAAGACCAAAGTGCAAAACCACATGAGATCCTGTTGGGGTGCTCGTCTCTTAGTCTCAGAGAGAAGAAAATCCGGGAGACGGCAGCAGTAGGGAGCAGCACAGCTTTCCTCACTGCTTTTTGGAGCCTAGTCTTTCATGATGCAGCCCCTAGCAAAGTGTCTCATGAAAGTTTGATGAACAGCATTTTGTTTAACACCAGCAACTGAGCCACAGCCCTGTCGAGCTGCATTGCCCAAACAAAATGTCACGACCCAAGAGGATCAAGAAACTCGATTGCAAGAGGGAGGCTTGCAGGCACCCAAGGAGCTCACAACCTCTGGAGCAGAGTGCACCACCCCACAAGTTACTCAGTTACTGAAACATGAGCAGGCTGCTGTAGCACTGATCAACACTGAGCTTCCTTCCACACTTGCCCAGCATGCTCCAAGGCTGCGCTAGGCAGTCTTGCACATAAAGAGAAGTCCACGACCCTTTTTCCATTGGTACATATAAACCATGATTTTCCCCCCCACCCCTCCCTCCTTTTACTCTTTTCACTTCTACATGCACTGAAAAAATCCACAGTGTGCTCTTCCCTAACATTTGCTTCAGCATTTTCATGCTCTGCTGCTTTTGTTCCCCTGTTCCCTTTACATAAAGGAATATTCTCAAGAAACAACTGCGCCTGCATAACTGAAAACACACAAAACCCATATGCAGAGACAGTGCTGTAGGCTCATGCAACGTGATCAGGTCTAAATATTTCAGCACAGCAAACAAATGAGGAAATGAGGCTAGACTATACGGTCTGGCAATTACCTTTTCGTGTTCTTCAGGTGCTAGAAATCCACATGCTATTTTTTGCAGAGTACTGTATTCAACATTTCTGGGGAAAAAAAAAGAAGAGAAAAAGAAAAAAATTAAAAAATGTTTATATTTGTCTCTGAGGACTTCTTAGGCAGTCACGAACTTCCTGCTGTACATTCACTAGAGGATACAGCAATGAAAACTGCTTTTGGTCAAAAGATCTGATTTTGTAATGATTTTTAATCTCTATGAAGCACATTTCTGAAGGGAAGACAGTACTAACACATAGCCAACAACAGCTGGATGAAAAATCACTGGACGCTATCACTGCTGATAATGAAAAAGACCCCCAGAGATAAACACAGTTACCAAACACACATGCAGATACATGAGTATCTCTTCACCGTAACATACTCCAATGTGATCTGGATAAACTATTGTTATGCTAGACAATTTATCAGAGATTTTTAGAGGTTCCTGTACCAGAATAATAAAGAAACATGAAATGAAGGTAAAATAAATTATGATTGCAAGGATAGTAATTCCTATTTCTCAGCAGTTTACAACTTAAAATTCCTCTGTCCCTTTACATCTTCAGTATTTTCTTCTGATTATAGTGTTAGATGCTAAATGGAACAGTAATTGACAAAACCATGAAATGGATGGATCCAGGTCAGCCTCCTTGAAGTGTTGGTTTTATTAGGATTAATTACACATGAAAAATTGCTTCTCACAGTTGAGATTTCTACAGATGAAACTTCAGTGAGAATCAGCCTTGACAGAGACAGGCCGGATGGTACAGGACCCCAGGACCTCATCCCATCCCAGTGAAACAATTAGAAAATAAAATTAAAAACTCATGCAAGGGAAATGGCAATGAGTTCTCCTGCCTAAAATTTTGCTTCCTACATTATCTGCAAGCCCAGCTCATTTTCTGCAACCTGTAGGGGAGAACACAGGTGATTTAATTTATAAGACGTCTATTAAAAAGAAAAAACTTTAAAACCTGACTAAAACAGGATCCAAGGTTAAACTGGGGCTGGTTATTCCCAAGCAGAGTTGTAGAACAGCTTTCACCCTGCTGCCACGGTCCCACATGCTGGACCATCATATACCATAAAAAAGCTGCAGACAAATAAATGGTCCTAGGGCTCTGGTTTCACAGCTTAGCTAATCTGGAACAGTCTTACTTTAATCTTCAGTGGCAAAAAAGGAAAGCTGCACTCCAACTCTAAGCACTCCTTGGCAGGTATTCCCTCAAGAGTATGAAAAGTTGGAGGCTGAGACATTGGTTTCTAACACACAATTTCTCTTACTATTTACTGAAGAAGCAATTGCTTGCATTCAGTAATCCTGGAAGTCAGACAAGTAAATTAAAACTTAAACAAGGCCTAAGAGTCTACCATGCATGCTGCTTTTTGAGTGATTACTCGGTAATAGGCAGGTATGGATGCTCTGGAAGAAAAAGAGACTATTCCAGGTTGCCTGTCAGCAAACTTGCCACTGTGAGCAATTAACAGGTTTCAGATCATCTAAGAAATTTACAGGCAAACTCAGGGTAAGACCAGATATTATTTCTCCTTGTAGACATGAAAAAGTCTCTATATGTAGAGACCATAGCCATTTTTAGCCTTCAATTTTGATAAAATATATACAGTTTCAGTAGGAAAAAACACTTCTATAAATGTAGAGCAGGTCAGGCAACACATCATAAGGACATCAATATACTTTACTTCTAGCAAAAACACTATTTGTTTAGACTACTCCACTTCTGTGTTACAGCAAAACCTTCACCTGGTTTTCAAGAAGCTTTTTGAACTCTCATTTGACAGGAGCAGAACAGAGCAAAGAAACTATAGTTTGTCTAGTTTGAAGAAGTTAATGTTTGTTACCTCGTTACCTTACAATGGCTTTTTAAATGAAATGAAAACAAGATCTTTGTTTCATTTACGATACTCCACATTTAACTTCTGCTTGGAGTGTAAAGGGGATAGATCTAGCACAACATATAGTGGTTTATGGCTCTTCTGTGTCATTTTAGGATTCAGCACATGCTCTCCTCCCGGCTCACCTTTATTTCATCATAATGTGAGTGTACTGACTGGTAAATTTTTCTTGCCTTCCCTTCCCAAATGTCAAATGTATAACCTTGAGTTGGCCTCTGCCATATGCTATTTCTATGCAGATTTCAAATGCAGATTGGGGAATTCTGGTTCATATTAAAATACAAAGGGAACTATACAGCAATTCCTGCAGAGCAAAGATCTTGCAAAATACTTCCTGGAGTGTCAGTGCTCCACTGGCAGTGGGTGCACTGCAGGAACTACAGGGATTTGGCATTAGCCTTAAAAGAGAGAATAAACATACTAAAGAAAGAGACACTGCTTTACCTCTGACTCCTACTAATACAGCAGTACAACACCTGCCCCATAAGCAAGGGAACCTTGTTTGGATCTTCTTTTAATGTTTTCCACATCACTCAACTAACCTGCCTGCCCCTCGAACCTACAGTATTTTTCAGAAAGGATTTTTTGTTTCTTCCCTGGTCATACTCTGCCTGGACAGTTCAGTAAATGGCTTCTCTCCTTTGCTTCACTCCATATTCCTCTGGAGCTCTACCTGCCAAGATTACTACTCAATGAATAATGTAAACACTTCAGTACAGCCCAGCCTTACTAACACGGCTGCTAGTGTTCATGTGGCTAAATATTTCTAAATTCTCTGCTATGCTGAGTAGCACATCCACCCCAACAGGACAAGGAAAAACTGTTCTGCATCACTATGTGCCACAAGAAGGGCAATTAAGCTGCAAACTGGCATGCTGTTCACCTCCATCCCAAACCAGAAGCTGCTAATAAGGAGAGCAACAATAAACACTTTGTTTGGCAACAGCAAAGGCTAGGAGGAGAATGGATCAAGATGGGATGGCTCACCCTCAAGCACCCGTCTTCACTACAAAAAACCAAGCAGTCCAACTTAAGTCGCAAATGCTCACAGCAAAGGGACCCACAGAAAAGCACACAGAATTGCAGGCAACCTTCTGAAAAAGCCTTGTTTGCTAACACGTATCAAGCACCTCACTTCTGACTCTGTTGAAGCAAGAGGAGTGAACACCCAGCCTTGTGCTTTGGGAGGTGAAGACCCATCTGGAGCAGCACTGCATTGCTTCCAAGCATTAGTGTCTCTGCATCAGTCCAATGAAACCAAATCAGCAACTTTCACCTACGGTGACTTAATTTATGTGCACCCTACAGATTTCTCCAAATCCGCCACACTGCCATGCTCCATTACCAAGCTCTTTTGATTAAAGTGATTAAAGCTAATAATTATAATTTCTGTTAGAGATGCCCCTAGAGGCTTCAGCAAGGCTCAGACTTTTATTGTTCACAGAACACAATGCAAAGAAATCTCTCTCCTGAAGAGCTTATTCTCCAAAAAGACAAGGCAATCAAGGAATAGCAGGAAGAAAGACATGGAGAAAAAAAAAATTGTTGCTCAAGGTCAAACAGCAGGCCTCTGACAGAGCTAGAAGAAAACCCTACTTTCTCTGGAGCACTCCTGAGACCATGCTGAGTCTCCAATACTAAGCTGACCATCTAATATACTTTATTAACCACGTGTCAAGAGCAGATGAAATAGTTCACAGTCCTACTTGCTGTTCCATTTTTTATCAAGTCTTTTTGTGCTGGTTCTCCAAGCTAAGCTAACCATGACAGCGAAAGGGTTACCTTCCCTTCACCTTCCAAAGAAATGCTTCCCATACTTTTCCATGCAGATTACTGACAAATCAATCCCACTCAATTTTTTTATTCTTCCATCAATGCTTTCAGCAGAGTGATTGCTCAAGCACCCTTCTCAACCTTGCACTTCCAATTTTTTAAAGAATGGTCAATCTCAATATGCTTAATTATAATTGCAAATGGATCATTTTATCTTGTACTCTTCTGTTTTAATGGGATTATGTACTGTCAAATCTCTACAGTAACATTTAAAGTAAAACTCTCCTACGTCATTCATATGTGGTTTAGATATTTAAAACATTAATATGCAACCTCTGATATTACAAAAGGTTAGATTTCTAGCTACCTGGCTCAGTTATGACACCATAAATCTGATATAATTTTCACTGATTACTAGAAAAATCTTTCCAAGGCAGCATAACTGTAATTTGATAAAACTTCTTGACATACAATTCATCAGGAAGAGAGTAATTCTGTTGTGCTTTGTACAGGGACAGAACAAAGCATAAGTGTGCAAAGCGAGTGAAGCTTTTAGTCTTTGCAAACAACTTCAGTGCATAAAATATTAAAAGCAATGCTAAACTAATCTCTGGCAAGAATTGCAGGCAATTCACTACAACTCGTATTACGAATGCCTTTGGTTTACCATTTAAAAAACATTAGAGTCTACCATTACGGTTGTGTATCACAGTACTGTACATTAACCTCTGTAATCTTCCAACATGGTGTATCGTAGTAACACAAATTAGGGTATCTGGCAAAAAAAAACCTTAAAAAGACGCAATATTTAAAGAGAGCAGACAGGAAAGCTCCTTGCTCCTTCCTGCCAAAGACAGCAGGAGAAAGTCCAGTCCTCTTTTCCTCAAAGCAAATGGTAAAATCCCATTAATTTCCCCTGGAACCAACAGATCCGCAGCATCTGGGAAAGGATTCAGTCTAAATACATCGCAGACATAACAGATGAATGATTTGGGGGAAAGGGGTCGCCTGCTCTCATTTTAACACTTCTGTTGTAACAGCAACAGAGCAGGTCATTTCTGTAAAGCTTGAAAATGCTTTGTGAGCTTTCAGTAGGATTTTCCCTTCAGCATTTTTTGCCTTCTGTCTCCATTTTATTCTTGTTCATATGCTTAATGGCTTTCAAATCTGTTGAGCACACAAGATGCTTAAAGCTTACACTTGATATTTACTGTTGTAGGATCCACATGGATGAAGTTGTTCTCCTACAATTAATAGGAAAACATTTACATTTCATATATTCTGTAACAGTTATGTCTTCTCCACTAAGGAACAAACTGGAAGTTAAATTTACACTTAGACGTTATATAGAAGTTTTCATAGCAAGACATCTATTTTAGGTACTGAAAAACAATCATAATAAAATGCTCATCATGTTTGCAAATTACTCTAATTTCCATGATGAAATTTGTCTGCTCAGAAATACATCTAATAACTAAACCAGAAAGCTTCATTTCATTTTGTAACAGTTTTCAAAGACTTTTTTTTTCTTGGTGGGATAGGAGACATAAAAATATGCAAAAAATTGAGAAACAAAAAGAAGAAAAAGAACATAGCCCAACACTAGGAGAGTAACACTCACCTAAGGCATGTTGAAGTCGTGTTTCTGCTGTGCATGATGCAGAACACACACTTAAACCTTGCCACTTCCCTTATGAGGCCACTAGCATGCTCCTGCCTCTGTAACTACCTGGCTCCTTTCCCTCAATATCCACTTCTAACACATTTGAACCTCCATCCAAACCCATATGCTTCTGCTAAATACATTTAGTTTGAGGAGAAAAAAGTCAGCTTCATTTTGTCTCAACCAGCTCTAAGTCCCAGTTGTCAGGACCAATGAGTGCTGGGGTTAAGTGAGACTTTTTGTGACTGTCTTTGTAGCAGAAAGCAGCCATTATTTCAAGCTGGCATCCCAGGGATTTCCTTTTTCCAAGCAATATACTGGTTCGAAGTGGTTTTTGAAGCAAGCAATCAGGCAGTTGTGTGAAGCTCAGGATCTGGTATTAGAAGATCCAGAGAGTTCCCCATAACAGCAAGGCATTTAATGAGAGAGGAGAGGGGAGCCTGGAGTCTTGCCAAATCTAATCCTGGCTATATGTGCCACAGCTGGATTTCTTCAAGCAGGGGCTATTACACTGGCACACTGCTGACCAAAGTCTTCTGTTTCGTGTAAATTCTCCACAAAGACCTTAGGAGATAAAACTGATTAATCCTAATTAAAATGAAAATCAAGGAAATGACACAGTCTGTTGAATCTACTTGATGAATCAAAAGCCTCCCTCATTTCTATGTTAATTGTCTTTTTACAAATGTGCAGTACTCTCACACTCGCAGAATAATGTTTTCATATTTTTCTTCACTTGGAACATTGCAGGACAGATGTTAGAAAGCAACCAGAGAGCCCTTTTGCATTATCAGGCCCCTGCAGAAGTGCCTAACTGGGTGCTGCCTCTTTTCTCAGACTTCTCACGGCTTTAATAAAAGACAAAAAAAAAAAAAAAAAAAAAAAAAAAAAAGATTAAAAAAAAAAATCACATCCTGCAGCAATGCGACAGCCCAGACACTGAAGCAGGGCAGGACTAGCACCAGGCAGGGCACTGCACCTTCCCAGCATGCTGAAAAGTGTGTGAGATGTCCCATTAGCATTCAGCAGGGAATTACCATAAGTTACATTCAGTCGACACAAACACACCAAATCCCTGCTCTCGATTTGTATGAGTCTGATAACACTGCCATGAAATATCGTTGCTCGAGTTCTTACCAAAAGCCTCCTTCCACATAACACCGTATCACAGTGAGGACATTTGGGAAAGCAATCAACCAGCAAAGACATTCTTGAAGCACAAAAATGCAGAACAGACCCTTTCAAGGACAGTTCAACTTAGGATGTGAGTGATTTAAAGAGGAATAAACCGGTGCACTGCTAACAGCAGCCAATTATGAGGTGGAATGCATAAGAGAGAGTCTCTTTTCCTACAGATTATGTACATAACACATTAAGGAGATCCACATTCAATTTGCATCCAGTCAAAACTGCACGCTGTCTAAACTTCGGGGGGAAGCCTAACCTAAAATAAGTGCTAAAGGCACACTGGACAAAATCCAGAATCTGCTGCATTACTTGCTTAGACACCATTTATTGTGGTTACATTTTATTATACAGTAGTAAAAAATTACAAGGCAACATCCTGTGTTATTTCCCACTGGGATAAATGATACAGATGTACTATTAAACCTCAAAACCAGCACCAGTCTGCCAGGCTACATTCCATTTGTGTCTTTATAATGTGTCAATAGGCTGACATTTATGCCTTCTGATGGTAAAGCGAATTATGTTATAGACATTTAAATGTGCCATAAAACGCGCAGCACTGCACAAACCCAGAACTCTTCCAATCTTTACCAAAGCAAAACACACAAAACAAAAACCCCAACAGACACCAGCATCAAAACTTGGGACCTATTGGCTTCATTTTTTTCCCATTCTAAGTTGAAGTTTTGAAGGATTTTTAAAATATTCCTATAAAAAGGGGCTAATGTGACCTTTCTCCTGTGCATACATGCAACACGCAGTTCTCATTTGGGTTTATAGATTTTTGTCCTCTCCCAGAATGTTTTCCTTTAAAATCCAAATAATTGGCTTCATGATGAGTGACAGGATATGCCCAACCCTCAAGCTGAACCACAAGCCATCAGGCAGCCCTGTCTTGACATTTGGAACTGAAAACAGGAGCTACAAGGCATCCATCCCAGTTTTGATTGCTGCCAACCTCAGCTGGGGAGGCACTCATGAAGATCTGCTACAGCTTGCAGCCCTAGGGCATCCTGAACCGTGGAAGTACACCAGCAAAAGGACAGTCCTGTGAGGATCTCACTGTGGGTCACAGACTGTATGTGAACTAAGACATGATCTCAGCATGGTCAGTGGTGCTGAAGGTTTGAGGGACATCAAGTCCAATAATTCTGATTTAAAATGAGCTTTCTCCGCTTAGTCACTACCAGCTCCTTTGAAAAGGCCAGGCTCGTGAGAAGTCAAAACACTCACAGATTGGCTATTAAATGTCTTGCTTGTGGGAAATGTCAAGATTAAAGAGAGACTGGCATACAATGGTTATCTTAGCCCCATCACGGTCTCCCCTTAATGCCACCCACCAAAGACTGTAAAGGTGAAATGCAGCAAACAGTTCTAAGAAATGCAGGTGGGAGAACCAGACTGGGCAACACAGAAATTCAACTTTGGTGCTATATGGTCAAAATGAAAATGTCCATCTGTGGTCCAAATAGAGGGGCTGCCTGGGCTAGAAGTAAATCGGGGTGACTTGAAGTTGTGGATGGGGATGCAAAAATAGCAAAGTACAATGAGTTTGGTCTAAAACCAAAGAAGCCCCAATGCTGTTGTTGAAGCTTTATTCAAATGCATCAAATTCCTTAGTAATATAAAAGACAAGGAGGCAGAAGCAAGGGCACAGTTCAGAAACATGCGGCCTGGGAGGGTATGCTGGAAGGAGGTCTACATGCTTCGCTTACTATCCCTCAAGCAACTGGCACATGAGGATAAGGAAAAGTTGCAAACATACCAATTCCATAGTTTTCTGCAAGGATCGTGTCTTGAAATGATTATCGTTGAAATAAGGGTCACTGATACTTCAGTGACTTGTTTAAAAAGCAAGTCCTTAAAAAAAAAAATTGCCAAAACAAGTCTGGGGTCTTTTTCCTCTGAGAATAACATCAGAGCTTAAATGCATTAGAAATGCAGCTCCGTTACACACTGCACTAGGATTGCCCATGCTCAAGCTGCAGGCAGGAAAATGCCAGCCGAGCCACTTTGTTACAGTGCTTATCATCAAAATAAGACAGAAAGTGGCTGCTTCTCCACTCTGACAAGTTTTTAATTGCAT
Organism: Scytalopus superciliaris; assembly: GCA_013400415.1. Classification (NCBI taxonomy): domain Eukaryota; kingdom Metazoa; phylum Chordata; class Aves; order Passeriformes; family Rhinocryptidae; genus Scytalopus; species Scytalopus superciliaris. Next base: position 109,242 of record VXBX01000345.1, read on the forward strand.
CTAGAAATTACCTATTACTTTAATAAGTTTATTCTGAAATTGTGTCTTAATAGAGGCTGCTAAAGATGAGTTTGTCACACTTCTAAATAACTATTATTAATGTGACAGTAACATCTTTTCCTGGAGTTTACACCACCTAAAGTGTCTTTCAAAAAATGTCCTTATCATTAAACTTAGCATCAAATGTGACTAAAATGCAAAACTATCCTGACCTTTTAATTCCAAGTGGCTCACCAGTCACAATCCTCCTTCAGGCCCATCACCTTTTCCATTTTGGTGACATTAGCAAACATCTTTTGAAGGACAGAAGAATACCTTTGCACATCAGAGCATGATGAACACACACAACCTTAGATGATATTCATATCCTAGACTAAAGGTTACTAACAGACAGCATTGTCTCAAGACAACATGGTCCAAGGTACAAGTCCCAGGATGACCAGATTTTCAAAAGCATCTTTCATGACCTTTAAATGAGCTTCTTACAACTTCATTCTATGAGCTTTGCATCTTGTCCAGGAAAATACCACATGCAGTCTCAATGCATTGAAGATCACCAACACTGCAGCACTGGCAAAGCATGGGCTTTGGAAAGCCTGAGCCACTAAGATCTGAAGCCACCAGGGAAGCAGGGGGTCTCTATGCAGATACCCTCATGAAATCAGCTATCCAACAGTCTACTATCTAAATTCAATGAGAAACCATCTAGGTAACAATGAAGATTTTAAAAAGGAGAGGAAAAAGGCCTTCTAAATGCTTCTAAAGGAAAAAACAAACTTTCCCAAAATGAGAGGTTCCAAGGAAACTATACAGTCACACTCTGAAGAAGTTTGGGTTTTTCTGGGGTTTGTTTGTTTGTTTGTTTGGGGGTTTTTGTTTGTTTGTGGGGGTTTTGTGGTTTTTTTTGTTTTGTTTTTTTGTTTTGTTTTTTGGTTTTTTGTTTGTTTGTTGTTGTTGTTGTTGTTGAAGGGGCAAGGCATCCCACATGTTTGAAAGACCTGTAAATGCAGCTAACCTGGACAACCTGGACATTAAAGAATCTCTGTAAATCTAAAATAAATAAAAAAAAATGTAGCATGAAGAAACCCATGAAAGGAAAAATCTTACCAGTGTCTCCCCATATAGTTAGTATGCAACACTAGGATTCTTTTTCCTGAGACATGAAATATATCTAAAACTGGCATATAAAGACATCTCTGGCTACACTTCTTTTGGAACAGACTTCAACCATCTTTGTTTTATGACCTCAGATAGTATGATGTCATCAGAAGCCTTTTAATGTCTTTTAAGACCTTTTCCAGTTATTCTTAAATTATTAGGTGTGAATATGTGCATGTGTGTGGTATTTCTTTATTTCTGCAACCATGTGATAAACTGCAGTGCCACAAGATAAATTGCATTCAGTTTACAAATTTGACCTCCTCACTTGAACTCTGCCTGCTAATCCATTTCAGCTGGGACTATTTCTAATATGCCATACTTCCGAACAGCTTTCAAACAGCTGTAGGGGCTTTTTTTGTGTGTGTGCCTTTTTAAATGTATTTCACATTAAAAGTACTTTCTTCTTTGCACCAGAAAGTGGACGAGATTACAAGAAGGAAGACCCTGGCTCTCAGCAGCTCCAGGATTGTCAGACACATCCCAAGCCAAAGGGGAACAAGAGCTGGCCTAGAAACCTTTTCTGATGTGCAGAGGTGCAAGGATACTTGCACCTTTAATAGTGTCCCTAGCAATACTTGTCACACACCTACAATGCCATCCCTCCTCTATCACCCTGCAACAGTTTTAATGAAGGTTTAAGAAAGTCAAGCCTGGCCCTCACTTATGTCACTTCATGTCATGCAGGTGAAGCATCACCCTATCACACAGAACACTCAACTGAAGTGCTGCTACCAGCTCAAGTCCAGGCAAGTGATTTGGATAATCCTCCTTTTCAGGAAAACTTCTGAAATTAAGAATAAATGCCTCGACTTCTGTGCTGTGATACAAAAAGGGGCAACTAATAATCAAATCAAGTCTGATTTTCCCTTTGGAACAGGTGAATGTATTTTAATTGTTCTAGATGTTAATTTCTCAGAGGTAGCACACAACAAGCTCTCACTAACACACATTTTCTCTGTATGTTTGAGAAGTTCACTGTTTTTCAACAACTTTTTTTTTTTTTTAACTTTCTAAATTTCCTTGCTTGGTTTCATCCTAATTTTTTTTAAAGGCAAACAAAGTTTTGTTTGCAGTTATCCAGCATAAACAAACTGTCTCTCAACAACTCACCACAATTTTTCACAGAAAGGACAAGAATAAGTTTTTTAATAACTTGCTTAAATATCCGTGACAGAAGAGTCTTTCTGTTGCCAGGCTGCCACTTGCATTTGACACACCTGACCAAATAGCAAAACTCTTGCTTTCTTGGCTTCTTCTTCCATCTCAGGCAAGATGGATGCTCCTAACAGCACTTCTCTTTCCTTCGGCTGATGAATACATTTACTAAGCAAAGCAATGGACTGCACAGTTTAAGCATGTGCTTAACTCTACATATGGTCTGAGATACCAGGATTCACCAGTGCATGCTGCCACACCACCCTTAATACAGGATGTAAACCTTAGCATTACTGCTGCACAAGGAAAACAAGCCATCCCCCTTCTCAGATTCAAATATAACTGAGAAGTCTCAGCAGCATTCATAAAACTAATGTGGGTGACAATTAAGGATGTGGTGAAGGGTCCCTGCCAGACCAGGGTTGTGCTGTACTTTTCCAAAAGAAGTTTGATGGCATCAGATACATAAATATGACTGGCTTAAGCAATTAAACTTGCATTTGCTATAAACTCTGCAATCAAATATTCATTTCATTTTGCAATGTCATCAGTAGTCTGATACAAGTAAAAGCAAATTAAAAATGCAGAGGAAAGTATTCCAGGTAATCATATGCCTTTTTTTAAGGAGCTAAATTACTTATTTAAATTACAGAGACATACTGAATGGGATGGCTGTGAGAAAAGCCTACTGCAGGAACTGGCAGAGACACACCGGTTTTGGGTAAATCAGAGCTTTTGTGTGACGATCCTTGATAACAAAAGCACCAACCCACAGGGTGACTCTTTCTACCCACTCTAAGCCCTCATTAGAGATCCTTTCTACTTCCAGAAAACTGCACTTAGTTGAAGCCAATAGTAAGAAATTTACTATCTTCTACGCATGCTGGTATACTGCTTTTGGCTGACATGTTTTACACAAGTCACATACACCATTAAGCTTTTCTGAATTTAAAAANAAAAGTATACTTGTCTCAGGTGCTCCTTTAGGAAGTTCTACACATGGAGGTCTCAATGTATACCAGTTTTATTCACAGTTGGCTTGGATATCTGAAAGGAATCATTGATTCTTAATATGATGAACGCTGCTCAGGCTTTCCTTAACGTGGAAAAGGAGATCTTACTAATGGTTTGACCTGAAATAAAGGCAGCAGACCTTTAGCAATTAGAACAAAAAAGTGCTTTAAATTTCCCTTCTCTTTGCAAAAAACACTACAGAGGTCATTTGGCCAAGAAGCATCTGCTGCTGAACACCACAGAGAAATCTGTGTTCTGAATCTGCTCTCTGCTGAATGCCACAGAGAACCCTGTTCCTGCTGGTGCTTCTTCACTTATATGCAGAAGTATAAAGAGATACAGTATCCAAAACATTTTACCAGAGCAAGAAATATTGGTTGAAAACAACATCAAACTAATGACAAAGGAAGACTGCAATTGTTTAAACAGTACAAAGACAAAAAGGTGCTGGCCACTTAGCAGAACAGTGAGAGGCAGTATGTTTTAATCCAGTGTTGGATTTATCCGCAAAAACCCTGGACAGAAAAACTGACAAACATTCGATAGACTTCAGACTGAATACCACTCTCCTGATTGACTAGAATTGGTGGTGAGTCACTAATCACCTAAGCAAAAGAATGATGGACAAACCCATCACAGCTCCCAGATGTCAATCCCTGCTTCACACCAGACAGCTAGAGGGGACCATGACAGCTGAAGTGAGAACCCCCATGAAAGGCAGTCTGTACACAGACCTGACCAGCATCACAAGTCACGTTCAACATTCTCAAATTGTAATTTATTAGGTATTTGCTGCCTTGGATCACCTAGAACACTTACCAAAGACATTCATGCCTATTCCCACATCTGCAACAAGTGATTCCAGTAAGCACCACATCAGGGCAATAAAAATGACAGCAACTGGTCAGAACTGAGATATGAGCAATCCCTGATGGCTGATGTATACTTACCATGTTTATTTTGAACTGTTGTAAGAGGAACCACTGCCCACAGCGCTAAGCAAACCCCAAGCAGTGGGTGGTCCCACATAAGAAACCTGAGAAGCTGCTTGCAAAAGCCCATCTCAAGCCCTTGCCAGCACAAGGACTACTTTGTAACACCTATCTTCACAACCTCTACATTGTAGTTCTGTCATTTGCAGGGCACTAGCAAAGAGCATGGCAAAAAATTCGGCCTTGCAGCAATAAACAAAATGTAGTATATAAATGAAGTTGCCAAGAAGATTCATTTTTGCTGAGCAGTATCAGATAAATAAATTATAAAGAACTGTAACTGCTACCTATTAAGAGACAGATTTATATGATAGCTAAAGCTTTCATAGTTTAGGAAAGAATGTCTAATAAAATGGCACAGCTGTGATTTAGTGAGGTGTTTAAATTCATCGTTATATATATTTTGTATTTCCGACTGGTCTTTGCTACCAAGTCACATATTGGCTTTGCCTGATATACGTATCCTCTTTTGCATATGTAATGAGCTTATCAGCTTCCAGTAGAAAATGCAATTTTAGAGCTATCTTCTCCTAAGGTTTGTGCTTAAATACACTGGATGACTCATCCACTGTACTAATAGACACAGTGAATTCACCAAGGTGAAAAATGTTAAAGGCTGAGATTCTCCACAGCACAGTAGGAGGATGAAGAGCACAAAGAAATTAAACTGAGAGGGACTGTCTTACCCAGCAAGGCTTATGGGAGCAGTGACCAAAAAAAAAAAAAAAAAAAAAAAACCTCCTTATACAGTTTTACTTTTTGCTAAGACCTTGTAGGTCCTTGCATCCCAGACCCTGATTAGACAGGCATCCTCACTCCAGGTCAGGGCTGCTAGAAGATAAATCCCCAGAAATATAGGTTATGGTTCCCCAAATCAGTCCTAAGGCCTTCAGTCCCCTGAATAAAGTGGCTGAGACTCCCAAACCACAGAAGCCACTGGGGTCTTACCATATCTGAGATTTGCAAGGCTGTGTTTTAAAGCCTGGCTTTGGGCAGCATTCCCCTGAATCCTGGCCCAGATTCTCCCATTTCCAGGCTGGAAGGGACTGATGGCTCAGCTGCTCTGGATTTCTGTAACTAATCAGAGAATTTCAGCTCACTGGTCCAACCATAGTGAGTGCAGTCATTGCTGGTCATTCTGCACCTTCCTCCAGAAAGCAGGAATTCCTGTTGCAAAAACTTTAAGGTGCCGCAGTTACACCACAACTGCATATGAAGACGTCAATAGAATAACACAAGAGTTCTTTCTTAATGAAATCTTTTCCCAATACTTTTCATCAATATTTAAATGAACAAAACCAGAAAACCACTACAAAAACTTTGTCCAGTGGCAACGTTTTGAAAATAAAACCCAAACCATCTTTCTATTGGATTTAATTCATGCTGAAGTTCAAGTGAACATTTAGGCAGCATTTATCATCTTCAGAGCACTGTGTAAATGCAAGCTAATGCATGATTTGTGGTCCTCCTCAGCACATCTGTGGCTGCCTAATTCCTGAATATCTATATGCTTCATTCTGACTTGAGTCCCACACTCTGGTGAGCCAAGAGCCACCCAAGCACTGGCAAGTTGCAAATATTTCAGATCAACAGCAGCTCTGGACACTGTGCAGTAAAATCTCAGTGTTGCTCATCTCTATATTTTATAGCAGTTCCTACCTCAGAGTCAATTCTAAGATTTAGTTAACATAGCTCATAAAATACTATTCCATCCATCTAAATAGCAAAGAAAAGGGGGGGAGGGGCAAGGCAAATAAATAAATGTCTTATAGATAAGATCTTCCACAGTATTTTTGCAGCGCCTCTTTTTTTTTTCTCAAATAACCAAGGACTTATGCTTATCCTCAAAGATGCTTACAAGTCAGCTTTCTCACAGCACTTCAGAGAGTAAATAATCTTAATTGTCTTGTACGTCGCTGACTACACCAACAGGAATACACCAAGGGATATGGTGCAGAAAGGAATTGATACATCTCAAATCATCAGGAATGAATAAAACAGAGGCTACATTAAAAAAAGATGTCGAGAATTTAGTATCATGGCAACATGAGAAACAGTTTCTGACATTCAGCAAGTATTTTTATTTCCTATATAGGTAGCATATAAACCTATGTCCAACTGGGTACCCAATCCAGTGAGTTAAGACAGGAGGTTAGATCACTTGTGACCCCAGAAAAAACACAACTGTATTCACATGATCTCTTGACAAACCAAAGAACAATCTTGTTTTTCTGAAAGCTGTAATGCTACTGGTGTTTCCTGTGGGACTTGGAATTAGGGATTGGTGCAGAGGGCAGGCAAGACACAGGCTCCTGTTCTTAGAAAAAGAAAAAAATAATGAAAGGATTAGAGAAACCATTTGATAGTCTTGTAGTGCAATCAGAGCCATACTGCTCTGAAGTTGTCTTTGGGATTTTTGTTTAGCAGACTATTTCAACAGTGGGAAAGTCTGAAAGTGCTGCAAGGCTTCCAGGTCTTTAAGGGCAATCAAGAGGTCTGGCACTTTATTGATAACAGGCAGGAAACCTACTGAGTAACCTTCTGAGAAACCTTCTGTTTTCATTAAAGTCATCAGAGCAGAATTTCACATGCTTCCTGAAAATATCAACCCTCTTCACAGAGTAGTAGCATGGACAGCTTTCCTGGAACTCCAAATATCAAAAGCTGGCCATTGTGAGGTACAATGGACAATCCTGCTAGGTGCACTTTGTGCTCCTGCCACAGCTACACTCCTTCTGGCTAACACGGTGGTTTCATCTTCATAGTTTCTTGGGAACAGAAGCCAAAGGCTGGCAACTTGGCTGAACTCTCAAAAGGGAAAACAAAGCTCTCGGAATTTATTAGCACATATTATACAGCAGTGCTCCTTTTTCTCCCATTTCCCCTCCGGAGCTGCACCATACCTGTGCATTCTCACCTGGCAAGATTGCTCAGGACCCTCTGAAGTCAAGAGCCGAAGTCCTCCCATGAAAACAAAGTCTATGATGGGAATCTGTATCTATCAGTCAGCACTTTTCCTGCTATCAAAGTAAAGAAAACCCAGAAACTCAAGCAATGGGGAGAAAAATGCTATCTCTCACCTCTACAAGAAATAGAGAATAACACTTCATAAGGACACAATGGTAGGACGCCTGCAAGGCAAGGCACAAGCACAGGCAAGAAACAGACACCACAGATATCCAAAACCGACAAAATCATCTTCTCCTAAAGGTTTAAAACACAATACCTACCTGCAAACTAAACTGGTAAGACGACAATGTTGTTCTTCTGCACCCCTCTGCCACAGGAGAGGCTGGCAAATATGGGACACTTGATAGTGGGCACAATGGCCACCTTTCGGGGTGGGGGGGGGGCATTAAGCCCTCCAGAGATACCAAGACCTTTTAGACTCCTAGACAGGAGAAGAAATGGCATTTCATTTTCAAAGGGTTTGCTTTTGGTCAGTATTTCTCAAGCTGAGGCACCCACTTGCTTGCTCTTAGTCCACAGTCTGCTCCTTACTTCTCATTACCAGACTGTGGAGGCAGGACTAAGAGAGCATTGACCATTTCCCATAGCACCATAACTTCCTAGGACATTGTGTCTCCTTGAAAAGAAGCAGCTGGCACACGGTATAGAATAATGGAAAGTGAGGCACCCGTAGCAGGTACATACAGGCAGCAGCAGGCATTGCTGGCCCCACTCTGGCACTTTCAATACAAGGATGACTAGCTTCAGCTTATCATCTGTTTCCCTTGCTTAAGGGCAAAAATATGCTACACTGCATGATGAGGCCAAGGAGGAGGCTTTGATAGCTACATTATGTCTAAGCCTGGAAATGAGACAACACCAGGAATACATATATTAAGAGGAAAAACTGAGCACTTCAGGAGCTCTTCCCCTTTTCAATTCCTCCACAATGAAAAAAAATCTTCATAAATACCAGTAAGGCAGAAAAGAAAGCAATGAGACCTCAAAACAGAGGCTTGTTTCCAAAACCCACATGAACTTTTTATACCTTTTAGCCATTTCATTTCCCAGGGAGGGAGAACTTCCTGGCACAGGGAGGCAGCAGCGTTGCACTCCATAGTGGAGAGATTGGACCTGCACAACTTCTGTGCCCTACCGGGAGGCAGCAACACAGCCCCAGCACTGCACAGAGCCAGTTTGCATCTGGAACCAAACATGCCTTTCTCCCCCCAAGAGAGTCACCATGGCAGGGTCAGCATGCACTGCTCAGCCAGGCTTCCCTTCCTCTGCTGTGGCTGGAAGTCAGCCAGAGACAGCTTAAGGCTCTGGAGAAATCAAGAACCCCAAGTGCCAGTTCATTTTTTAATACAGGTAAATAAGAGTGAAGTGCCTAGAGGTGATGCTTGGCCACTGGAGTGTGTGGAGTCATGGCACAGGGCCGCTCCATTTATTCCAGCCAGGAAGTCCCTGCAGAAGGTTGGATGCTATTTTTGAATCCTGCAGGCAGCATCTCCTGCAGGCTAACAGCCGAATTCCTGAGGCAGGGAGCCTCACAAGGGGCTCCACTGCAGGAAAATTAACTCAGCTGTGCAAGGAAAAAGCATATTCAGCACAATACAGCAGGGATGGGAGGCACACAGAGCCAGGCAGGCAGAGCTGGCAGCACCCAGTGGGATGACAGCAGGAAAGGGCTGGGAGGCAGTGGGCACTCAGCAATACTTCATAGAATCACAGAATCATAGAATATCCTGAGTTGGAAGGGACCCACAAGGGTCAGTGAAGTCCAACTCCTGGCCCTGACCACCCCAAGACAACTTCACTGGAGACCTGGCTATTTGGGAACAGGAACTGATTCATGTTTCTGGCTGTCCCAAACTGGATTACTGGATTCTCCCATAAGAATAATGTTGTCTATTCCTTATGCTACCAGATGCCTTTTCTCCTGAAAAGCCCTCTGCATTGCTCCCTTCTGCTCAATGCACACATTTCCAAGAGTTTCCTGTGAAGACATGAATTATCTTGAGGCAGAAGATGTTTATAGCATTCATGCCTTTGCAGTCACCAACAGCATCCTATTCTGGTTTCATTAAACACGACTGAATCTGAAAGCTGAGGTGGGAGTTGAACTTCAAGAAAGATAAAGGAAAAGATTTCCACTGCAAAAGTTTAGTGCACATAAAGCCACAACTCAAGTGAGGGGAGCTTGGGCTTGAATAAACAGAGCATAGCACACTCTCACTATGCAGGCAAGTCTGACCCCAAACCTGCAGCCAGCAAGTAGAGTTCTCCAACCTTGACTTCTCCACCTGCAGAGTCACCCAAGTAAACAGACAGACAGATATTTTGCAATAGTCGGGAGAAAATAAATTCATCACTGCTTCTGGAGCACAGCAATACATCTGCAACAAACAGCACAAAGGAGTCAAAATTATGTTAATAACTGTATCTTCAGCATCTCAGTGCTTTGCTGGTAGCAAAATATGATGCCAACAAAGAGGGAATACAAAATACTGTGAACCTGGTCACTCAACATCCATTGTCCCTCCTCACACCCCTTGGGCAAGGTTCAGGATGTGACATCATACAGCAATGCAGAAGTATGAAGGGACAGGGCTCAGGTGCCCAAAGCCCACTGATAACAGGATTTCTGAAAGTTCTTGAGCACTTAGCTCTCAGGAAGCATTTCAGAAGGGATTTACCCTCTGTTACCAAGCAGGTTAACCTCATTGAGAGGGAATAGTTTTAGGGGAGGAGACACCTGGTGCCTCGTTTCTGCAGGCAGGTGTTTAGGACAGATGGGAATTTCCTTCAGTCCTCTACTTGCATGTTACATCAAGACACAGTGTGGCATTTAACCTCTTATGCAGTTTGGAAATACTGCAAACTAAAGATTAAGTGCAGTACTGATGTACAACCCAAAACCCTGAAGTCTTCAAACCAGTGACTTCCATGAAGGATAGAAGCTACAGGTGGCCCATCCCATGAAAAGCAGAAAGTAAACATGAAACTTTCCTCCTTGCCAGGTCAGGTCCCTCCCTCCTGCCAAAATTTGGGCCTGGGGTGCCTGCTCCTGCACCACTACGGACACTGGCAGGGATGCACAGTGGGCCTCAAAGTGAGTTTGCAAAACACAGCTACTGGCGAGACTGGCACATCACTTTACAAAGCTCAAACACTGACACAGAGGTGTCTGCTCAGTTTTTATCTCTTGTAAGGGTGCCAGGGAGAGTGCAGTGAACGTTACCTACATGATACCACTGCAAGCTAAGAACTTTGTTGTAAGTAATTTATTTAAATTTCCTAGTGGATATATACACACACAAACACATCCATATATATATGTACACACACATAACTGACACACAACATTCTTAGGACTAGGAAATGTAACACTTGCTTTAAAGGAGGCATCATTCACTTGAAAGGTACCATTCTACAAAATTAAATCATAAAATGTTTTAGATATTCTCCTGTCAAGTCTGCAGCTTGACTCTGAGATTTTCATAATGTTGACAAAGTGGTTTGTGGCTTTTGTTTTTTTTTGGCTTGAGGGGAAAAGAGAGAGAGGCAAAACAAAGCCACAAACAACAAATCTTTGAAGCACAGAGGGGAAACACAGTGAGCAACGTAAAAACAGATTCAACCCTTCCAGTCCATATTTAGCTGGCATTTACAACAACAGCTGGTGGGGGGGGAATAATAATTAGGCAATCAGGTCATTTTCAGGATAAAGGGTGGCCTTTCGACTACCCACAAATCCTCCTTCTGCCAGCCATTCAACCTGTGTTTGAGGGCTGCACAGACCTGACTAAAGAGAAACACAACATTTCAGCATTCACTCCAAATTATGCTTGTTTTCTTGTTTACTGGATTATTTTCAAGGGTTGTAGTAGAGGCACAGACTGCCTAAAGGTTTACATTGGATTTCTTTGCCATCTTGTTGCATTTAAGGCCAGAGTAAAATGAAAGAATTTTTTTTCCTTCTTTTTCGTGTTTGGTACAACACCACTTTGACAATCTGACAGCATGTTGTATTGCCTCGGGCAAGGATACACTCTAGTAGGTTAGGAGAAATAAACTGCAGAGTAACATCTTACAACCATCTAAGTCAGTTTTCATATTCAGATCTAAATAAGAAGAAGTTACAGCAATAATTGAGATCAGCACAACGATGCTCATCTGCCACTATGAATCTGCAACTTTCTGTCAAGGTTTCTCTACCTTTTTTCCTACAGGATTTCCAATGGACCTGGAGGAGGTTCAGCTATCTCAACCTTGCTCAAGAAGGGAGCAAGCATGAAACAAGCAGCACCTTGCTAAAGAAGCCTCCTTGATGCAGCTGGGGGGATGCATTGCCACAAAGGAGCAGCAGCATTGCTGAAGATGGTACAGCATGGTACACAACACTTGACCACATGCAGGTTCTTCATGCTCTAGGAATAACAAGTCAGACCAAGTGATGGGTATCAGCAAGATGTACCAACAATGCTGCTTCTTGGTGTGGAGCTACATCCAGTGCCTTTGCCTGTCACAACACACACTGCAAATTGAATGTGCACACAGCATCCTGGCTGGTTTTTGCTGTGCTTACAAAACCCTCTCTGCTCCTGTCCTTTGAAGGCTACAATTGCATCCCACCAAAAAAATGAAGTGACATTAGGATCAGTAAATTTGAGCCTCTGGAATTTTGACATGAATATCAGAGTAAAATTCAAAACATTAAAATCATTGCTAAGGGATAATTTGGCATGAATAACAATATATTTTCTCACACATTTATAATCATTTCCACAGGGGAGGGTGAAAAGAGGAAGAAAACAAGCGTGAATTGGAACCATTTTAAAAATTCATCTGACTTTTTTTTGTTACTGGAATTGCCTTGATCATTAGTGACAAAGACATTGTTAATTCCAGGAGAAGGTGGAATAGGAGTATCTGCTTTTAAAGAAAAATTAATTAAGGCAGGTGTGTGCTAAAGCACCATTCAGAGTATGAAGCGTAAAGACTTTAAGCAAGCTCACAGGCTCTTATAGTTACACCTATCCTTTACAGGCTTACAACGTGGATTTTCAAATTATTTCCAAGAGGTTAAAGAAAAATCAGTTGTGATTCAAAATAGGAAGTGGGGGGAGACACCAAATTTGCTTGATGTTTGGAGAAGATCATGTGTTTACTACCCCGCTCCCCACCCACAAAAAGCACACATTTCAGCAATGAACAGTTGGAGAAGCAGAAGTTGCCAGTGAAAGTCAAACACTGACATGCAGAAGGCATCTTTTTTTTTTTTTTTTCTTTTATGTTAATTCAGAAAAGAAAAGCTGCTTCTTTTAGACCCTGGGATTAAACAGACAGCACTGAGTCCCTTGTTATCAGATAAGATGCTACCCAGGAAAACCATGAAAAGATAAAGCTAAAATTTTTTGCTTTCTCTCAGAAAAGGACCATGACACTTCCCCCATCCTGAGTGAAGGGTCCCTGATGCCCTAGGCAATACTTGGCCATGTCATGCTGTTGGCTCACCACCAAAGTTGTGAAGGGAAGAGCTGAAGAAGTTGCCAGAGTGCCAAAGGGGAAGCATGCTGCCCCTGCAATACACGGCAGCACCTTTGGCCACCGAAACCACGTACATCCTTTTTATTGCCAACTTACCATAAAGCAAATGTATATTTTAGCTATTCCAGCAGATGATGAAGCTCTGTTTAATTAATTTCCAATCATTTTTAAAATTATACATCCCTGAGAGCCTTGTTGGCCATGGCAAATGGCAATTTTACTGAAAGCAATTCTGAGAACCAGCTGAATTTGGTTTTTTAATAAAGCTGTACTTAAGAGCCACTCTATCTAATATATTCTATAACCATTCCCCGGCAGGTCTAATTGCAGATTTTCAAGTAAACTTTTTAACATTTTGTTCCAGTGTATCTCTTAAAAAGCCAGAATGTGGCAAAGTTTGTGGAAGTTTGAACAATGGTTCTTGACAGTGGAATAACACCTTAGACTTCTCAAGGGCAAGCTAGGTTAGTCTTCTTTCACTTTTTTTGCTACTCTGTTAAATTTTTAATAAAGTTTCAGCAAATAATGAGTTTACAGACTGGGGTTATTCCCAAATCAAGGTACCTGCAACTAAAAATGAAGTAAAAATGCACAATGCCCATTGGTGGCATAAATTACATGTCACCCACCAATCATTGCACAGACTAACAGTCATAGGAGACCACTTCAAAGCCAATATGGTAACTTTATAGGCAGAAAAAGGGTCAGGATGGCAATGGTGATAAAGTGGGAGGAAAGCAGCGTGCAAGCTATCATTCACTATTTTACTACTACCATAGTACCCCAAAATCCCAGTGGAGTCCTAAGCTCCAGTCTGCTAAGTACTGCACACACATATAGTAAAGCCCCTTCTGCCCTGAACAATATATATTCAATATGTCCGAAGACAAAGACCATGAAAGAAGCAGTGACGCTGTCCCTGTGGTGCAGATGGCCAACCAGGGCAGGAGGAGGTTATGCACCTTGTGCAAGGTCACATGAAAAATCAATGGCAGGCGAGAACAGGTCATCTGAATTGCAGTCTGGAGTCCAGTGCAAGGCCAGCCCTCCCCACTCTGATGTCTGGGCCAGCGCTGCTAATACGCCGTGCTTAGGTACTTTGTGCATCCTCCTGGAATGCCACTCTGTGCTACCATGAGCTGGTAATTCAGCAAGAAAAAACAATAGCATGCCTCTCAGTGTCCTGCAAAAAACCAGGTGTTTCAGAGCTGTACTCTGAGTTTCTCTCAGGATTTTAGGACCTAACTGATATATGAGGTAGTCAAACAGATACCAAGTGTGCAGAATACATGTTCCTTGAGGAATGCAAAACCTTCTGACAACCTCCCTAACCAATAGTTTTCCAGTTACAGAACTCCATGCAACACTTGGGACTTAGTCATTTTTAGCAAATAAAAGCAGAAAGGGCTCTGTAGAGAAAATTGGTACAAGCCATTAAAACCAGTGATCAAGAACAGAAAGAGAAACTCAACATTGCAGTTCTCCCTGGAACAACTCATCCTGGTTCAGCAGGATGGCTTACTAGCAGAGGAGCAGAATTAAACCCAGCAGCATTACCCTTGGCCCCTAAATGCAAGACCATGCTATGTTATTTATTCCAATTAACTTCACAACTATTACTAGCCCACTCCCCTCCAAAACAGTGGAAGATGGATAGTCCTTATATTGTAGGGATTTGAAAATCAACACAAAATCAGTTAGGTTAAAGCCTTACCTGCTGCAAACACACTTTGCTGTAAATGGTAGGATTTGAGCAGCACCTCTGTAGCAGTTCCCTGCACTAACTGTAGATCAATTGGGTGTTTTATGTACGTTGGTGAAAGGATTTTTCAGAGCTAGACATCCCTCGTTTCTTAGGATCATCACAGCAAACAAAATACATCTCACCATTTCCCCTTTTCTGTCAATCAAAGCTATTTATCACAGAGGCTAAGAGTTGACCCATTAATGGGATAAGTATTCCTAATCTATCAAGAATATATGCCAACAACTAATCATTAGATCCTCTGTAAGCCTATACATTACTTACTTTTGACATAACACATTGTACAGCTTTTTCTTATACTAAAAAATCATTTAGAGACTCACATTTGCTCTAATGGATGAAGACGGCAACAGAGGGAAAACTGTTTTAACACCAGAAGAACCAGAGAGCTTCTTTCAGCTCCTCAGACAAGATAAATCAACACAGCCACTGACCTGATTTCAGCAGCACTAAGCTAATTTGCATCAGTTGAGCACCGGGCCCATTATCAATAGATTTGGAAATGAGCAAGCAGATGCAAAAATCTCATTTGGCATTGAAAGAATGTAAGAGGCTCTTACGAAGGTTTCTTACTGATGGTTTGATTTTTATGGCCTCGCCAGTGAGTATTTCGCTTCCACCCAGGGTCTGTGGATCAAGTGCTTGTGGATGCTATGGCACAGGGCTCGTCCAAAGCATGGTTACCAGTATGGAAAGGATTTGTCATAGAGATGATTTTCATGCATATCCCAAGGGACCGAGCTGGCTGGGAGAAGAACAGAAAGGGGTTAAAATGATGATATACTCCTCCTTCTTCACTCAGGTTACCCATTCTCCACCCCGAGACCCATCTTGCAGAATTTCAGCTCAGAAAGGAGCTTGATCTTCCAGACTTGTTTGTTTTTATAGTTCTAGAAAAGAGACAATAATCCAGACTCGAGACTCAAGTAAGAAGATAATTTCCATATTTAAACAGCTACACATATTTTCAGCCTATTTCAGGAGCACAGGGAAGATAACAAGAAGCTCCACTTTCCAGGCTTACTATGCTAAGAGGATAAAAAGACAACTCTTGTTAATACTTGTGCCTAGACAGTAGAGCATTATGGCTTGGATTCACAAAAGGATTTAGAACTCTAAGTCTCACTGAAATCAGGAAATGAATGGGACTTAGAGTCCTAAGGGCCTTTGAGAGTCCCAGTCTAAGTGCCTCCTCCTTTTGAAGCCAATGGGAACAATGCCATGGCATTAAACAAGGGCAGAGCCTGCCCACGAAGCTTTAACTCTATTAAAAGACTAGAGGTTATCTGGTGACAAACAGGCACAACACCCTTGGTGAAGAGACTTTGGCCTGAATGCCTTTAAAGCTTCCACTGCACTCCATCAAACGGAGCTGAAGCAAAGTCCATACAAGTCAATGAGAGCTTTACAGTGAGATTAAGATTTCAGTCCAGGTCCTCAAGTCAGAGGGACAAGAGTTGCCACTGGGAAGACAAAGAGTGCCATTAGCAAGCCTGGACCATGCACTGTTACTGCATAAAGCTCTTTGGGTAGGCAGGGAACAGTGCATGGTGGTGTAGCTTCACCAGTTTGGTTTTCAATGACTAAAGCTTCGCATTCCCTGATCCACATTAATGTTAGCAATGTTCTGTGAGGTAAACAGTCATACTTGTACTTCATTCATTATTGCTATTTTAAATACACTTTTAATAAGTGGCACATGTTCCTGTAGAATGGAACAGGCTCTCCCCATACAGGTGGTACCAGCATAACCAAAACTTTATACGTCTGACCCATCTTCTGTACCTGCTGTACTCCAGAAGACATATTAAGAGAAATAAAGGGCATTATCTAAGCAAGTGTCAAGTGTTTAAATATTATTAAACATCAATAAGCCCTTCATTGTGTTGGTGTAATATGTCCCTTTTGCTTACACAGCTCCAGAAAGCTTCATAGTGTAAGACAAAGGTAACCCAACAGATCATCTAACGGAAACTGCATTTGCATGGTGAATCCCTCTCTAACTAGGCACTTGAAGGTTTCATTTCCCCTTCCCTGTTCCAGTAGAGTATTGAGACTGATACACACTCATAAGTGCTCCGCTTCATCTGTGGCACTCTTCTGTTCTACTTTGTCCACAGCACATAGCCAAGACGACCATGAGGCTGTTTTACAAGCCGTAACATTTTTGATAAATGGTCTTTCCTTAAAAAGCATCCCTGAAATCTTCCAGTGTGTGCTGTAGACAGTTTGACACGGGGTCAGAAAAGATTCATCATCACTGCAGCAATGCTATCTCAACCCTCAGAATATGTAGCTAAAGCTACCTCTGCTCTACCTACTCAGGAGGAGTGGAGGGAAAAAAGAAAAAAAGGTTTTTGGTTTTTTTTAAAAAAAAGGAAATCAATAAACACCAGCACTTCATCTCTGCTCAATTTAGCCCTTTCTGGGAGCATAGATAATTCCTGATGGCAGTTGTCCAAAGTGTCCAAATTCAGACAGCCTGATAGCCCTTTCAGTAGGGTTAGTCCTGGTAGAGACAATAATCAGGCCTCCCACGACGAATTTCATTCAACGAGCAGTGCTGATTACGGGACTGGTTTGAATCATCACATGGTATTGACTGGAGATCAATTTTCAGCTTGAGGTATTGTAGAGAACATATAGTACACAGCAAAGCTAAAGGCAGGGAGTAGGAATTCAATAGCCTACCCAACCATGTCAAATAAAAGCCTGAACAGATAGATGCTACAGTTTCTACCCCCTGAAGCCCATGTTTTTAAAGGTATACTCTATGATGAAAGGGAGCCTGAGGAACTATATTTTATCACTACATTTTGCTGCATCATTAAAATTACCAATTGTTTCCTCCACCCCAAATTTATTTCAATAGTCAATGTGTTTTGCATGAAGAAAAAAAAAAAAAAGACAACTTGCTCAAACAGCTCTTCCTTTGATCCCATCTTTCCTTAATTAAAATTCTCTGAGCCAGGTAATGACTGCCCTTCCTGCTGCAGGTGCCTCATCTCCCAGCAGTATAGTATTTTTCACCTCTACCCACGCCAGGCACTACAACTTTCAGCTCTGACCCCACACCACCACCATCTTTGCAAAAGCTATGCTCCTTGAAGACCCCAATGCCGCCAAGCATTGCTGCATGCTTCTAGCCCTCCACACTTTTATGGAAAAAAAGCCCAAACCAAAACAAAAAAAACCCATAAAAACCCAACCAAAAAACCCACAAACAAACAAAAAACACAAACAAAAAAAACCAAAAGAAACAAACAAACAAACAAACAACAAACAAACAAACCCAAAAAATCCAAAATCCTGGCTTTGCAGTAAGGAAATATAGCACATACTAAAAATAGTCACGGGGGGAAAAAAACCCCCAAAATACACAAAAAACACAAACAAACAAAAAAAAACAAACAAAAAAAACCCCAAAAAAAACATGAAACCCCAGTGCTTGAGAAGGGATTCCTTTCCCAGTTACGCTCACTGTCATGTATACTGCAGGATAACTGGTTCTTCAGAGCATTCATAGAGGAACCAGGGCTTGATCCAGCTCTGTGGCAAAGAGAAGGTCAAGATCCATTAGGCCTCTCTGTCAAGTATCAGCTCCCAGGAAAAGGGCTTCCACATAAGAAAACCTGCACCAAAAGTAGTTTTCTCCCTTGCTTCTCTGGCCCCCAAAGCCTAGCTGCATTCCTCAGCACACAAAAGGATGCTGGGATCCAGGACCCCTGACACTGTGGAAGGAGGGAGTGGGGTGGGAAGACACACACAAAGCCTTGCACAGATGCTCCCAAATCTCCACCTTCTAAATGGGACAATTTGCTGCAGATAGAAGGGCTTTTCAAATGCATGACTGGACAAGCCAGCTTAAGAACATGGGGCTCCTACCGGACAAAATGTGTTTTACTTGCAGGCTGAAAAACCGAGAGCCAGGTACACATGTGGGACTTAATCTGTTTGCACTGAAAAGTCATGGTGACTACTTAGGTAGGGTTTTTTTTTCTCATATGTGCAAGGGTAGAGAGCTTGATCTTGTACAGATCAAGAATCCTTGACTTTTCTTAATAGTTTTTTTTTTCTCATCTAATATTATTCAAGGAACCTGGTTTATAATTTCCAGAGGGCTCAAAGCCAGTAATGCATGTCTTTTAAAAAGAAAGACAAACTTGAAAACATTTAGTATGAAAAACCACATCAAATCCCAGGAAAAGTAAATTCAGCAACAATAGACATTGCAAAGATATTGAGTAACACTGCATTGTAACAAGCCACAGTGTAGCAAGGAGGTACAAACGTCCAAACATCAGCGTCCCCACCAAGAGATCCAGTGTACACCCAAGTCTAACACAGAAAATAATAAACCAAGAGAAACTCCCAGCCAGAGCAGGTGAAATCACAAATCAGTAGCTCTGTACTGAATTGACTTCCCACATCCATAAGCAAAAAGCAGGAGCTTATGCACATGGAGCATTTCAGTGTTCTGCATAAGATCCTACTGTTTCTCTTTACTCTCTTGTTTTCTTTAAGCTAAGCTATTTAAGTCATCTTACTTGCACTTTTTTTCAATTTTAACTGTTCTCAAGTCCTTTTTGTGTTTCTCTCCAACTTTATTATTCTGTCTTAATAAGCTAAACATAAAATCAAACCTAATTTGGCCATGAATGGGCAAAGCAATATAACTTTGTGGTCTAGGGAAAACTGTATTAAATGATCCCACACAAACAGCTATAAGACAAGAACTACCAACAGTATTTAAAAACAGGGAGATGTCAGAAGATGGTTTTGTGTTTGGTTTTTTTTTGTTTTGTTTTTTTGGTTTTTTTTTGGTTTTTTTTTTTTTTTTTTTTTTTGGTTTTTTTTTTTTTTTTTTTTTTTGGTTTTTTTTTTTTTTTTTTTTTTTGTTGTTTTTGGGGGTTTTTTTCCTTTTGTCTATTTTTCAATCTGTCAAAAAGCAAAACTAAGAAAAGGACCAAAATAAAGTAAATATGGGGAAAATTAGTGCTGGATGTTTGAAGCAAGACAGTGAAATCAGTTAAGAGTCTCAGCTTAGGGATCCCTCATCTACATAAGCCCTCAAACAATGATGCCTGCTAACAGGGTAAAGTGCTAAAATGCACCTAAGCTGCAAACAGGGGCATGGTATCCTGCAGTGACAGAAAATCACTGCTGGATGACAAGGCCTGCAAAGTTAAATTGCATTGCTTTAAATGAGAAGATAAAATGTACTGCTAGGAAATGCAGGCTGCTGTACAGTAGAGTATAATGTGCACACACCAGGATCAGAGATCTCTCTTATTATTCTGCTATTGTATTGGCCAAGGCATGTCAAATGAATTAAGGAACTTCGTAGTGACTTAGAAGCAAAAATAATTTCAATTTAATAAAAACATACATACATACATACATACATACATATATATATATATATATATGTAAAAGACATGGCCTGAAGCTTTACAAACCACAGAATTTCTATTAAGTATTTAAAATATTAAATGAGAAATTTACCGGCTAGTTTCACGATTTGCCTTCTGCCCTCAAGAAGAACAGATGAGGTGTTCCTCCTTTTCCAACCTCAGCCAACTACACCATTTTTTCCCCAAGATATTCTGGTGCCTTTATTTCCAGCTCCTCCACTTTGCAGAACTTTGTGTTACCGTGTAGCACTTTTCCCAGGACCTTCCCCTCGTCTTGTAATGCACCAAATATTTGGATTTTTTTTCTACTTCCCTTTCTATAAAAAGCATCTTTAGTCATCTAGTTGCTTTCAAAAACAACTACTTTGAGCACGCAAACCAATCTGCCATCAAAATATTTTTTTTAATGCTGCATACTTGCCCTTTAAAAATAAAATTAAAAAAAAAAACAACTTGGACTTGTAATAAGTGTGACCCACAAGATCTCTAGTCTGCTGGAAAATCACAGCTATGACTCAAATTTAATCCACTGTTTCTTATCTTTTGAAAAGTTCGTCTCCAGTTGGCCAGTTCAGCTATCCAGCAATAAATTTTTAAAATATGTATTTTCATTTCTGTAACATGAAAGTCTCTGTTAATTGAACAATTTCAATCAGCAACCTTATAGACTGGCCAAAGCTCATATTAAAATGAAAAGGGCTGAGATAAGAGGAACAATTCAACACAACTCCTGTTTCTACATGAAAAATTTAGTGCCAGTAAAAATGTCAGCACTCGGGGGCACATGGAGATTGTGAAAAAGCTGTGATCCCTCCAGATGCACAATTTAAACTTATTCTTCTTGCTTTTACCTCTGCACCTTCCTCATGATGTGATTCACAGCTAGCCTGATGAAGCTCAGCCAGCTATGGTTAAGACACAGAAATAATCTGGTCCATTGCTGAGAAGCACCAAGCGCCTCCAAAACCTGTTCTGCGTTAACCTCCATTCCTACTAACGGATTTCAGTACCCCAGGCTTCGACTGATCAAGGGTCTGTCAATACTTCCCTGGAAACAGCCTCCCATCCTGCAGCACAGGGGTTCATTTGAAAGACCTTGTGTTGATTGCTAACATGTGTCCTCACTTACAATATTTTATTTCATGGTGAAACTCAGATGCAGTTATAATTTCAAGTTTTAAAACACTGTAGTGGTGGATTTGAGTGGATAAACAGACTAAGCATAGTTAAAAGCCCCACTGGGAAGTCTTAAAAAGACTAATTTATGAATATGCAAACACTTCCATGTCACTCAATCCTGATAAACTCCAGTTGCAGGAGCCCACAGGATGAAGGCAATCTGATATTAAACAAAGCCACAAACTGCATGAAGAGTAACTTACAAAGGATTTATACTGAGGAAATTTATCCTATGCAAAAGAAAGTTTCCTTTCAAACATACTGCTGCTCCAGCTCTCCTTTTCCAAAGACCTCATATATCATCCTTTCACGACCGGTTTTCTCCTCATAGTAGTTTTTGACAACTGTATTAAACTAGCCTATGTATTCCTATTTTTTTTCCACACTAAGTGGCATAAGTAGAAGAAAATGGAACTTTTTTTCTCCTGACATACACAAAATCACACACATAAAAATACTTTTACAGCTGTTGCTTGCTTTGTTCACATTTAGAAATCTTATCACAACTTAAAAACAACCTTACCCAGTAACAAAGACATGTTAGTGGCAATGCACAGGATTTGCAAAACTATTTCATTCCAGCTTAATGCAGAAATCAGCAATAAAAGCACCACTGGTAGCTTGAGGGCGTGGGGGTAATTCCAGACATAGCCTTCATTAGGAATGCAGGCCAACAGGGAGCATTTGGAGTAACCACCCCTCTTACAGAGACATATCACTAAAGTTAGGACGCAAAACAAGTTTGGTTATTGAGAGCCAGGGCGTGTGTCCTACACACTGCTGTGTGCAGTCGGGGCCACATCCTGACCCAGCCACCTGCTTGGTTTCAGTGGTTCTCAGCACTCTTACCCTTGTCCTTGCTGTCATATTACTCTAAGTACCGTGGATGACAAACGGAGGGGCTGATGAAGCTCTGACTGAGCCTTCCACTTGCATTAGATTGATTGCACTGAGGTCATAGGACAACATCACACCTACATTATCAGATAACATGGCAGGAGATGGCACAGATGTGGCAAAACATGGCAGTTCTCCTACAGGTGAGAGGCACCAGAAAGCCCCCAGCTCAAGCAGCCACCAGGACAGGGGATGTGCCACCAGTGCCTCTTCAGGGCAAGGGACTCATTGCTAAGGGCTAATTGTAAAGCTTAAGATCAGAGTCAGTATATTCATCCCTGGATGGCAGTAGATTAAATAACTATGGCCATACAGGTCTGTAGGTTAAATGGAAAGACATTACAGGCCCCAGACTGCAAGCAGGGGGTGGGTGTGCTCCTTTGAAATCAGTATGTTTAATTTTTACATCCTCTCTGGTTAGCCTGATTGAGACCACCATCATGGCTGGGCTTCGCGAACAAAGATTTGAGAAGGGCTCTACCCAC
Source organism: Scytalopus superciliaris (assembly GCA_013400415.1). NCBI lineage: Eukaryota > Metazoa > Chordata > Aves > Passeriformes > Rhinocryptidae > Scytalopus > Scytalopus superciliaris. Next base: position 131,806 of record VXBX01000345.1, read on the forward strand.
NGAGCACAATCTTAGGGAGGCGGTGATCCTCCATCCTGGAGACGTGCCCTGCCCAGCGCAGCTGCGTTCTCAGCAGCATGGCCTCAATGCTGGTGACCTCTGCCTGCTCAAGAACAGACACATTAGTCACGTAGTCTGTCCAGTGGATGTTTAGTATTGTCCGGAGGCAGCGCTGATGGAAGCGCTCAATGAGTCGCAGGTGGTGGTGATAGATAAACCCAGGATTCAGAGCCATAAAGAAGAGTGGACAGTACAATGGCTTTGTAGACCTTGATCTTTGTACTTTTCTTCAGGTGTTTATTGCGCCAGTTTTCCAAAAGCTCTGTATGCCTTTGCTAACCTGTTATCTATCTCTCCACGGACACCCCCTTGAGACCACCACAACAGCAGTATTTTCTCAAATGCACCTAGACCATATGCAGAACTGGTCTTTGTCCTTCAGAACAGACATACAACATCCTTTCCTGGTACCTGCAGCTCAGAGATCACACACAATTTTTGAAACAACTCAAACCAACAGCTTATGAGCAGTCTAAGGAGTTTCAGCAAAGGGTGGTCCATCATTGACTCTGAGGACATTGTGAGATCACTGGTGACAGACAACAAAGCAGAAGGAATGTGGTCAAGCCAAGAGTATTAACAAAATTAAAATCTCCATTATTGTGTTTTGGTGAGGAAAACTGAGACAAAGTTGAATCAAAATGGCTTCTGGGTGATTTATGGCCAAAGCTGGTCCACTCTGGCCAGAGGGCGGGGAGGGTAATACAAACAGTCTGAGCAAGGTTTTTTTTTTCCTTTGCTTAAAACAAAATAAAAAAGTTTTTGAATTCAAACAGCTGACAGTGGAAGAAGAGGGTTGATCTCTTTGGGCTCTCAAACTTGCACAGAGGTCCAACAGTGCTACAGGATGCAAAAAGGCAAACTAGTTTAGTGCTTAAAATATATTAACCCAGATAATGACTCATTTTCTCCTTGATTACTGAAAGATGACCATGCACCAAAAATCTAAGTATTTTTTAATCTGCAACAATAAAAGATATGATGAGATTTTAGAGAATGCGAAACAATTATCTTTTCCCCAAACTTCCCATTTAAAAATAAGGACTATTTTCTCAGGAAAATTACTTCCTCTCTCTCAAAAACATTCTGCCACTTGTAAACAAAGTTATGGTGAGCAGAAGGATGTATGAAGAGTACACTGGAGCAAGGAGCAGTACCTGTAAAAACAGTGATAATGGGTGAGCTCAGGTACTTGAATGCCAACATGGAAAAGGTAAAGATCCCAGAAAAGCAGGAGGTTGCCACATGAAAGTACAACCCCTGCCAGGTAGTTTCTAGGTTGTGATACAGGAGGTGATATCTCAAGATAATGGTGTCTAAATAGAATTACAGCCAACACGTTTCATTAGCGAAGACACTATTGGCAGTATGCCTTTCCTCCCTGGATGAAACAAATTAGCAAAGACCACCAGTTGTGCTAAGAAAAGGGATTTTGCACTAAGAAAAGGGATTTCCTAAGAGCTAAGAAGCAGAAATATAGGAAAAGTAAATCCACACCTGCTCTATGGCAAAGTTTCTTAGCATGGCTGAGGCGCAGAAGGCATGTATAAATGCAAAGTGAAAGCAGATGTAGGAAACCAAAAAGAGGATCGAAGTCTGTATGATCAAATTGCAAAAGTCAGAAAGTCAAATCATTACCTTTTAACTCAGCTGGTATCTAGATCCAAGGCAGGTAACAGGAAAAAGGTATTGATTTGGGTAAGTAAAGTGCAAAACAAAAGATTAAAAGGAATCTTCCCCCAATAACATGAAAACTCATGCCCTGAAATAATCAAAATGCATCAGATACAGGAGATCTGGAGATCTCAGATTTTGTGTGTGTGGTGGGGCTGTTCTGGGGAAGAAAGGAGGACACCTGGTTTCACGGATCACCCAGCACACTAAGGATAAATTAAACTGGATACAAACACTGCAGAGAGGCTTCCAAAAATAAGACCACAGCCTTCAGTTCTTGCCCCTTCAAAAAAGCGTAAGCAAGTAAAATAGAAGCAAGTAGAAAGGCCTCCCTGACACACAAGAAGTACACTGAGAGAGCTAGAAGAGACATCCATATGAGGATGTATCGGTGAGACTCAGAGCTGCGGGAAATAGCAGAGGAAAATAGCAATTTAAGTGCAGCTGCTCCTCAGAGCGGCAGCTCTTCCCTACCTGGAGGACTTTTCCACATCTGTGTACAGCAACAACAGCTGCTGCCTTTGTCAGGGAAAGGGGATGCTGGAGTGCAGGAAAACCAGAGGATGTGCTACCATCAGCACCTTGCCACCCTGCTCCATGCTCAACCACTTCTCCAGTAGCTCTCAGCTTGATGAAATTCAAAGCAGAACCCGTGCACCATGCTGTGACTGAACAGAAGTGGATTTTTACAGTCTTCTACACGTATCTTTAAAGAGTGTATTTCTTGCATGCTTATGGCATGCCCATTCCAATAATGAGACTGGAAGATAAGTTATTTGCTCCTGCACTCATAGTAAGTTTAATTCATGAAAAAGCTGCAGCAACCTGATTCTTTGCCAGTAACCCCAGACCCCCTCAAGGAGCTAGAGCTGCTGAGAATCCCAGGATAGGGGCCCTACAGGTAGGTAGAGAACCCTACTTAGGTGACCTGCAGGCACAGCCCTCACTGACAAGTAAGTTTGCCTAGGGGAAACCAAGTTTTGCGGTACAGGTTTCAGGATGAGCTTCCCACTGGGCATATTAAATGCTGAAGGAGGGAGCTTGGCTCCATGAAGACCCCTAAGGAGAGATGGGAGAGGCTGCAACCCCTGTGTTGACCTGCCTCTCCAACTCCTAGGGTGCCACAGCTGCAGGCTGATGGAGCAGTCCCCCAATTCCTGGCATTCAGGCCATCATTTCCCAGCAGTTTCCGGGCTAATGAGTGTTAGACAAAGGATTCAGCTGCCCAAGGGCTGGTGGCTAAAACAGAGCCATCAGCAGCTTAAATACTCACCAGGCTCCTTTCATAGCCAGTAGAGACTGAGAAAATGTAGTCAGGGGAATTCAGGGAGTGATTCATCTTGACCCAGACAGGAGTGTCCACCAGCACATACAAAAAGCTGTTTGCCAAGAGGGCAGGTCAGTAGAAACAATACTTGTCTTCACAGCCTCTACATAACTTGTGCAGCTATTGCATAAAGATGTAATTATGTTTCTTCTCAGACTGCTGTTTAATTTTGCAAAGAGTGCCCCAGCAGCTAAACTGAGTAACAGAGATGAAGGGAATCAGACCTTTCTCTTCATATTCAGGCTGCACTGTCAGCTTCAAAAATGTAAATTGAACACACCTCAGCATACGGACATCCCTCTGCCTGTGCAGACAGTGTACACACAAGATTCTGCCACACTGATAAAGCACTGAAACTGCACCAGGGTGTTGATAAGGTCTAGGAAGCTATGGCACAGACAGGCATCTCTAACTTTTTAGG